>LPNX011209916.1:8670-19348 GCA_001517045.1 Pseudotsuga menziesii | reverse complement strand
TAACTTTATTGGTTGTGGATCCAAAATGAAGTCATACCCATTATTTATACAAAGACTTAACAAAGATACCCAACTAAGCAACATAATTACTAACGCAGGCATTCAAAGAGATTCAATGGAAATCCTCAAAACCATCCAGTGTTGATTCCCAAGGTATTTACTACGGTCAGTAAAACTCTCATCCATGTTTTCTATCTGTGTAATGGAATCCGAAAAGGAAAATATGGATAAGCTATATTCAGACTCGACAGAATATACAGCCAGGCATAAATACTTCTAATGCAGTGAAATCCAAAAGCAAACCTGGAGATGCTGGATCTTTATACTAAGCAGACATAGAGGGTTGATCCCGATCTTGCCTGGGCCGCATGAATCCTTTATAAAAATGCAGCAATCGCCAGTGTCACTTGATCAATATCGTTGATAGGTAAAAACGGGCTGGCTCCAATATTAGATCTGAACACCATTCCATTGCATCGACGAACGTATGGAAGATTTTATTTCCAAAGGCTAGATCTCCCACTCAGCAACCATGGGTAGGGAAGTTCCACAAGGATCTCTTACGGATTTATTTTTCAAAAGCAATGGCATAGAGATATCTATTACACACAGCGATCTTGTACTATTTAACCCTCCCAAAACTTGTAAAATACTAAAGTATTGATTTTCATGATCAATTTTTGTAAACTACTACATATGAAGCATTGTACTTAGAATTTGATCTTAAAAAAATAGAATTAGCAAAAGCCAATATTTTTAAATATAAATATAACGTTTTTGAGTGTGAAAATGAACTTGGTTCTACATTTTGAATTATTTTGTGTGTATGTGTTGTTAGAGCTTGTGGATTCTAGCAACGTCTACATAAGCTTTAAAAATTGGTCACTAATTGTAATGACCCTAAAAATTGAAAAAAAAATATTAGGCTAGTCAAACACAACCTAATCCGAACATTATTTAAACTTGCGGAAAGTGTCATACTCTATAGTACTACTCAATTGTCATAAGTTGTTCTTACGTCTTACTCCCCTACTTCAATTATGATTATTACTTTATTTATTGTTTGTAATTATGATGTTCTAACCTTGATGACTATGTGATTCTTATGTTCACGCTTTGCTATGTATGTTAGATGCTTTGATTATGTACTTCATTATTATTTTACACGTGCTTAGGTTGTATACCAAATTCTAACTTAAATTTTTTTCTGGAACCAAAGTGGGTGGAGTGCCGGGACTAGTTCTCCCATGTACTACGTGAGAGGTAAACGTCTCTTCCTGTCTAGCGGGCTTACTTAGTTCTGTTAAACTAAGGAAGATCTCCCAATTTATGTGTAAGTTATACTTAATGACGCAAAATTGTTACGGAGCACGTGGACGCTCGAGTATTAGGGGTATATGGGGTATGCTACACCATTGCTTGCAAATGGTGCAATGGCGAGAGGAACGACGACGTATCTTGATTATGGTGTCAAATTACTGTGTATAAAATGTGTTTTGTGTGGAATTCACTTACATTGGCTGTATTAGTTATTTGGATGACTTAAACAGTCAGCGCTGATGGCTTCTAGGGCCACACCATGAATGGTGTTGCGACCCACCATTGTGGCTGCACTAATGAATAGATCGAGACTTGCAGTTGGTGTTTTTAATGTGTAAATAAAAGGTTAAGCAAGGATGTTGTTGTAAACCCTGTGTGGGAAATCGTTGTTGTGACTGATTCGTTGACAGGGCTTAAAATAGTTTCTTTAATTTACTATGAAGTTTATTTATGGGTTGTAGCCATGGATTTACAGCGTAAGGATCTGTAAAGGTCTTACGATGACTGTGTACTGATTTTAAGTTGGGTTTACAACATGTGTGTAGTTGATGGACCGTGGCTTTCTAAAAGATTTAGGACCCTACATGAGTTGACACTGGGTTGTTTAGGGTATTGAGGGTTTATTATTTTAAATGGTTGTGATTTGGGCATTCAAACTGTCCACAGGATTCTATCCTACGAACTGCGACCTCGTTGCACTTACATAATTCTTAATTTAATATGGTAATGATGCGTTGGTTATTTCTTATATGGCTGCTGTAAGTTGATTACTGCGTATTAATGTTATGGTGGTTTTTAATGTAAAGGGCATTGTAATTTATGTATGTGAATTGGAAAACGGGTGTCTACAGGATTCGTTCCCGCGACCTCGATGCAAATGCTTGGTTATTAATTATTTCTGTGTATGAAATAATTAATGTGGTTTTTTATTATGTTGGGCTTTGAAATTTATGGAGTACGACTCTTATTATGTAGATTATCATTGTCTTAGATGGTATGGGTTATATTTTATGCAATACCTTCTTAATGTTTGATTATAATAGTATTTGTTTATAACTTGGAAAAGTAATTAGTATAGCTATTTATATATCGTGGACCATTTAGGGTCTAATTTATTTGGTCTCTAAATTGGTTTATGACATTTTTTACTTATACATACCTCAAAAGGTCTTCGTTGGTTCTTATCTTAGCTTTGATGTTTTATGGTTAACTTTTAATTGTGTTTAAATTATTGATTTCTTTTGGAATTTAAGTTCCTATTTCCTATGTGTTAATATATATACATATCATTTATTCGTTAAGCTTTTTAAATTAATAGATTAATCAAGGGTGTTACGATTTTATTCTAGATATAAAACTTATTTCTGAACTAGTCTATTTAATTATAACATGCCTCTACTAACAAGTGAAATATGTGAGTTGAGTATATAGGACAAAGGACAACTATGTAATAAACTTGAAATAAAACCTAGTTTGTAGGAAACATGGTTTAAAGAGTAAAAATAGTACAAAAGTAAAACTAAGGTGCAAATCCCTTGATAAATATTTATACATGAGTTAAAATTAGATAAGTGACCCAACTCAATAAACCCTAGATAAGTCTAGCATCGAAAATAAATCACAGCCTAGGGTTATAATCTAAAATGTAAACCATTAAGAGATTTGACATGGAAAACAAAAGCACCTACGGTTAGAACATATAATAAAAACCTTTCCATAATCTCATAAGCATTTATTCTAGAAAAGGAAAATAGATAGTCGAGGACATCGTACCTGTAAATTTGAAACTCCTAAATAATTGAGGAACCTCCACACTCAATTAAGTAGCATTAGCAATCATAGGGAGATATATGGCCAAATCACTTGGGAACTACCACGTTCCACCCAACCACCAAACCATGACCGGTAAGCGTTCCTGGTTTCGATCCATATCCCCCTGAGCTGGTTCCAACATGCAAGTAGCTTAGAGCTCCAAAGGTAGGGTTTCCCTAACTCGTATAGCACGTGCGGATCAGTTCTCCTTTTTTCTTTGAGGAAATTGTTCCCCAAGAATTCACTCGAGAAATAATACACACAGAATAATGACTCCAAAAGATAGATGAGCTCCCAAGCCTTTCCTTGGCTTGAGACTTTATAGACACACTTTTTAGCCAAGGGGGCAGTTAAATCCATAATTACTCCATTTCTTGATTTAACCCTTTCCATTTAATTTAGAACTTTTAATAGTTAACTTAATAACTTTCAGCTAGTTCCTAATTTGACTTTTAGGTCCAAAATTCAGGATATTACGCTCTTGCACTCATGTGCTCTAGAGCTTCTTGCTCAAGAGAAAACATCAATTTACCCACGTGCTCCAAATCTCGTCTCTCAACACAAAACATCTCCTCAACCACGTGCTTCACGGTCAACGCCCAACCCAAATAAACATATATATATCATATGCAATTGGCTTACGCCCTATATATCAAACAAATCATCAATTTCATATGCAGTGGGGTCTCTCACAAAGTATATCAAAATAAAATATCAAGGTAACATCCTAATCAATGGGGCTCATGCCCATAAGTGTTAGGTCCAAAATTGAGGATATTACAACATTACAATCAAGGGATTATTTGGTCTATGCTATATGATTTCATGTCCTCCCAATTTCCAAGGCTTAGGGTCCTTTATCATCAAATGTATCTAGGGAGAAATTTAGTTGTCTTTGTGAAGTGCTAGATGTTAATTAGATGGATAGTATAAGATTAGTGGAGTAGGATGATTTAACGTTGAAAAGTGCAAGGCACGTGTGTTGTCGACATTGTTTTGTTTATTTTCAAGTATGACGATTGGGTAAGAAAAGGACTTTCTATTGGATCGATTTGTGGGATGCTTGTAGTTTCTCTTGTAAGGACTAAAGAATTATTTCTCGATAGCTTTACCTGTCATTTATGGACATACATATTATTATGGAAATTATTGGCCTATTTTGTAAGAGGACATTTTAAAAATGAATATTCACATTCCTAGTCTCTTTTGGCATGATTTTGAGTGGAACTTCTAGCTCTACTTGTTGTAATATGAGGTACATCCTTTTTCATCAACAACATGAGAACAAACTTGCTCTTAGTTCATAACGGTTATCTATAGCTGCAAAGAGAAGGTGGATTAGGAGACTTCATAGTGTGTGGCTAATTAGGGTTAGTTACTAATTTGAAGTGTTTCCATGGATGGTGTTTTAGGAGGGATTTTCTAAGAAGGCAGGACTAGTTAAAGGTTATCTCTCTAATTGAATTTTCCCCTCTTGTCCTAAAGTTGAAAACAATGAAACACATGTTCTGGGAATGTTGTTTTTCAAAGTCTCTTTAGGAGTTTATTCAATCTATGAATGCAACCCTTTTTTAAGGGAGGCTTGATTAGAGAGAAACTTTATTGATGTGTTCCTCATTAAGTGGTGTTTAGCATTGCTTAGAGAATTTTTTTAATTAATTTTCCTACATCTTGTCATCCACCATGGATTGAAAGAATAGGTGCACATCTAACTGCATGGTAAAATCCTCTTGTTAGTTAGAGATACCAAGAGATGTGACCAAAGGCTAGGAGTGATAGTTTTTTCCATCCCTACCATCGAAGGAAATATTTACCATAAAAATACATATCAATGTCTTATATATAACAAGGCATGCCTAAGAATAGGGGTTGAGCTGCTAATAAACAATTCAATGGGATATGTGGAACATCTAGGAATAGATTTTTTAAACTAGATCAAATATGATTATTACTGAACCATACTTATAAGTCCAACTCTCATGAATTTTGGAGAAAGGGGTTCTAAAACAAGCCCCCTTATTCCAACTGTTTGGGGATTGATGGCACTTAGCTATTCTAGGAAGAGGCCCCTCTCAGACATATGGTTCACTTAAGGAAGGTTCTTTTCAGGGTGCATGTTGGGTGTTCCCATAGTCATTGTCATCTTGCCACCATCCTTCAAATACAAATCTGATAAAATATCTTTCAGATAAAAAATCCACACACAGGCCCGCCCATAGTGACTGTCATCTTGCCCCTATCCTTCAAATTCAAATCAGATAAACTATCTTCCAACAAAAAAAATAGTGACTGTCATCTTGCACCTATCCTTCAAACTCAAATCAGATAAAATATCTTCCAACAAAAAAATCCGGACAAAGGCGAGGAAGTTTGACCCACTTTGAATCAAAAGATCATCTACTCCCTTATTCCGGTACTTTGGAACCTCTTGTTTATGTCGGCCTATGGGAAACGAAATGATTCAAATGTTTGTGCCACTGAAACGTTTTATGTATATTCCCAACCATATCTATAAATTCAAACTTCTTGTTTGGTTTTTCAGAAGCGATTAATCGTGAAACATTTTTTTATTTCTATTGCGATCTTTTAGTAATTTCTCATAAGCGAATCAAAAGCCCTAGATGGAGGAACAACGTAACGTAACGAACAATTCCGATATGGTCAGCGAGAGAGCGGGGCATGCCCTAGAAATATATAAGAGGATTTCTAGACATTTAAATGCGGAGTTAAAGAGAGGCATGGTATGGCGAAAATTGGCTTTGGAGAGAACTAGAGAGATGGAATATTCTACGCATAGACTAGAAGCAGTCACAGTAGCATATCAGTCAAGCGAATCTGACCGCGTTTCACAAACGGCTGAAGGTGTCTTGGGGGTAGAGTATAGATGTATTACTCAAGGAGACAGATGTCGCTGGGAGTTCAAGAATATATGGGATACTGTAAATGACATTAGACCGGCTGAAGATTATGAATTGCCTTCAGTGAGTTCTAATGATCAGAGGGATGTCAGGGTCACAACCGAGGAAAAAATTACCGTTTGGTATCGAATAGTAAAGGATTGGAGCTGCCGAGATGGAAATATTTTGAGCGTGCAAACATTATGGAGTGGGAGTTTCTCATCTCATAAACGGGTGTTGCAACTCCTTGAGGACGTGAATACCACTAATTCTATACAAATTTTAAGTCAAGAATTTACTCTTCATCGTCAAATGACAGCGAAATATATCCCTTGCTTTGAGACTAATCATGTAGCTGCTGTCTATTCATCTTCTGATTCTTCTTTAACCGTGGATATTTCTCGGGAGCTCGTCGCTACAAGTGGTGACGGAGATGGATGGTTATGTGCAATTTGCCATGAATTAATTCCAATTGGAGAACTTGCCAAACAATTGCCATGCAATCCCAATCATATTTTTCATGGTATATGCACCATGAAATGGTTTCATCAAAAACTTTCCTACCCACTGTGCAGATATGAATTTACTGACTTTAAGTAAAGATGCCTTACCCTGTACCATTGTAGGGTTGCGTCTCTATGGTTGTGTAAAACTTTTTCATCATTTGATACGCATAAATAGCTTGCATAGAAATTTTATTTCATTATTTATTACTTTCTTTTTGTTTATTTCATTATGTAAATATTTATTTTTAAGTCTTAATTTATTTTATTATAATTATTTAAACCACAGAACTTGAATAAAAATTTGTAAAAGAGATTTATTTCTTAAGAGTTTTATAAATGGTATGATAAATCTTTAAATAAAGTGCATCTATAGTATTACTTGCTTAAAATTTTCAAATAATCATTATTATTGTATATATTATGGTTATGGTTATAGCAAACTTAAACATTATCTTTTAAATCTCAAGATTTATAGCTGATCTAAAATATTATTTTGTAAATTAGTTACATGAAAATTAGCTTATGTTATATAAATTTATAGTGTATATATTTTATATCTCTATAAACTAAAAAAATTACTATAATGATGGTGGAACCATTGAAATGGTGAATTAAATCTATCATAGAAAATTACACATCCAATCTACCTTTGCGATATATAAAGATGAATAAGGAATATTGTATAAAAATAAGTCAATTAAAGACATTAAACATTGTATAATTTGACTTTTTGGTTTGTATTCACTAAATTTTATTAACTTTTTCTAATTGTAGTTTTAAATTGTTGTTATTATTATCTCAAATTTACTCATTTTCCATATCCCTTATGTGTTTCAAAGTATCATTCTTTTTTCTTGAAGAACCATAATACCCTATTAGCTAGAGTGATTAAGAGAGCTTTTGAATAAAAAAACAATTGTCACCTTGTGCATGTTGTATTGATTTGTCTCTTGTGACACATAATGTGATTAATAGTATATTTTCTTTTAAGGATGGTAGATGAAGCTTAGGATACACCTGGAAATTATTACAACGCCACCAAGAGGAAAAAGTTAGCCACTTGTGATGTTGAGACAATCTCAATATTGGTAATGTTTATTAAAAATGCATTAAAAAACTTGTAAAATATTTAAAATGTATGTAATTTTTTGTTTCAAGGATGATGAAATGTTCCATAACATCTTGTATTATGCTAACAGCTCGGATCTTATCGTTTCCTAGAATTCCACAAAGACAGTTAAGTGCACACATGCTTCATTATAACAACATATGAGCATGTCATAGATCGTTGAATATTATGTTTAGTATCTTTGGAACTTATTCAATACATACATTTGTGTACTTTCCATTCTATTTAACCCTCCCAAAACTTCTAACATACTAAAGTATTGATTTTCATGATCAATTTTTGTAAACTACTACATATGAAGCATTGTACTTAGAATTTGATCTTAAAAAAATAGAATTAGCAAAAGCCAATATTTTTAAATATAAATACAAAGTTTCTGAGTGTGAAAATAAACTTGGTTCTACATTTTGAATTATTTTGTATGTATGTGTTGTTAGAGCTTGTGGATTCTAGCAACGTCTACGTAAGATTTAAAAATTGGTCACTAATTGTAATGACCCTAAAAATTGAAAAAAAAATATTAGGCTAGTCAAACACAACCTAATCCGAACATTATTTAAACTTGCGGAAAGTGTCATACTCTATAGTACTACTCAATTGTCATAAGTTGTTCTAACGTCTTACTCCCCTACTTCAATTATGATTATTACTTTGTTTATTGTTTGTAATTATGATTTCGTAACCTTGATGACTATGTGATTCTTATGTTCATGCTTTGCTATGTATGTTAGATGCTTTGATTATGTACTTCATTATTATTTTATAGGTGCTTATGTTGTATACCGAATTCTAACTTAACTTTTTTTCTGGAACCAAAGTGGGTGGAGTGGTGGGACTAGTTCTCCCATGTACTGCGTGAGAGGTAAACGTCTCTTCCTGTCTAGAGGGCTTACTTAGTTCTGTTAAACTAAGGAAGATCTCCCCATTTATGTGCAAGTTATACTTAATGACGCAAACTTGTTACGGAGCACTTGGACGCTCGAGTATTAGGGGTGTATGGGGTATGCTACACCATTGCTTGCAAATGGTGCAATGGCGAGAGGAACGACAGCGTATCTTGATTATTGTGTCAAATTACTGTGTATAAAATGTGTTTTGTGTGGAATTCACTTACGTTGGTTGTATTAGTTATTTGGATGGCTTAAACAGTCAGCGCTGATGGCTTCTGGGGCCACGCCATGAATGGTGTTGTGACCCACCATTGTGGCTGCGATAATGAATAGATCGAGACTTGCAGTTGGTGTTTTTAATGTGTAAATAAAAGGTTAAGGAAGCCTGTTGGTGTAAACCCTGTGTGGAAAATCGTTGTTGTGAGTGATTCGTTGACAGGGCATAAAATAGTTTATTTAATTTACTATGAAGTTTATATATAGGTCGTGGCCATGGATTTACAGCGTAAGGATCTGTAAAGGTCTTACGGCCACTGTGTAGTGATTTTAAGTTGGGTTTACAGCATGTGTGTAGTTGATGCACTATGGATTTCTAAAAGATTTAGGACCCTACATGAGTTTACACTGGGTTGTTTAGGGTATTGAGGGTTTATTATTTTAAATGGTTGTGATTTGGGCATTCAAACTGTCCACGGGATTCTATCCTACAACCTGCGACCACGTTGCACTTACATAATTCTTAATTTAATATGGTAATGATGCGTTGCTTAATTTTTATATGGCTGCTGTAAGTTGATTACTGCATATTAATGTTATGGTAGTTTTTAATGTAAAGGGAATCGTAATTTATGTATGTGAATTGGAAAACGGGTGTCTAGAGGATTCGTTCCCGCGACCTCAATTCAAATGCTTGGTTATTAATGATTTCTGTGTATGAAATAATTAATTTGGTTTTTTATTATGTTGGGCTTTGGAATTTATGGAGTACAGCTCTTATTATGTAGATTATGATTGTCTTAGATGGTATGGGTTATATTTTATGCAATACCTTCTTAATGTTTTATTATAATAGTATTTGTTTATAACTTGGAAAAGTAATTAGTATAGATATTTATATATCCTCGACCATTTAGGGTCTTATTTATTTGGTCTCTAAATTGGTTTATGACATTGTTTACTTATACATACCTCAAAAGGTCTTCGTTGGTTCTTATCTTAGCTTTGATCTTTTATGGTTAACTTTTAATTGTATTTAAATTATTGATTTCTTTTCGAATTTAAGTTCCTATTTCCTATGTGTTAATATATATATATATATATATATATATATATATATCATTTATTAGTTAAGCTTTTTAAATTAATAGATTAATCAAGGGTGTTATGATTTGATTCTAGATATAAAACTTACTTTTGAACTAGTCTATTTAATTATAACATGCCTCTACTAACAAATGAAATATGTGAGTTGAGTATATAGGACAAAGGACAACTATGTAATAAACTTGAAATAAAACCTAGTTTGTAGGAAACATGGTTTAAAGAGTAAATATAGTACAAAATTAAAACTAAGGTGCAAATCCCTTGATAAATATTTATACATGAGTTAAAATTAGATAAGTGACCCAACTCAATAAACCCTAGATAAGTCTAGCATCGAAAATAAACTACACCCTAGGGTTATAATCTAAAATGTAAACCCTTAAAAGATTTGACACGGAAAACAAAAGCACCTACGGTTAGAACATATAATAAAAACCTTTGCATAATCTCATAAGCATTTATTCTAGAAAAAGAAAATAGATAGTCGAGGACATCGTACCTGTAAATTTGAAACTCCTAAATAATTGATGAACCTCCACACTCAATTAAGTAGCATTAGCAATCATAGGGGTATAGATGGCCAAATCACTTGGGAACTACCACGTTCCACCCAACCACCAAACCATGACCGGTAAGCGTTCCTGGTTTCGATCCATATCCCCGTGAGCTGGTTCCAACATGCAAGTAGCTTAGAGCTCCTAAGGTAGGGTTTCCCTAACTCCTGTAGCACGCGCGGATCGGTTCTCCTTTTTTCTTTGAGGAAATTGTTCCCCAAGAATTCACTTGAGAAATAATACATGC
>LPNX011209914.1:23897-35757 GCA_001517045.1 Pseudotsuga menziesii | reverse complement strand
AGGATTTATAAGTGATATGTTTTGAGAGTTAAGAGCTAGTGGTTACAATTTATATGGGTTGGATGATAAAGTGGAGAAAGTACCTTAGGTTTAGATGGCTTACGTGTGATAGGGGTTAAAGTCGATAAGGTTCATAAAGTAATATTGTTATAATAAGGTACATGTATATGGTATAATTACTAAGGAAAGAGATACTAGCTCCTAGGTTGCATGAATAGAGTGTCAACAAAGGGTGGTCCCTCGTTATACCACTTTAAAAACCTTGTGTAGACATGGTCGAACACCCAGCTTGGGGCGTACTGGGAGGGATTCTCAGGGAGTTGCCTCCCTCCACCTATTACTAGCGCAACGGCATCCCAGTTCCCAGTTACAACAAAAGGCACATGTGTCAAGATACCGAGTTAGGAAATTGTTTCCAGGCAATTTCCCGAAATGGTCCTTTGAAAACACTCTACTCAAGACTTTTAGTAGAAACCCTATGGCCAACATACTAATGAAACACTATAAGACAAATATATACAAATTAGTATCCATAAAAAACATATATTTTCTAAAATATTATTCTCATATAAATATTCCAATTAAATTTATATATAAAAGAAAGATATATTAAACATGAAAAAACATTTAAAATAATTCACTATCTTTAAAAGTAAACAATCCTTAACAATTATAATCTAAGAAAACATTGAACTATTTGCAGGTCCACAACAAAATGATTAGTATATCATATATATATAGTCAATTTCAACCAAACAATTACTAATATTTTGCAAACTTAATGAAAAAATTCAATACACTATCATAATATGCATAAAACCATTTTCAATTTTAAATCTATGAAGGAATTGGTAAATATAAATATCACTAATTTTAAACAAATTTATTTACTATCATAAAACAAATCCAATTAGTAACTTATTGAAAATTGGGTACTTTATTTTTAATCATACTTACTAATTACCAGAAAATTTACATCTCATAAAAAAATATACATGCTATTAAAACAATATGAAAAGTTAAATAGACAATTTTAAATTAGAAGTAACAAGTTATAAAAATTTCACAATGCAATAGAAATACAAAGACTAACAAAGTTAAGCACGCCATAAGATTAAAATATAAACAAAGTTTAATCCAGAAATATAGATAACAAAAATTCATACTTTATTAATTGTTTGTATAGGTATATAAGCATTTTAAGACCATTGTTATAATAAAAATTAAAAAAAAAAAAAAATACTAAGAAAAATAATCACTAATTCAAAGCTTAAAATAAAAACAAAGTTTAATCCAGAAACATTACCTTTGGCTACAATGTCATGATGCCATTCAAAATTACATTACCCAAAATCACACAAGGAAACAACACTGCTTAGTTACATTAGTATAATCTTTTTTTCTTTTTGAAGTAGGGAAGCTCATAGCTGGCTCAAACGTAATGTAACTAACTAACTCGATGCCTGGTAGACTTTTGTATCATAAGAAAATCAAAGCACAGTTTGATAGACATTGAATTTCCATGAAGAACACACGCGAAAATAATCATTTCCATGAAGAACACACGCGAAAATAATCATTTCCATGAAGAACTTTGATAGACATGTGATACAATTTGATCTACAGAGAAACGATACCATAGAGATATTTGCAGCTAGCACAGTACTGGACTCAGAGAAGAGATTGAAGAAGAAAACTCCTGATCCTTTGAAAATGCAATTATTTTTCTTCCGTCAAACACAACAGAGAGGGCAGGGCCAGGAAGACACTTGCAGAGTGCCTGAGCGTTGTAGGCGAAATCAAAACTAAATGAAAAACTACTGGACTTCTGGACTTTTCTACTTCTCTACTTTCCCATTCTCTACTTCTGGACTTCCTTACTTATGTTAAACAACCATCAAACCTCATAGGCTCCTGTCCTCATCCCCTATCAAACTTTGAGCAAAACTTTATTTCTTTCTGTCTAATTAAGTTATGTAATGTTATGTTACACTTGTGGATCTGTGGGGAATCGCGGGTACTCGTTGGATGTGGAATTTAATTCCGCATCCAACGACCTCTCCCAATCGAAATTTGAGTAAAAAAACAGGGAGATATGTTGAAAATACAAATAAAAAAATAGTTTTTTTTATGATACCTATCCCCAAATTTATATTAAAAAGTGTTTAAGACCTATACGGTATTTCAAATTTCAAGCAATTTCATTGGCTAGCACATGATGACATGGAATTTGAGTTAAAGTTAAAAGGCCCATTTTGAGTTGAAATTTCCTCTAATGAGGAATCATTGTAGTCAAAAATTAATATTCAATCAATGAAGTACACAATGGTGAATCTAGGTGATTCACCCTAACAATTGGTTAGGTTGTATAGATTTCACCACCAAATTTAATTAGGTCAGGGAAATCTACCCTAACCCTAAGTAGCTCACTGAGCTCCCAAAACATGTTTCCAAAAGATGAATAATAACAATGATACCCTTTTGGTTCAACTAACCTTCTTATATAGCTTTTAGGGTTTGCATGTCAGTTTTAGGGTTGCATGCATGCCACTTTTAGGGTTTGCATGAATTTCACTTTTAGGGTATGCATGTCACTTTAGGGTTTGCATGCATCTCACTTTTAGGGTATGCATGTCACTTTAGGGTTTGCATGCATGTCACTTTTAGGGTTTGCATGCATGCCATTTTTAGGGTTTGCATGTGTGTCACTTTTAGGAACATTTCAAAGATAGTGGAAACACGAGTAGAAAAAAATAATCCTGAAACTGAAGTAGAAAATAGTAATCTTGGGTGTAAGCCACAATGGCAAGATGAGTAGAAATAAATACTCTTGAAGCTCATGTTTTTGGTAGCTGACCAATTTATCTAATTTAATATTTAAATGAATTTAGGTATTTTTTGTTATATTAGGTAATTTGTCCCCTAAATGTTTGTCAAAATTCTTTTCTAGGTAACATATTTGGGAGGGAAACTCCTGGGTGGTTCCTCTCATTCCAAGGGTGATACTCAGGGTAAACCCTAGATTTCCCTAGATTTTTCAGGGCACAAAGCCATGTTAACAAATCATGAATATATATTGTATAGCTAATCAACATTCAACTCACTAAGAGGAAACATGCTAGAAAGTGGGATTTGAACTCCGGTGGCAAGGGTAACAACTTTTTGGGACCACTTTTGTCCTATAATTTTGAAGAATAGGGACATGTATCTAACAAAATGTCCAATGATTTCACAGTGTGGTTTTGTGCTCATTTTTGCAAAGAAGGAAAATAGATGTCCAAGAAAGACTCTCTTATCCCAAGTACGATGTGTTTCTTAATCAACAACATAATTTTATTGGGCTTCCAAATGAAGACCACGTGATGTGTTTCACTCTATTTTCGCATGCATAACCATCCTTGGGGACTAAATTTTGTGTCATGATGTTCATTTGGTGAGGTCTACCATTAGATGTGTATATTGCTACATCATTAAATATGTCACTTGAGGAATCATTGTATTCAAAAATTCCTATTCAATCAATGAAGTACACAATGGTGAATCTGGATGATTCACCCTAGCAATTGGTTAGGTTGTATAGATTTTGCCACTGAATTCAATTAGGTCAAGGAAATATCCCTAATCATAAGTAGCTCATCGAGCTCCCAAAATGTGTTTCAAAAAGATGAATAATAACAATGATACCCTTTTGGTTCAACTAACCTTCTTATATAGCTTTTAGGGTTTTCATGTCAGTTTTAGGGTTTGTATGCATGTCACTTTTAGGGTATGCATGTCACTTTAGGGTTTGCATGCATGTCACTTTTAGGGTTTGCATGCATGCCATTTTTAGGGTTTTCATGCATGTCACTTTTAGGAATATTTCAAAGATAGTGGCAAGACGAGTAGAAAAAAATACTCTTGAAACTCAAGTAGAAAATAGTAATCTTGGGTTTAAGCCATAGTGGCAAGATGAGTAGAAATAAATACTCTTGAAGCTCATGTTTTTGGTAGCTGACGAGTTTATCCAATTTAATATTTAAAGGAATTTAGGTATTTTTTGTTATATTAGGTAATTTTCCCCCTAAATGTTTGTCAAAATTCTTTTCTAGGTAACATATTTGGGAGGGAAACTCCTGGGTGGTTCCTCTCATTCCAAGGATGATACTCAAGGTAAACCCTATATTGTTCAGGGCATAAGGCCATGTTAACAATTCATGAATAGATATTGTATAGCTAATCAAAATTCAACTCACTAAGAGGAAACATGCTAGAAAGTGGGATTTGAACTCCGATGGCGAGGGTAACAACTTTTTGGGACCACTTTTGTCCTATAATTTTGAAGAATAGGGACATGTATCAAACAAAATGTCCAATGATTTCACAGTCTGGTTTTGTGCTCATTTTTGCAAATAAGGAAAAGAGATGCCCAAGAAAGCCTCTCTTATCCCAAGTACGATGTGTTTCTTAATCAACAACATAATTTTATTGGGCTTCCAAATGAAGACCACGTGATGTGTTTCACTCTAGTTTCACATGCATAATCATCCTTGGGGACTGAATTTTGTTTCATGATGTTCATTTGGTGAGGTCTACCATTAGATGTGTATATTTCTGCCCCATTAAATATGTCACTTAAGGAATCATTGTATTCAAAAATTCCTATTCAATCAATGAAGTACACAATGGTGAATCTGGATAATTCACCCTAGCAATTGGTTAGGTTGTATAGATTTCGCCACTGAATTCAATTAGGTCAGGGCAATCTGCCCTAACCCAAAGTAGCTCACCGAGCTCCCAAAACGTGTTTCCAAAAGATGAATAATAACAATGATACCCTTTTGGTTCAACTAACCTTCTTATATAGCTTTTAGGGTTTGCATGTTAGTTTTAGGGTTTTCATGCATGTCACTTTAGGGTTTGCATGCATGTCACTTTTAGGGTTTGCATGCATGCCATTTTTAGGGTTTCCATGCATGTCACTTTTAGGAATATTTCAAAGATAGTGGCAAGATGAGTAGAAAAAAATACTCTTGAAACTCAAGTAGAAAATAGTAGTCTTGGGTTTGAGCCATAATGGCAAGATGAGTAGAAATAAATACTTTTAAAGCTCATGTTTTTGGTAGCTGACCAATTTATCTAATTTAATATTTAAAGGAATTTAGGTATTTTTGTTATATTTTGTATTTTTCCCCTAAATGTTTGTCAAAATTCTTTTCTAGGTAACATATTTGGGAGGGAACGTCTTGGGCGGTTCCTCTCATTCCAAGGGTGATACGCAGGGTAAATCCTAGATTATTCAGAGAAAAAGGCCATGTTAACAACTCATGAATAGATAATTTATAGCTAATCAACATTCAACTCAGAGGAAACATGCCAGAAAGTGAGATTTGAACTCCGGTGGGGAGGGCAACAACTTTTTGGGACACCACTTTTGTCCTATAATTTTGAAGAATATGGACATGTATCTAACAAAATGTCCAATGATTTCATAGTTTGGTTTTGTGCTCATTTTTTCAAAGAAGGAAAAGAGATATCTAAGAAATCCTCTCTTATCCCAAGTAAGATGTGTTTCTTAATCAACAACATAATTTTATAGGGCTACCAAATGAAGACCACGTGATGTGTTTCACTCTAGTTTCGCATGCATAACCATCCTTGGGGGCTGAATTTTGTGTCATGATGTTCATTTGGCAAGGTCTACCATTAGATGTGTATCTTGCAGCCCCATTAAATATTTCACTCGAGGAATCATTATATCCAGAAATATATTTATCTTATTTGACATGTTTTGACATGCTTTTAATGTGAGAATTTCTCATCATGAACAGGTGCACAATGTTAAATTTGGTAAATTTAATTTTGACATGTTTTTAATTTGTTCAAAATTCTTATCATGCACAACTTCATAGCTTGAGGGTGAAGAAAGCTTGGATACTATGTAGCGACAGACCCAGAGGTCATCGTCAGGTAAATTTCATTGTTATTCAATTCATAGTCAAGTATATATAAAAATAAATCTTCTTTTACACATCTAAATCTAAGATGTTGTTGTGCCCATGCAGTGGCTCTTAGCATGACAGATGTCTGCCTGAGGGGTCTATAGGGGCTGATGGACAAACAAAAAGGACACGTTTAGTGTCTTATTATTTTGATATGCCATTTCTATGTAGATAAATTGTTTACATGTACATTTTCACTATAATTATTGTCTGGCATGTTTTTTAATCTGTGTAAAATTATTATCATGCACAGCTTCACAGCTTGAGGGTGAAGCAAGCTTGGTTACTATGCAGCAATAGACACAAAGGTCATTGTCAAGTAAATTTCATTGTTATTCAATTCATATTCAAGTATATATAAAAATAAATTTTCTTTACACATCTAAAACTAAGATCTTGTTGTTCCCAGGGGGTGGCTCTCAGCACGACAAACATCTGTTTGAGGGGTCTATAAGGGCTGGTGGACAAACACATAGGATGCCATTTCCAGGTAGATATTGTTTTCCTACATTTTGACTGGAATTCTTGTTTGGAATGATTTTTAATATGTGGAAAATTCTTATCAAGCACAGCTTTACAGCTTTAGCCTGAAGCAATTTTGGCTACTATGCATCCACAGTACCTGAGGTCATCGTTAGGTAAATTGAAATGTTATTAATTCCATGTTGAAGTCTATATAAACATAGATATTCTTGTACACATCTTGATAAGACCTTTTTTGCATAGGTGGTGGCTCTTAGCATGACAGATTTCTGTCTAATAGGTATACAAGGGCTAGTGGACAAACACATAGGGTGCCATTGCGAGGTAGAGATTGTTTACGCACAATTTGACTAGAATTATTATTTGACATGTTTTTTAACATGTGGAATATTCTTATCATGCACAGCTTCACAGCTTTAGGCTGAAGTAATATTGGCTACTGTGAATCCCTAATCCCTAAGGTCATCGTTAGGTAAATTCAGTTGTTATTTAATTCATACTCAAGTTTATATGAACAAAAATATTATTTTACTTGGTATTTCTAAGATATTGTTACATGCACAGGTGGTGGCTCTGATCATGATAGGAAAATGTCTGAGGGGTCTACAGGGGTCGATGGACAAACACATAGGACACACTTAGTGTCTTATTCCTTAGATACGCCATCGCTAGGTAGAGGTTGTTTACACATGTACATTCTGACTATAAATCTTGTTTGATGATTTTTCTTGTTAACTTACATGCGATTGCCATTTTTTGGTTTTGTATAGGTGCTTCTAGACATTCTGAAAATAATGATGGGGCACAAGATGATGCATCGGGTATTTCTAATGAACACATTTTATATGGACATGTATAATTTGATTGAAAAAAAGAGATATATAAATTTTAATACTTGCACGCACATCTTCTTACACGGTTTGCTGCTGCTGATCCTAATCCACCTCCAAAGAAAAGGAGACATCATTGGGCGCATCAATATGCTCAAAATGATAGATATGATCCTCTTTACAGTCATCCTAAAGATGTTCCCAAGGAGACTCCTTGGGAAGACAACATTGCTATGCTGACTGTGGGAGAGATGAAGGAGCATTCTTCTAGATTGAAGGTAGAACTTGAATCTTCAAATCTCTCTTTTGGTACTGAACAATGTCTCCATATTGTTTTTCACAATCTAAATTGTTTGATCGAGACATATCTTGGGGTTGGACCATCAACCCATATTTTTCATGATATGATGCATAGGAGGTGATTTTCATTCATGGATCACCACAAGTTTGAAGAAGTAAAGAAAGTTGTCACAAAAGAAATGGTCTTCTCATGTTTTGACTTACGACATGAAGAAAAAAAACGTCTAAATATCACAAGATTCAATGATCCTTTGATTGCACCACACATTTATTCAAGGTTCATGTGTGCATATGGGAAGTCCCCAAATAATGACGAGGTTCCTCAATATTTTTTCAAGATGTTGATTGTAGAGTTTAGGTTTAACATGGACCACGACTATACAGATACATGATCCAGTTTCTATGGTGTTGGCAAAGGTCATACATATGAACAACCTGATGCATGGTGAGATGTTCATTATAGGAGTTTGATGCCTTGGTTAGTACAACTGCATACTAGAGTCATAGATTTACCAGAGGAGTTGGAAACAACATCCCAAATAGCAAGAGGGGTGAGGGAAGAGATACAAGACCGTGTTGGGGTTGCATTAGTAGGGGTGGAAATCATCCTACATAGTATTTCATCTGCATCCAGTATGGATGCAGGCCCATTTGATGATTATTCTGGAGATCGCTTAAAAAGTATGAGTCGATTAGAGCTTGAGCAGTACGTAGCATACTGTAGAGACAATTATAAGTGAGTCGTTGCTTGACAAAATGAAAACAGGGGCATGGTGCGTAAATATGCTATAATATATGAAATTTAGTATATGAAATCTAATGTTTTTAATATATGAAATTTAATATATTAAATTCATGTAGTATACCAAATTCATGAATGATGACGACGTTGATGATACGAAATTGTTTGACTCGGAAGAAACAGAGGCTAGTGGCACAAATATAGATGTTGAGGAAATTCTAGTTTCACAATTTCCTCTAGTGACGCAGGTATGGATATTTCTTTTTGTTAATATTTAATTAATTTTTGTATATTTTGTCCCCAAATTTATATATATATATATTGAATTTCATTTTGAATTTTTCAGCCCACAGAAAACAAGGATCCATTGGTGTTTCGGTCAGAAGGTTTAGATTGATCTGCTATAGATGCAAATCAATAGTGTTCTACATTCATTGTATTCAACAGTTAGAAGTTAATTATTTTCTTGTCCTTCACACTTGGCAGCTTGGGAACACATATTCATGTAGTTTGTTGGTAATTTGACCTATTCCCAGTGTTGCTTGCTTATGGGGGTTTCACTCATAGTCTTCTTCACTTAGGTGCTAGCATTGAATAATGTTTTGAGCCCACATGCATGGACACTTTGAGTTGGTATGCACTATTTTATGACAGTTGGTTGTTAGCATATTTTTTGGGCTTAGATGATACAGAAACTCTCTCTTCCCTCCATTTGGATGGTTCGTGTGACAACATTATGGAGATGAAGGCCTTCTTTCACAATTTATACTTTCATCATGTATTTAGAGAAAACAATAAGAGGGAAGATAGTATATCCAAGGAAGTGCTCCCCATGGTTGTGGGCCTACTTTCCTTC
This sequence comes from Pseudotsuga menziesii, assembly GCA_001517045.1. Lineage (NCBI taxonomy): Eukaryota > Viridiplantae > Streptophyta > Pinopsida > Pinales > Pinaceae > Pseudotsuga > Pseudotsuga menziesii. The sequence continues at coordinate 26,565 of LPNX011209914.1, read as the reverse complement.
ACTGAAAATTATGAGGAAATAGCTATTGGGGAAGACAAGCTATAGCTCTTATAGAAGAGAGCTTGTACTTCCTACTCTTCAACCTTTTGGTTGATTTATCTTCGAGTATGGATGATTGAGTCTTTTAGCATCATATTGGATGTCTTGAGGATGACACTGTTTCTCCTCTGAGGGTATTGATATTAGGACACTTCACCGAGCACTTCCTTGGATATATTGAACTGGGCTCTTTATGTTTCCTACGTAGACATGTATGGATGATCTGTCTTGTAAAAGTTGGTTGAGGAAAAAAGGAGCGTACCATCCATTTGGATGTTCCCCTTATACAATGATGACAAAATTATATATAAAAAGATGTACTTTGAGAGAGAGAAAAGTATTTGGTCTTGTTGGTCCTAATTGAATGTTTGTCCACCTTTATGGTTCACTTTTCTCTTGTGGTTGTTGAGTCATGGTCCTATTATTACTTGGTCCTAGGGTTATCTCATCATGTTCTCCGCCTGTTATCTCATTGGGATGTCTTCTATCATCATTTTCTCCAGCAGGGGTTATCTCCTATGCTATCTGATTTTCTCCTCTTCCCTATGGGTTTGTCTCTCGGGTTTTCCTCTGAGATTTCACTCAAATATTTTACCTCTATGTCTTGTTCATTTCAGGGGATTATTTTTACCTCTGTGAATTTTTCATTCACGATATGTGATTTGTTCATTCACACTCTGAGTTTTACCTTTGCGATTTCTTCTTTCTTCATGGGATGAGCTTGATCTCTGCATTTTCTTTATTGACATCTCATCCTGTAAAGTGAGTCTCTGCATATTTCTCAGCCGTCTACCTCATTATTTTTCTCAGTGTGAGTCTCAGCATTTTTCTAAGTCACTTACCTCACGATTTTCTTAGCGTTAGTTCTTATGGGTTTTTCTTGTGTGATGGGTTCTATCCCTGGAGTGACTATGAGTTTACTCTTCAAGTGTGGATTGTGAGTTACTCAACATGACTGTTAGAGGGTATCAATATGACTGAGTGTCTCTTGTGCTAAGTGACTGTGTGTCCTTAGAATGACTATTTTGGACATGACTGAATTACTCAAGCCTATTCTTTTGATTGAAACCTATCTTTCTGTTGACTAAGAGTCTAAGGTCAGTTTCAGTCTGCTTTAACCCTCTCTGAAGGTACATATATGGTTTACCGTGTTTGACTTGACCAACAGAGTGTTAAGTTGAAAGAGATGAAAATTTGTAATTTTTATTTTGGGTTAGTGAAAAAATATTTGTTAGTCCAGCACTTTGTTTAATGATATATCTTGTTAAATATTTTATTGTTTGCTATATCAAAATTGGAAATTATTATTTTGGTTGGTGAACTAATCACTAATAATCTAGGACTTTCACTGTCCCAAGCCAAAGAAAATATATATTTCTGATATATTTTTCATAGACAATTGCAAAATTTGTGAGGTAAGAGTTCTATCTATAATTTCATGTAGTGGAACTTGTTTTGAAATTGGTGGAAAACATAATTTTTGAGCATGGTTATGGTTATGTAGCATGGTTAATGTCATGGTTATGTAGCATGGTTAATTTCATGGTTATGTTATGTAGAATTTTACAAGGTTGATACTTCAATCCTCATTTCTTTCTTGTCTATTTTGGCCAATCCATGAAACCTAAAAGGGCATGGATTCAAGTATTATGTGGTGCATTCATGGAAGATTGCTTGAAATTCTAGATAATACTATTCTTTATTGTGTTCAGTTTCTTGTTGTTTTGGTCATCAGACTGGATGGAAAATTATCTTAGACCTTTGCAAGTAATGATGTTTTGAATGATCTCTACCACAGTAGAAAAATAAAAAAACACACAAGGGAACTAGTCAAAAGCCCAAGTTTTGCATCCAAATTTTTTTCTAAGTAAAACCACGTGGGTTTCCCTTCATTTCATAGATGGTACCTGATGTAAACGTGTTGGTGTAGATTATGGCACCTGACTTGGTAGGGACATTGAGTGAGGAATACAACAGAGGAACCTAGCCTGTGGGATTAACCCTGATCCCTTCTGAATCTCAAGGTGCTCAACCACTCAAGATACCCTACAGGGCTAAAATTTTGCATCCAGTTTACTCCACTATTTTTTTAGAATCAAAGTATACGCAACAAAACCAAAAAGCCTGAGATGTTTCACCTTGGGTTTTCACACACCGAGCTTCTTCAAGTGTATTTTTTTGCATTCTGGGCTAAAATTTTGCATGCAGTTTACTTTACTATTCTTTTAGAGTCAAATTATATGCCACAAAAGCACAAAGTCTTATATTATGGTGAGTTTTGGAACATGTAGCCATAGAACGATGAGCTTGTTAGAGCATCTTAAAGACTACCTAGTTAGGGTTTAATCCATTGTATATTAGGAGATGAAGATTTTGAGAAGAAACCCTAGGCTGTACTTGGTGAGAGAAGAAAAAGAGGAGACATATTACCCAAAAGAGGAGACATATTGCCTTGGAGGACATTCTTGTGTGATGCATACTTGTTGGATCTCCATGTTCTGAGCAAGGTTTTTCATCATTTTCCTTAGCTAGGGTTTTGGAGGACTAGAACATTGTACTAGCCTTGTGATAAGGCTATCATGTGTGCATGAACTTCATCTTTATGGATATTTCATATTACTTATGTTTC
>LPNX011209914.1:0-23408 GCA_001517045.1 Pseudotsuga menziesii | reverse complement strand
CTAATACATATCTTAATTGCAGCTAGTTCTTGATGGTAAGGGAACGCAACAATAACATGGGAATTATGCAACTTGTTAGTAAGAAAAAATTCTTTAATCAGTTTCAAATTTGTAGTCACTTTAGGAGACTTTACTACAAAAGATAAATCGTCACAAATTTTAGACTAGCAAATAGCCCAACTCTTGGTTTTCCTTTTATTTTTTTCATGTAAATACCAAGCCTTTAATTTCATAATAGGTCCCAAACTATGAATTCAAAACTAAGGCTGAAAACCCTTGATTTCCCACTTCTAAGTACAACTTTCAACACGAACAAAGTGATTTTTGCCTCCATCATATATTTTTGAAATCATAATGTATTTACCTTATGAAAGAGTTAGATTTTAACTCTCAAAATATAGGGGGGGGGCATGTGTGTCATCACTCCCTAGATGGTTTCCTAGATTGTGAGACCTTTCCTATCCATGGCCCACCATATTGTTATCATGATTGTATGTGCCTCTATAGTAAGATTGATAATAGGGTTTCTTCTTGGTAGACTAGATGAATCTCTTGTAAGATTGATAATAGGGTTTCTCTACACTAGATTGCACGATTTCACCTCGGGGAGTAAAGCACAATTCCTTGTGGGAAACAAGACCAATATGGGAATGATACTTCATGAACACTATTGGTTTGGGTCCAAGTCTGAGTGGTTTTCAATATGTTGAGCCAACATACTGTATTTCAGAAGCATTGTGCAAAACCTGATGATTCTAGGAGAAAATCTGGGTGTTTAGGAGCCTAATTTTGTTCCTGAATTGAAACATAGAGACCAATATTTGATAATTAACAAAGAAGGAACCTAGAACCACATATACTCTTTTGAATCCTCTCTAAATCCTCCTTCCACCTAAAACTGAATCCCATCCATCCTAGAGAAAGACTTAGAATCCCTATCCACTCTTTCTCAATCCATTCCATGAGCGTTTTTTCCTCCATTTGCTTCCTCGGGACCATTTTACTAGAGCTTTATATTTCATTGGAATGATCTAACTTAAAACTACGTCCTCTCCTACACCAGCTACATATTCTCATTTCTTAACTTTAACACATTTATGTTTGTCTCTGGCAGGCTTGTTCCTTGATCCCGGATGTCCAGAACCACTTCTAGACTGCCCAACTAGTTTGTGGAGCCTCAGGTATTCACAATCCTATGGTGTCTGCATTACATTCGATCTGACTGTGTTAATGGAATTTATTAGTCTGCCTTTGAATACTAGTTTATTGATGCACAGATATTGGCCATTTGAGCCTCACCTCTTACATCTTCACCATCTTGAATGTGCATATGAGAGAATGAATGTAGATCTAACTACTTTTAGACAATTTTCACATGGCTCAAGTGTGCTAAATATTCTTGAAGTAAAGGATTTATTAGTGCTTGGAATCACAATGGTCCTATCCACATCAAAGTGACCAAAATAGCTAGTAATTCATTTTTTCCTTGGGAAGTGAAAACACAGCAGTATGTCAATTACATTAGTGCATTAAGGTACCCAACGAAGTCACCTGACATGAGGACATGAGGACCCCTCCTCTTTGGTAACAAACTAGACTTTTTTTTATTCCATTTCCTCAGCCTCCCTGTAAATGTATCACTGGTATGAGAGAAAACAACTTCAAGAGATTGCTCATAGTACTCAAACAATGACATCTCTGCACAAAAGCATAGTTTGAATAGCTCAGTATCATTGGAAAAGGCTCTGTAATGGTTCTAAATAATAATGTTTGGTTCTTTTTTGACTCAATCCAGACACTAATGAATATTTTAAACATAAAACACATATGAAAAAAAATTCTTCAAAAATGGTTTTAACTGCCCTGTAAGGTGCTGCAGTGGCACCGACTTAGCCTTTGTTGGCCTCGATTTGATTAGTTCACTGCTAAAAGTTGAAAAACAATTTGGGAAGCTCTCCCTCAACACATCTTCTAGTAGGGCACTTTTCAAGGTATCTATCTACACACGAAGTAACAGAGGTTAGAGCTCTTTGCATAATCTATAGGGAAACGATACTTTAGCCAAGGCTCCATCCAGGATCCTTATAAAATTATTACCAGTTTCACAAAGAACATCATGAAATAAACCAAATTCTCTAAAAATGGTGTGCGTCCTCCTTTTTTTTTTTTCTGCGTCTTCATTGTTGTGCATGTATCAATAGCTCCCTTCTTACTAGAAGGAAATTCCTACTGATTGCTTTGATTGCCTCATATCAGTAGCTCCCTTCAAAAAGAGACAAGATGAAGGAAATTCCAATAAAGGTTGTCATGATATTTTTGGATTGTTCATTGGGAAGGTGCATGATATTCAACAACTACCCAACCAAGTTTACAACAATGCTTGAAGTTGTCAATATCTCACATAGCTCAATTCCTTTCATGCCTCACAGTTAGCCAAATGAATTTTAATATGAAAATGAGTTGTGGCATTATTTCAAAAAGTGTAGAGAACACATATCTATATGTATACATATACCTAGCATGAAAGTTGTAGATAGATACTCCCATTCTAGTCTTATATGCATGGTTGTCTCTGAAGTCAAAAGATTTGTTTTTTCTCACCAATATGTGCTGGAAACTACCATCACCAAGATGTTTGATATTTCAAATGAAATAATGAATTGTAGGCCCCCTTCTAGGGTTTACACAATGTTTTTGAAGGAAATATGGTACAAATTTCAGATGCACTTACTCTATGAAATATATAACCCTAAATATTTTGCAAAAATCTACCAGTAGAGTACATAAGAGGAAAAATAAAGCCAATCTCTCAACAAGATGGAATAGCTCATTGAAGCAATAGAGATATTATGGAAATGGCTTGTTGTATGTAGAATTCTCTTTAGGGTGAGTTTATGTTATGGGGGAAGTAATCTTCAATATCTATGATCGAGCTGCTGAATCCCTCTTTTTACAAGGCCATTTCTGTAGTGATGATATAGTGGCTTAGGAAATGAAGGCTTAGTATTTAATGAATATTTGTTTTAGTAACTTGGTCAAGTGCATATAGTGGCTTAGGAAATGTAGCCTTACACAAGAAGAACTTGGTCAAGGCCAAGAATATCATGGTTGATTTAGTCATGGATCAACTTGTACCACAAGTGTCTTCCCTAAAAGACACCAAATATGTTTGATTCCTTGACCTAGCTATTTGATTCCTTGACCAAGCTATTTTAAGGGAATAAAATAGATCAGAATATGAACTTAAGAAATAAGTTGAAGAATGTGAAGATCCAAAATGTAGAGACCATACAGTCATACTTCACAAGGGTCTCTCAAATCAAAGAACAACTTGAAGCGGTCAAAGAAGAAGTGAAGAATTCAGAAGTGGTGATAGCCACCTTGAATGGTGTCCCAGGATCATGGGATTCATTGATTCAAGGAATGTGTGCCAGAAGGAAGTGATTAATTTCAAGAGACTCTAGGGAGAAGAATAAGCTTGACTCATAAGAAGAGAAGAAAAGATGGGAGCAATTGAAGATCAAGCTCTCACCATCAAAAGAAGATCCCTCAAGCGATGAGGAATATGAAGGACTCAATTCTTGAAGAACCTATTATCCATCTTGAGAGTTTGGATAAGAAATGATGAAGTCATGAATGAAGAAGATGATGAAGCAGAAGGATCAAGAAGGAGTCTACCCAAAAAACAAATAAAGATAAGTATTCAATTGTCATTTCATGATATTGTTTTTGTTATGCATTTGTTTATATTTAGTTGATGTATTATGCATGATAGAATGTTTGCATTAATGACAGTATAGTACTAATATGAATGTGATGGGTAAGTAGCTCATGGTGCTATACAACTCGCCATTGCTACTTATCTAGAATGAAACCTCTTTGCTGACATATTGGATTAGTGCACAATCTCAATGTTGTCCTGGTAGAGATGGAAGGCATCTAGAAAAGTTTCAGTGAGATATGGATGAATGTTGTATTGGCTAAAGTAGTTGCATAATCATATACTTATGCATAAGAATTTTCCAGTATGAATATTCCTTATGAAATGTTTCTAACCATACAAATGCATTTGAATTGTAGGAAAGATCACATACATAATCACCTGCAAGCAAAGAAGAATGAGACTTGTTCTGAAGAACAAGTGACGATAGTTTAAAGATGAAAAATAATATGATGAATGCAGAACCTTCCAAGAAGAAAGGGAATACCAGTTCAATAATAATGATTTCTAGGATGCAGTATCGATACGTGAAGGGAAGTTCGTAGTTCCATCATGCAGTAGATGGAAACATTGTGGGATACAAGGCAAGATTCATAGCACAGAAGGCATAGACTACGAAGAGACATTTGCATCTAGTGAGAGTTGAGATGCATGACATGAAGAATCATGTGTGCAAATGAAAGAAGGCCTTGTATGAGTTTAGAATACACCCATGGGATAACACATACATGATGAGCTTGATGAAGATCTGAACCTATGCTACAAGGTTGAAGATGAATGCCTATAGAGGATGACAAGCTCACAGATGGGTGTGAGAAGAACTTTTGAAAAAGTTAAAGATAGAGGATCTTGGTATCTAATGATCCTAGATGGATACATAGAATATTAGTAGCATAGGAAGCTACTTGTCACTCCGGTACATAATGTTTCAGTGCATAGAGTATGGAAGACAGAGGGAGTATGATGCTCTGCTTCAGAGGGAGTGACTGCAGAAGATCTTGAGGTTTGAGATGGCACAACAGGATGGGAATATTACTGATGAATCTAGGATTTACTGAGAGTAAAGTGGATTCCAACCTTTTCTTCAAGGTTGAAGGTGGAAGACTAGTGATGCTCTTGTTATGTGTCGATGCACTATTTTCTAGGCATGGAGGTGTGGTAGAATGTGGATGGAATCTTCCTCGGACAAGGGAATTATGCAGTAGATATCTTGAATAGGTTTAGGATGATGAACTATAAGGCCATGACCACACCTATGACATTGAATGTGAGGCTATTGAGTGTTTCTTCACCAGATATGGTTGATGCTATGATGTATTGTTAGGTGATTTGTTACTTGAGGTACCTGACAGAAATGATACCAGATACTTGCTTTGCTGTGAACACATTGAGACATGTTCACTTGATGGTTACAAAGGGTACAGTTGAGTATGGGCTCAAGTATGATACAAATCAGAAGATTAACCTGGAAGGTTATGTTGATTCAGAATGCGTAGTGCCATCAATAGGAAGAACACTTCAGAGTGTTACTTCAGTATGGGATCAGGTGTGATCTCTTGGTTTAGCAGGAAGAAGTCCTATGTGGCACTGAGTACAACTAAAGCAGAGTATGTTGTAGCTTGTTCAGGTAGGTGTGAGGCAGTATGGCTGCGGAAGCTACTGTTTGATTTATTTTATCTCCAGATGGATGCTACTTGTACACATTATGACAACCAAAGTTGCATGAAGTTGTCAGAGAATCCAATGTTTCATGACAAGTCGAAGCATATCGAGATCAAGTATCACTATATCAGGGATATGGTACAAAGGGGAGCAGTGAAGCTCTAGTATGTTGTGATTGAGGAATAGATAGGTGATGTCTTGACGAAGCCATTGGCTAAGGTGAAGTTTGAGTACTTCAAGGAGAAGCTTGGTGTTCTCTAGATCGAGGTTTCCTCCAAGGGAAAATGATGAGATCCATAGCCATTTTGACGAGTAGGTCAGATGTAAGGGCTGAGCCATTCTATCATGGTGAGAGGATTGGTTCCTTCCATGTCAGATATGAGTGCTGAATTCATAGCCATTTTGATGAGTAGTTCAAATATAAGGGATGAGCCATTCTGTCATGGTGAGAGGATTTGGTTCCTTCCATGTCAGATATGAGTGTTGAATGCCTTTCTTGGAATGGAGGTACCTGGTCAATTACCAGGAACACTTAGTCTAGGGATTGAGAGAGCCATTTTGACGAGCAGGTTAGATATAAGGGCTGAGCCATTCAATCATGGTTAAAGGATTAGGTTCCTCCCATGTCATATTTGAGTGTTGACCATTCTGTCAAGTAGGACAGTTGTAAGGGAAACTATCATTCTCCTGGAGAATGGAGGCACCTAGTCAGTTACCATGAAGCTCAGTCTGGGACTGGGGGCCATTCTAATATGACTGTAGGATTGGTTCCTACTTGATCAGATGTGAGTGCACACCCTTTCGAACATGAATGTTGGATTGGTTCCTCACATGTGTCAAATTTAAGTGCAGATCCCTTTTGAACATGCATGTTGGATTGGTTCCTCGCATGTGTTGAATGTAAGTGCAGATCCTTTTCGAACATGCATGTTGGATTGGTTCCTTGCATGTGTCGAATGTAACTGTAGAGCCTTTTTGAACATGTATGTTGGATTGGTTCCTCACATGTGTCAAATATAAGTGCTGAGCCTTTTTTAACATGCATGTTGCATTGGTTCCTCACATGTGTGAAATGTGAGTGCTGGGCCTTTCTAATAGGGTTGTGGGATTGGTTCCCACATGGTCAGATGTGAGTGTTGGTTGTGCCTTTCTGATATGATTATAGGAATGGTTCCTACATGATCATATATAAGTGTTGGGTGGGCCATTTTGACTTAGGGTCAGATATAAGTGTTGGAAAAGACCTACACTATGGGTAGGCATACAACCAGCATGAACAAGGGCTGGCTCTGTAGAACTTCCTGTGACCAGAAGAATCAAGAGATAGAACCTATGATGATGATCCAGCAGATATGTTCCAGAACTAGAGATGATCCAAATCGAGTGTTGATCCAGATCCAATGATGATGATCCAGATCCAGTGATGATCTAGATCCAATGATGATGATCTAGATCGAGTGATGATCCAGATCCGATGATGAAGATGACTTAAATATGGAGATGACTTGAAGGTGAAGATGACGAGGACTCAATGATGATCCATATGATACAGAGAAGAAGACTTGTACTGATAAATTGTGTCGAGACAATACCTTCCTAGTTAAGAGGGAGTGTTGATGTACTTGTAACTTCAAAATGTATTCATCTGTATTTCTTCTGTATTGTAACCCAATTTTTATTCTAGGATGTATTTGTAATGTACTTGAGTCATGTCATACCCTGATGTTTATTTTGGGAAGTTTCTATAATATAAACAAGTCATGTCAAGTCATTGTGGGTAACCCTCCTATTGGTCAAGGGTTAAAGTCCCTGCAGTTGTGGGACCCTAGGGTTATTAGACTATCCTAGAGAGGTTGACCCTAGGTGAGTCATTGTAATTCAGGGAAATATTCCCCACCATTGTGTTAAGGATAAACCTCCTTGTTGGTCAGAGGAGGCAAAGTCCCCACAAGTTGTGGGGCACTAGGGTTATTAGACACTCCTAGAGATGTCGGCTCTAGTAAGTAATTGTTAAGTGAGGCTGACATGTTGGAGTGGGTTTCAAGTGAACAAAAGAATATAAATAGAGAGTGAGTCTCTATATTTATCACACACACACTCACTCATTAGGGCGCATGAGTAAGAGGAGAAGTTACTGGAACAAGAGAGAGACTACTACTGTTAGGAGATCATCTTTATGTTTTTGGGTTTTACTTTTGGTGCTGATTCTATCTCTGGGAAAGTTGTGGGGTTTTCTCCTTCACGGTTTCCCCGAGGAAAATTATTTGTGTCTCTTATCTCTTGTGTTTTATTTTTGTGCATGTTATTCTCTCAGTTAAATATCCTAAGATCATAATGCTAGGTTGAATGATAAAAATTTAACAATCAATAGTACATGGCACTGAAAATTTTCTAAACACTAAGACGGTAAAACAATGTCAATAAAGTAAACTTTGCATACATAACAAGAGGACCCTAAACCAAAAATTCGGCAAACCTAAACTATTGCAACGTCTGAAAGGAATAAAAACAACTTCAAAAGAGAAAACAAATAGAAATAAAACTCAAAAAATTTCAGCTTGATCATCTCAATCACTTGTTTTTGCTAAAATAATCAACATTTAGCAATAAATCATAAATACAAAAAACACACAGACAGATTGTCAACAGTAGCAGTGGATGACAATCAACTCTAGAAGCTCAACTTTGTGGGTATGAATGTAATCCTATGGGCATGAAAAAGGGGAGATTCATAAATTTCTGTGTGGTTTTCTCTTTAGGCTATGTGAAGCAAAGGTTTTCTACACATGTTTCTAGCCATCTAATATTGCATTCATAGGTAAATTTCTGCATGTATGAACAACATATTTACTCCCATCCATTCATAATTTCTAGACCTCTTAGAAGCCCCAAGACTCCACATTCTAAATAGGGTTATTAGCACTAGTCACTCACCTCCAACCATCCTAAATAAATAAATTTAAACAAATCATTTAAATTTATGTTTTACTAAAACAAATCTTCATTAAATACTAAGCCTTCATTTCCTAAGCCACTATATCATCACTACAGAAATGGCCTTGTAAAAAGAGGGATTCAGCAGCTCGATCATAGATATTGAAGATTACCTCCCCCATAACATAAACTCACCCTAAAGAGAATGCTACATACAACAAGCCATTTCCATAATAGCTCTATTGCTTCAATGAGCTATTCCATCTTGTTGAGAGATTGGCTTTATTTTTCCTCTTATGTACTCTACTAGTAGATTTTTGCAAAATATTTAGGGTTATAAATTTCATAGAGTAAGTGCATCTGAAATTTGTACCATATTTCCTTCAAAAACATTGTGTAAACCCTAGAAGGGGGCCTACAATTCATTATTTCATTTGAAATATCAAACATCTTGGTGATGGTAGTTTCTAGCACATATTGGTGAGAAAAAAACAAAGCTTTTGAATTCAGAGACAACCATGCATATAAGTCTAGAATGGGAGTATCTATCTACAACTTTCATGCTAGGTATATGTATACATATAGATATGTGTTCTCTACACTTTTTGAAATAATGCCACAACTCATTTTCATATTGAAATTCATTTGGCTAACTGTGAGGCATGAAAGGAATTGAGCTATGTGAGATATTGACAACTTCAAGCATTGTCGTAAACTTGGTTGGGTAGTTGTTGAATATCATGCACCTTCCCAATGAACAATCCAAAAATATCATGACAACCTTTATTGGAATTTCCTTCATCTTGTCTCTTTTTGAAGGGAGCTACTGATATGAGGCAATCAAAGCAATCAGTAGGAATTTCCTTCTAGTATGAAGGGAGCTATTGATACATGCACAACAATGAAGACGCAGAAAAAAAAATAAGGCGGATGCCCACCATTTTTAGAGAATTTGGTTTATTTCATGATGTTCTTTGTGAAACTGGTAATAATTTTATAAGGATCCTGGATGGATCCTCGGCTAAGGAATCGTTTCCCTATAGATTATGCAAAGATCTCTAACCACTATTACTTCATGTGTAGATAGAGACCTCGAAAAGTGCCCTACTACAAGATGTTTTGAGGGAGAGCTTCCCAAATTGTTTTTCAACTTTGAGCAGTGAACTAATCAAATCGAGGCCAACGAAGGCTAAGTCAGTGCCACTGCAGCACCTTACAGGGCAGTTAAAACCATTTTTGAAGAATTTTTTTTCATATGTGTTTTATGTTTAAAACATTCATTAGTGTCTGGATTGAGTCAAAAAAGAACCAAACATTATTATTTAGAACCATCACAATGCCTTTTCCAATGATACTGAGCTATTCAAACTATGCTTTTGTGCAGAGATGTCGTTGTTTGAGTACTATGAGCAATCTCTTGAAGTTGTTTTCTCTCATACCAGTGATAAATTTACAGGGAGGCTGAGGAAATGGAATAAAAAACAGTCGAGTTTGTTACCAAAGAGGAGGGATCCTCATGTCAGGTGACTTCGTTGGGTACCTTGATGCACTAATGTAATTGACATACTGCTGTGTTTTCACTTCCCAAGGAAAAAATGAATCACTAGCTATTTTGGTCACTTTGATGTGGATAGGACCATTGTGAGTCCAAGCACTAACAAATTCTTTACTTCAAGAAGATTTAGCATACTTGGGCCATGTGAAAATTGTCTAAAAGTAGTTAGATCTGCATTCATTCTCTCATATGCACATTCAAGATGGTGAATATGTAAGAGGTGAGGCTCAAATGGCCAATATCTGTGCATCAATAAACTAGTATTCAAAAGCAAACTAATAAATTCCATTAACACAGTCAGATCGAATGTAATCCAGACACCATAGGATTGTGAATACCTGAGGCTCCACAAACTAGTTGGGCAGTCTAGAAGTGGTTCTGGACATCCGGGATCAAGGAACAAGCCTGCCAGAGACAAACATAAATGTGTTAAAGTTAAGAAATGAGAATATGTAGCTGGTGTAGGAGAGGACGTAGTTTTAAGTTAGATCATTCCAATGAAATATAAAGCTCTAGTAAAATGGTCCCGAGGAAGCAAATGGAGGAAAAAACGCTCATGGAATGGATTGAGAAAGAGTGGATAGGGATTCTAAGTCTTTCTCTAGGATGGATGGGTTTCATTTTTAGGTGGAAGGAGGATTTAGAGAGGATTCAAAATATTATATGTGGTTCTAGGTTCCTTCTTTGTTAATTATCAAATATTGGTCTCTATGTTTCAATTCAGGAACAAAAAAGGCTCCTAAACACCAAGATTTTCTCCTGGAATCATCAGGTTTTGCACAATGCTTCTAAAATACAGTATGTTGGCTCAACATATTGAAAACCACTCAGACTTGGACCCAAACCAATAGTGTTCGTGAAGTATCATTCCCATATTGGTCTTGTTTCCCACAAGGAATTGTGCTTTACTCCCTGAGGTGAAATCGTGCAATCTAGTGTAGAGAAACCCTATTATCAATCTTACAAGAGATCCATATAGTCTACCAAGAAGCAACCCTATTATCAATCTTACTATAGAGCCACATACAATCATGATAACAATATGGTGGGCCACAGATAGGAAAGGTCTCACAATCTAGGAAACCATCTAGGGAGTGATGACACACATGCCCCCCCCCCTATATTTTGAGATTTAAAATATAACTCTTTCATAAGGTAAATACATTATGATTTCAAAAATATATTATGGAGGCACAAATCACTTTGTTCGTGTTGAAAGTTGTACTTAGAAGTGGGAAATCAAGGGTTTTCAGCCTTAGTTTTGAATTCATAGTTTGGGACCTATTATGAAATTAAAGGCTTGGTATTTACATGAAAAAAATTAAAGGAAAACCGAGAGTTGGGATATTTTCTAGTCTAAAATTTGTGATGATTTCTCTTTTGTAGTAAAGTCTCCTAAAGTGACTACAGCTTTGAAACTGATTAAAGAATTTTTTCTTACTAACAAGTTGCATAATTCCCATGTTATTGTTGCGTTCCCTTACCATCAAGAACTAGCTGCAATTAAGATATTTATTAGAGAATTGGACCTTCTTTTGTGTTGCAAGGAGATTGATCGGGCTTGAGAGGGTGAACATGATTTATAGGATTTCAAAAATCTATGATTTAAGGAATTTGAAGGATCCAAGGCTGTTAAGGTAAAGAGTGAATATGGCGGTAAAGTTTTATATAAATAAACCCCAAAATTGCAATGAGTTAAAAAAGGGGGGGAAGAGAGACCCCCGCTTTCTTTTGTTGTATATTAGTGGGATGAAAAAACTATGCATGAGCTCATAAATCTAGTACTTGAGGTATATAAGGACCTGATTCCATATCTTTTCATTGAAATCAAGGGAATAATGGAAGAATCAGGGGAGATGAAAATTGAATTATGGCCAGATGTTATCCCATAAGACACCAATTACAATATTAATCCCAAAGTTAAAGAAAAGGTGAAGAAAGAAACTAATAGAATGTTAGCTACATGATTGATGTTTATGGTTGAAAAATCTAATATGATTATCCCAATCATGTTTCAAATGAAGAAGGTGTAATATTAAATCACAAATAAGATTCATCCATACACAATTTATAGTTCACGGTGGTGATAAGGAGAGAAGCAACAAGCTACCACATCACCCTCGGTGGTGACTAGGGACACTACAGCAGGCCTGGTGGTAGCACCACCACCCTTGGTGGTGGTATAAGGCTACAACAACAGCCTTGCAAATGGTATAAGGATACAATAGTAGACTTCCATAACCTTGGTGGAGGCCACGGGTAGCAGTAGACCACTGCTCCAACCTTCTCTAGAAGTCTAAGGCAACAACAGAAGGTTTCAACACTCGGGTAATCTTACCATGCATACAAAATATTTGAAAACACTTACAACAGCTGTAAAAACAATAGTAAATATGCCCTTATATTTTTTGATTGTGGTGTTAAATCACTTAACATATTCACCCTTAACTTATGTCAAATCAACAAGACATATAGTGCTGGAAATTACAAACCGTGAAGAATATTGATGGTTGAAAATTAAATCTACAATTTACACAAGTATTGGATAGCTGGAAACGTAATTAATATGAAATATCCATAAACATGAAGTTCATGCACACATGATAGCCTTATCACAAGGCTAGTACAATGTTCTAGTCCTCCAAAACCCTAGCTAAGGAAAATGATGAAAACCCTTGCTCAGAACATGGAGATCCAACAAGTATGCATCACACAAGAATGTCCTCCAAGGAAATATGTCTCCTATTTTGGGTAATATGTCTCCTCTTTTTCTTCTCTCACCAAGTATATCCTAGGGTTTCTTCTCAAAATATTCATCTCCTAATATACAATGGATTAAACCCTAACCAGGTAGTCTTTAAGATGCTCTAACAAGCTCATTGTTCTATGACTACATGTTCCAAAACTCACCATAATATCAAACTTTGTACTTTTGTGGCATATGATTTGACTCTAAAAGAATAGTAAAGTAAACTGCATGCAAAATTTTAGCCCAAAATGAAAAACAATACACTTGAAAAAGCTCGGTGTGTGAAAACCAAAGATGAAACATCTCAGACTTTTTGGTTTTGTTGCATATACTTTGATTCTAAAAAAACAGTGGAGTAAACTGGATGCAAAATTTTAGCCCTGTAGGGTAGCTTGAGTGGTTGAGCACCTTGAGATTCGGAAGGGATCAGGGTTATTCCCACAGGATAGGTTCCTCTATTGTATTCCTCACTCAATGTCCCTACCAAGTCAGGTGCCATAATCTACACCAACACGTTTACATCGGGTACCATCTATGAAATGAAGGGAAACCCACGTGGTTTTACTTAGAAAAAAAATTGGATGCAAAACTTGGGCATTTGACTAGTTCCCTTGTGTGTTCTTTTATTTTTCTACTGTGGTAGAGATCATTCAAAACATCATTACTTGCAAATTTCTAAGATAATTTTCCATCCAGTCTGATGACCAAAACAGTAAGAAACTGAACACAATAAAGAATAGTATTATCTAGAATTTCAAGCAATCTTCCATGAATGCACCACATAATACTAGAATCCATGCCCTTTTAGGTTTCATGGATTGGCCAAAATAGACAAGAAATAAATGAGGATTGAAGTATCAACCTTGTAAAATGCTACATAACATAACCATGAAATTAACCATGCTACATAACCATTAACCATGCTACATAACCATGACATTAACCATGCTACATAACCCTAACCATGCTCAAAAATTATGTTTTCCACCAATTTCAAAACAAGTTCCACTACATGAAATTATAGATAGAACTCTTACCTCACAAATTTTGCAATTGTCTATGAAAAATATATCAGAAATATATCTTTTCTTTGGCTTGGGACAGTGAAAGTCCTAGATTATTAGTGATTAGTTCACCAACCAAAATAATAATTTCCAATTTTCATATAGCAAACAATAAAATATTAAACAAGATATATCATTAAACAAAGTGCTGGATTAACAGAGATTTTTTCACTAACCCAAAAAAAAAATTACAAATTTTCATCTCTTTCAACTTAACACTCTGTTGGTCAAGTCAAACACGGTAAACCATATATGTACCTTCAGAGAGGGTTAAAGCAGACTGAAAATGACCTTAGACTCTTAGTCAAAAGAAATATAGGTTTCAATCAAAAGAATAGGCTTGAGTAATTCAGTCATGTCCAAAATAGTCATTCTAAGGACACACAGTCACTTAGCACAAGAGACACTCAGTCATATTGATACCCTCTAACTGTCATGTTGAGTAACTCACAATCCACACTTGAAGAGTAAACTCACAGTCACTCCAGGGATAGAACCCATCACACAAGAAAAACCCATAAGAACTAACGCTAAGAAAATTGTGAGGTAAGTGACTTAGAAAAATGCAGAGACTCACACTGAGAAAAATCATGAGGTAAACGGATGAGAAATATGCAGAGACTCACTTTACAGGATGAGACGTCAATAAAGAAAATGCAAAGATCAAGCTCAGCCCATGAAGAAAGAAGAAATCGCAAAGGTAAAACTCAGAGTGTGAATGAACAAATCACATATCATGAATGAACAATTCACAGAGGTAAAACTCAGCCCCTGAAATGAACAAGACGCAGAGGTAAAATATTTGAGTGAAATCTCAGAGGAAAACCCAAGAGACAAACCCGTAGGCAAGAGGAGAAAATCAGATAGCATAGGAGATAACCCCTGCTGGAGAAACTGATGATAGCAGACATCCCAATGAGATAATAGGCTGAGAACATGATGAGATAACCCTAGGACCAAGTAATAATAGGACCATGACTCAACAACCACAAGAGAAAAGTGAACCATAAAGGTGGACAAACATTCAATTAGGACCAACAAGACCAAATACTTTTATCTCTCTCAAGGTACATCTTTTTATATATACTTTTGTCATCATTGTATAAGGGGAACATCCAAATGGATGGTACGCTCCTTTTGTCCTCAACCAACTTTTACAAGACAGATCATCCATACATGTCTACGTAGGAAACATAAAGAGTCCAGTTCAATATATCCAAGGAAGTGCTCGGTGAAGTGTCCTAATATCAATACCCTCAGAGGAGAAACAGTGTCATCCTCAAGACATCCAATATGATGCTAAAAGACTCAATCATCCATACTCGAAGATAAAGCAACCAAAAGGTTGAAGAGTAGGAGGTACAAGCTCTATTCTATAAGAGCTATAGCTTGTCTTCCCCAATAGCTATTTCCTCATAATTTTTAGTGAAGGAAAGTAGGCCCAGAACCATGGGGAGCACTTCCTTGGATATACTATCTTCCCTCTTATTGTTTTCTCTAAAGACATGATGAAAGTATAAATTGTGAAAGAAGGCCTTCATATCCATAATGTTGTCACACCAACCATCCAAATGGAGGGAAGAGAGAGTTTCTGTATCATCTAAGCCCAAAAAATATGCTAACAACCAACTGTCATAAAATAGTGCATACCAACTCAAAGTTTCCATGCATGTGGGCTCAAAACATTATTCAATGCTAGCACCTGAGTGAAGAAGACTATGAGTGAAACCCCCATAAGCAAGCAACATTGGGAATAGGTCAAATTACCAACAAACTACATGAATATGTGTTCCCAAGCTTTCAAGTGTGAAGGACAAGAAAATAATTAACTTCTAACTACTGAATACAATGAATGTGGAGCACTATTGATTTGCATCTATAGCAGATCAATCTAAAAATTTTGACCGAAACACCAATGGATCCTGGTTTTCTGTGGGCTAAAAAAGTCAAAATGAAATTCAATATATATATATATATATATATATATATATATATATATAAATTTGGGGACAAAATATACAAAAATTAATTAAATATTAACAAAAATAAATATCCATACCTGCGTCACTGGAGGAAATTGTGAAACTAGAATTTCCTCAACATCTATATTTGTGCCACTAGCCTCTGTTTCTTTCGAGTCAAAAAATTTCGTATCATCAACATCGCCATCATTCATGAATTTGGTATACTGCATGAATTTCATATATTAAATTTCATATATTAAAAACATTAGATTTCATATACTAAATTTCATATATTATAGCATACTTACGCACCATGGCCTTGTTTTCATTTTGTCAAGAAACGACTCACTTATAATTGTCTCTACAGTATGCTACGTATTGATCAAGCTCTAATAAACTCATACTTTTTAAGTGATCGCCAGAATAATATCAAATGGGCCTGCATCCATACTGGATGCAAATGAAATACTATGTAGGATGATTTCCACCCCTACCAATGCAACCCCAACACGGTCTCGTATCTCTTCCCTCACCCCTCTTGCTATTTGGGATGTTGTTTCCAACTCCTCTGGTAAAGCTACGACTCTAGGATGCAGTTGTACTCAACAAGGCATAAAACTCCTATAATGAACATCTCGCCATGCATTAGGTTGTTCATATGTATGACCTTTTCCATCACCATAGAAACTGGATCATGTATCTGTATAGTCGAGGTCCATGTTAAACCTTAACTCTACAAGCAACATATTGAAAAAATATTGAGGAACCTCGTCATTATTTGGGGACTTTCCATATGCACACAGGAACCTTGAATAAATGTGTGGTGCAATCAAAGGATCATTGAATCTTGTGATATTTAGAAGTTTTTTTTCTTCAGGTCGCAAGTCAAAACATGAGAAGACCATTTATTTTGTGACAACTTTCTTTACTTCTTCAAACTTGTGGTGATCCATGACTGAAAATCGCCTCCTATGCATCATATCATGAAAAATATGGGTTGATGGTCCAACCCCAAGATATGTCTCGATCAAACAATTTAGATTGTGAAAAACAATATGGAGACATTATTGAGTACCAAAAGAGACATTTGAAGATTCAAGTTCTACCTTCAATCTAGAAGAATGCTCCTTCATCTCTCCCACAGTCAGCATAGCAATGTTGTCTTCCCAAGGAGTCTCCTTGGGAACATCTCTAGGATGACTGTAAAGAGGATCATATCTATCATTTTGAGCATATTGATGCGCCCATTGATGTCTCCTTTTCTTTGGAGGTGGATTAGGATCAGCAGCAACAAACCCTGTAAGAAGATGTGCATGCAAGTATTAAAATATATATCTAATTTTTTCAATCAAATTATACATGTCCATATAAAATGTGTTCATTAGA
The DNA here is from genome assembly GCA_001517045.1 of Pseudotsuga menziesii. Lineage (NCBI taxonomy): Eukaryota > Viridiplantae > Streptophyta > Pinopsida > Pinales > Pinaceae > Pseudotsuga > Pseudotsuga menziesii. The sequence goes on along the minus strand of LPNX011209914.1, from coordinate 6,373 downwards.
AATACCCGATGCATCATCTTGTGCCCCATCATTATTTTCAGAATGTCTAGAGGCACCTATACAAAACCAAAAAATGGCAATCACATGTAAGTTAACAAGAAAAATCATCAAACAAGATTTATAGTCAGAATGTACATGTGTAAACAACCTCTACCTAGCGATGGCGTATCTAAGGAATAAGACACTAAGTGTGTCCTATGTGTTTGTCCATCGACCCCTGTAGACCCCTCAAACATTTTCCTATCATGATCAGAGCCACCACCTGTGCATGTAACAAGATCTTAGAAAGACCAAGTAAAATAATATTTTTGTTCATATAAAATTGAGTATGAATTAAATAACAACTGAATTTACCTAACGATGACCTTAGGGATTGTGGATTCATAGTAGCCAATATTACTTCATCCTTAAGTTGTGAAGCTATGCATGATAAGAATATTCCACATGTTAAAAAACATGTCAAACAATAATTCTAGTCAAATTGTGCGTAAACAATCTCTACCTCACAATGGCACCCTATATGTTTGTCCACTAGCCCTTGTATACCTATTAGACACACATTTGTCATGCTAAGAGCCACCACCTATGCAAAAAAAGGTATTATCAAGATGTGTACAAGAATATCTATGTTTATATAGACTTCAACATGGAATTAATAACATTTCAATTTACCTAACGATGACCTCAGGTACTGTGGATGCATAGTAGCCAAAATTGCTTCAGGCTAAAGCTGTAAAGTTGTGCTTGATAAGAATTTTCCACATATTAAAAATCATTCCAAACAATAATTCTAGTCAAAATGTAGGAAAACAATATATACCTGGCAATGGCATCCTATGTGTTTGTCCACCAGCCCCTGTATACCCCTCAGACAGATGTTTGTCGTGCTGAGATCCACCACCTGGGAACAACAAGATCTTAGGTTTAGATGTGTAAAGAACATTTATTTTTATATATACTTGAATATGAATTGAATAAAAATGAAATTTACTTGACGATGACCTTTGTGTCTATTGTTGCATAGTAACCAAGCTTGCTTCACCCTCAAGCTGTGAAGCTGTGCATGATAATAATTTTGCACAGATTAAAAAGCATGCCAGACAACAATTATAGTTAAAATGTACATGTAAACAATTTATCTACCTAGAAATGGTATATCAAAATAATAAGACACTAAACGTGTCCTTTTTGTTTGTCCATCGGCCCCTATAGACCCCTCAGACAGACGCCTGTCATGCTAAGAGCCACCGCATGGGCACAACAACATCTTAGATTTAGATGTGTAAAAGAAGTTTTATTTTTATATATACTTGACTATGAATTGAATAACAATGAAATTACCTGACGATGACCTCTGGGTCTGTCACTACATAGTATCCAAGCTTTCTTCACCCTCAAGATGTGAAGTTGTGCATGATAAGAATTTTGAATAGATTAAAAAACATGTCAAAATTAAGTTTACCAAATTTAACATTGTGCACCTGTTCATGATGAGAAATTCTCACATTAAAAGCATGTCAAAACATGTCAAATAAGATAAATATATTTCTGTATACAATGATTACTCGAGTGAAATATTTAATGGGGCTGGAAGATACACATCTAATGGTAGACCTCACCAAATGAACATCATGACACAAAATTCATCCCCCAAGGATGGTTATGCATGCGAAACTAGAGTGAAACACATCACGTGGTCTTCATTTGGTAGCCCTAAAAAATTATGTTGTTTATTAAGAAACACATCTTACTTGGGATAAGAGAGGATTTCTTAGACATCTCTTTTCCTTCTTTGAAAAAATGAGCACAAAACAAGACTGTGAAATCATTGGACATTTTGTTAGATACATGTCCATATTCTTCAAAATTATAGGACAAAAGTGGTGTCCCAAAAAGTTGTTACCCTCCCCACAGGAGTTCAAATCCCACTTTCTGGCATGTTTCCTCTGAGTTGAATGTTGATTAGCTATAAATTATCTATTCATGAGTTGTTAACATGGCCTTTTGCCCTGAATAATCTAGGATTTACCCTGCGTATCATCCTTGGAATGAGAGGAACCGCCCAAGACGTTCCCTCCCAAATATGTTACCTAGAAAAGAATTTTGACAAACATTTAGGGGAAAATACAAAATATAACAAAAATACCTAAATTCCTTTAAATATTAAATTAGATAAATTGGTCAGCTACCAAAAACATGAGCTTCAAGAGTATTTATTTCTACTCATCTTGCCACTATGGCTCAAACCCAAGATTACTATTTTCTACTTGAGTTTTAAGAGTATTTTTTCTACTCGTCTTGCCACTATCTTTGAAATATTCCTAAAAGTGACATGCATGCAAACCCTAAAGTGACATGCATACCCTAAAAGTGACATGCATGAAAACCCTAAAACTAACATGCAAACCCTAAAATCTATATAAGAAGGTTAGTTGAACCAAAAGGGTATCATTGTTATTATTCATCTTTTGGAAACATGTTTTGGGAGCTCGGTGAGCTACTATGGATTAGGGCAGATTTCCCTGACCTAATTGAATTCAGTGGTGAAATCTATACAACCTAACCAATTGCTAGGGTGACTTATCCAGATTCGCCATTGTGTACTTCATTGATTGAATAGGAATTTTTGAATACAATGATTCCTTAAGTGACATATTTAATGGGGCAGCAATATACACATCTAATGGTAGACCTCACCAAATGAACATCATGACACAAAATTCAGTCCCCAAGGATGGTTATGCATGTGAAACTAGAGTGAAACACATCACGTGGTCTTCATTTGGAAGCCCAATAAAATTATGTTGTTGATTAAGAAACACATCGTACTTGGGATAAGAGAGGCTTTCTTGGGCATCTCTTTTCCTTATTTGCAAAAATGAGCACAAAACCAGACTGTGAAATCATTGGACATTTTGTTAGATACATGTCCCTATTCTTCAAAATTATAGGACAAAAGTGGTCCCAAAAAGTTGTTACCCTCGCCATCAGAGTTCAAATCCCACTTTCTAGCATGTTTCCTCTTATTGAGTTGAATGTTGATTAGCTATACAATATCTATTCATGAATTGTTAACATGGCCTTATGCCCTGAACAATCTAGGGTTTACCTTGAGTATCATCCTTGGAATGAGAGGAACCACCCAGGAGTTTCCCTCCCAAATATGTTACCTAGAAAAGAATTTTGACAAACATTTAGGGGAAAAATTACCTAATATAACAAAAAATACCTAAATTCCTTTAAATATTAAATTAGATAAATTGGTCAGCTACCAAAAACATGAGCTTCAAGAGTATTTATTTCTACTCATCTTGCCATTGTGTCTTAAACCCAAGATTACTATTTTCTACTCGTCTTGCCACTATCTTTGAAATATTCCTAAAAGTGACATGCATGCAAACCCTAAAAATGGCATGCATGCAAACCCTAAAAGTGACATGCATGCAAACCCTAAAGTGACCTGCATACAATAAAGTGACATGTATACAAACCCTAAAACTGACATGCAAACCCTAAAATCTATATAAGAAGGTTAGTTGAACCAAACGGGTATCATTGTTATTATTCATCTTTTGGAAACACATTTTGGGAGCTCGATGAGCTACTTAGGATTAGGGAGATTTCCCTGACCTAATTGAATTCGGTGGCGAAATCTATACAACCTAACCAATTGCTAGGGTGAATCATCCAGATTCACCATTGTGTACTTCATTGATTGAATAGGAATTTTTGAATACAATGATTCCTCAAGTGACATATTTAATGGTGCAACAATATACACATCTAATGGTAGACCTCACCAAATGAACATCATGACACAAAATTCAGTCCCCAAGGATGGTTATGCATGCGAAACTAGAGTGAAACACATCACGTGGTCTTCATTTGGAAGCCCAATAAAATTATGTTGTTGATTAAGAAACACATCGTACTTGGGATAAGAGAGGATTTCTTGGACATCTATTTTCCTTCTTTGAAAAAATGAGCACAAAACCACACTGTGAAATCATTGGACATTTTGTTAGATACATGTCCCTATTATTCAAAATTATAGGACAAAAGTGGTCCCAAAAATTTGTTACCCTTGCCACCGGAGTTCAAATCCCACTTTCTAGCATGTTTCCTCTTAGTGAGTTGAATGTTGATTAGCTATACAATATCTATTCATGATTTGTTAACATGGCCTTGTGCCCTGAACAATCTAGGGTTTACCCTGAGTATCATCCTTGGAATGAGAGGAACCACCCAGGAGTTTCCCTCCCAAATATGTTACCTAGAAAAGAATTTTGACAAACATTTAGGGGACAAATTACCTAATATAACAAAAAATACCTAAATTCATTTAAATATTAAATTAGATAAATTGTTCAGCTACCAAAAACATGAGCTTCAAGAGTATTTATTTCTACTCATCTTTCCATTGTGGCTTACACCAAAGATTGCTATTTTCTACTTCAGTTTCAAGATTATTTTTTCTACTCGTGTTTCCACTATCTTTGAAATGTTCCTAAAAGTGACACACATGCAAACCCTAAAAATGGCATGCATGCAAACCCTAAAAGTGACATGCATGCAAACCCTAAAGTGACATGCATACCCTAAAAGTGAGATGCATGCAAACCCTAAAGTGACATGCATACCCTAAAAGTGGCATTCATGCAAACCCTAAAAGTGGCATGCATGCAACCCCTAAAACTGACATGTAAACCCTAAAAGCTATATAAGAAGGTTAGTTGAACCAAAAGGGTATCATTGTTATTATTCATCTTTTGGAAACATGTTTTGGGAGCTCAGTGAGCTACTTAGGGTTAGGGTAGATTTCCCTGACCTAATTAAATTCAGTGGTGAAATCTATACAACCTAACCAATTGTTAGGGTGAATCACCTAGATTCACCATTGTGTACTTCATTGATTGAATATTAATTTTTGACTACAATGATTCCTCATTAGAGGAAATTTCAACTCAAAATGGGCCTTTTAACTTTAACTCAAATTCCATGTCATCATGTGCTAGCCAATGAAATTGCTTGAAATTTGAAATACCGTATAGGTCTTAAACACTTTTTAATATAAATTTGGGGATAGGTATCATAAAAAAAAACTATTTTTTTGTTTGTATTTTCGACATATCTCCCTGTTTTTTTACTCAAATTTCAATTGGGAGAGCTTGTTGGATGCGGAATTAAATTCCACATCCAACGAGTACCCACTCAACATAATTTTTATGGACCCCACTACCCAAAAAAAAGAAATACCTGAAAAATGTGATGATGATGTCATCATCATGTTTTTTCAGGTATTTCTTGTTTTTCGAGTAGCGGGGTTCGTCAAAAGTATGCTGAGTGGCTACTCGTTGGATGTGGAATTTAATTCCACATCCAACGATATCTCCTGATCAAAATTTGAGTAAAAACATGGAGAGATATGTTGAAAATTCAAATAAAAAATTAGTTTTTTCTTTTCTTCCTCTAAAATTAATAAATATTATTTTATTATTTTAACTATTATTTTATTAATTTTTTTAGGAGGCTCATTTTGAGGTGAAATTTCCTCTAATGCAAGTGAAATATTTAATGGGGCAGAAAGATACACATCTAATGGAAGACCTCGCCAAATGAACATCATGACACAAAACTCAGTCCCCAAGGATGGTTATGCATGCGAAATTAGAGTGAAACACATCACGTGGTCTTCATTTGGTAGCCCTATAAAATTATGTTGTTGATTTAGAAACACATCTTACCTGGGATAAGAGATGCTTTCTTGGATATCTCTTGTCCTTCTTTGCAAAAATGAGCACAAAACCAAACTGTGAAATCATTGGACATTTTTTTAGATACATGTCCCTATTCTTCAAAATTATAGGACAAAAGCGGTGTCCCAAAAAGTTGTTACCCTCGCCATCGGAGTTCAAATCCCACTTTCTGGCATGTTTCCTCTTAGAGAGTTGAATGTTGATTAGCTATAAATTATCTATTCATGAGTTTTTAACATGGCCTTGTGCCCTGAACAATCCAGGGTTTACCCTGAGTACCATCTTTGGAATGAGAGGAACCATCCAGGAGGTTCCCTCCCAAATATGTTACCTCGAAAAGAATTTTGATAAACATTTAGGGGACAAATTACCTAATATAACAAAAAAATACCTAAATTCCTTTAAATATTAAATTAGATAAATTGGGCAGCTACCAAAAGCATGAGCTTCAAGAGTATTTATTTCCACTCATCTTGCCACTATGGCTTACACCCAAGATTACTATTTTCTACTTAAGTTTCAAGAGTATTTTTTTCTACTCGTCTTGCCACTATCTTTGAAATGTTCCTAAAAGTGACATGCATGAAAACCCTAAAAATGGCATGCATGCAAACCCT
>LPNX011209893.1:38312-91565 GCA_001517045.1 Pseudotsuga menziesii | reverse complement strand
AAATGGCTGTAGGGCTGCAAGTGGTACAGGTGGCTGTGCCAGTGCAGGAAAAATGGAGGCAAAGTGGCTGGGTTTCGGCGCGGAAACAAGGGCAAAAAAAAAGTTCGCGGACCGCGGGTATGGGGCGGACTCGCGCGGTCGGACCGCGGATTTGAAGGCAACAGGTGCAGTCGAACCGCGGGTTTAGAGGAAACAGGCGCTTTCTAGGTCGCGGGATTCGGACTGACAGCGGCGGTCGGAGCGCAACTGTGTTATGAACAGGCGCGGTCAGATCGCGACTGTGGGCTGAAAAAACGCGGTCGGGGCGCAACTGGGAAAGTTCAAAAACGCATCTAGGACGCAGGAAAATGGCTGACAGCGGCATGCTGGTCGCAGGTTAGGGCCTGAAATGCGCGGTCGGGCCGCGACTGCGGAAGAAAAAAGTGCGGTTTTCGGCGGCCGAAAACGACAGCCAAAAGTACAGTACAGAAAAATAAACTTAAAAAAGACAGCGGAGTCGCCAAAACTGTAGCTAGGGTTTTCACCCTAGCTTGTGCTGATGAGCACCTACTAAGGAATCTGGAATCCTTAGTAGCAGTTCAATGATGTGTATGAATTAAATAAAGATAAACTGAAACAAAGACTAATCTAAATACGTTCTTGAAGCTAAAGCAGTAAAAAGTAAATAACATGAAGCAAAAACAGTAAAGAAATGAATAATGATCTTTATTGATGTTACCTCCAATGAGGAGGTTGGTGGAGTCCGTTGCGCTGGTCCGATGTCGGTGGCTTCGAGCTCCAAGCTGCTTCTTCTCCTTTTCCGGTGGTGGAAATGGGCCAAAAGAGTTCTCAATGGTGAAAGTAGCTTGATGGTAAGCTAGGGTTTCGAGAATAATTTCGGCAGAGGCAGGATGCTTATGATAATGGATATGAAATGAGGGGTCTCCACCACTTATTTATAGTTTTTTAGTGGTGGAGTGCTGGCCCATGGTTTTGGAAACCATATGGTTTAGGGCAGCTTGTTTAGGGTTTTTTCCTCCTTTTCCTCATTATTTTATATTTTTTCTTCCCTTTTGGGGATTTTGCTATTTTAGAGGAATTTTGGACATTTTTGGAGGAAAAAGGGGCTTTTTGGCCTTTTGGAGGCATTTTAGGCCTTTTGGAGGCTTTTTAGACGGTTTTATGGCCTTTTAGAGGCATTTTAAGCCTTTTGGAGGCTTTTTAGTGGGATTTTCAGGGAAATATGGTAGGCAAATGGACAAATGAGCCATGTAGCGGGGTAGATGAGGTAGTTAACCATTTTTGGGTGTTAACAATATGTGCTTTATTCTTAAAGCGGTTCTCACCTAAACCACTATGTCATAAAGTAACATAAGCGATACCCTTGGTAAAATTGGAAAAAAAGGGGATTCTCGAGGTTTCTAGAACATGAACCTCGTGTCCTCCCTTATCGTTATAAGTATATGTTAGTTGGAGTTGAGATCCCTCTTGGTAGGATCTTATGGCCACCTCACCCACAATTCTCTCAACTATCCCTATCCATTGAGCCCTCTAAATACAAGCTCATGTCCCATGTTGAGAGAGAGAACTGAATGGTAGCCTTATGTTGTTGAATTGACTATCTAGCCCAATCCATTAAAGAGCACATGAGAGCAAGCCGGAGCTATCGGGGATGAGGTGTTTGTTTTGTGGAGGAGTTTGTCAACACTAAGGCAATGGTTGTAAGCTTCTTCATTGATTTCTTAATGCAAAGCTGATTTCCGTCCCACATATCTGTTGTATTGATCTCGCATGTATATGTTACGGGATTCCTTAGACACTAGTATGGATGTGTGAATAATGTTCTGGTAGCTTTGATGTTCTTGTTTGTTTAACATGTTCTGCAGGTACACATGTTCGTCATCAAAGCATTATTCTAGGTGTTTACAACATTCAGGGAAGGTTTTCATCCTTTTTCGTTCACTTATTTGTTATGGATCTGAACCATTCAGACCAGAGGAACAACTTCTATCCACAGAAGGTGCAATATTGCTAACAACAAATATGGTGACTCCACTGGGGAACAAAGCAAATTTCAGTTGATCTGACCTTCCTGAGTCCTTCAACAATTGTCTGAATCTAGGCTCTAGTTTGTAACTCTCTTCAGTCAGTTCTACCATCTGACTTAGTGAAGTTTGGTTTTAAAATTTTAGATCTGTTCAGATATGAACTGCCTTGACTTTATATGGTATGTTTTACTGTCAATTCATTAGTCTTTACCTTTATTTGAACAATTTTTGACTTAAAATATCATTCTCTTTTTGTTTTGGATATATTCAGGGAACCACACATGTGATGTAGGCAATAAGCGGTGCCACCTCCTGAGTGCAGCAATCCATAAGCATTGCTCATCCAAAACCACCCTGTCAAATACCCCGCTAGCGCGATGCCAGGTAGGCCTTGTTCCAGAACTTGATTTTTTGTGATTTTTTTTAAAATTAGGGTTTTGCTTGCTTTCAGCCTTGCACTGTCAGGCTTGTTTGTTTGAATATGGATGCTCATGGTTGAAATTTTTTTGGTGAAAATTTGTTTGATTGAAAGAATTCAAAAGATAGGTTAGGATGGTTAATTATTCGTTTTATTTCATGCTTGTTGGTTGTGATTTTGAAAGGAATTGTTGAAAGCTTAGGTTTTAATTAAATCTCTTTTCATTTTGTTTATAAATACTGAAAGAAAAACCACTTGATTATCATCTTCATTTCATTTTTTTCATAGAGAACTTCTTTTTTCTTTTAGAAAGAAATTTTTTTGTTGAGATTAGGTCATTATTTTTACTGAGCATAGGGCACTGGATCTCTGATTAGCCTCACAAGATTTCAGGTTCCCTTTGTTCTTTTGTCTCTCTTACATTAGTACTGTCTCATCAAAACAAAAAATAGTGTAGTTTTAAATTAAATCTATCTATGTTTAAAAGAAAAATAAAAAAAAATAGATTTCATATGCATGTAGAGTGCTTGTTGTTTTTATTTTAGGAAAAGAGACTCTTACCCATCTGATTGCTTTCAAAAAGAAAACTGAGTTTGGAATGTGTTGCTTGTCTTTGGATTTGATTTGTTCAAAGTAGTTTGGGAATTTTTGGCTTTCAAAATGAAAAGAAAATACTCTCTCTCCCTCTCATAAGTAGGAATACCTCGAACGGTAAAGTGTAATATTTGCATCTACATATCTGCATGGTTTTACTTTTTCTGTCAAAATTCCATGCATTCACCTAACCATCCACTTTAAAATGAACGGTAGTTATAGGCTTAAAATTTACATAGAAATTTGAGTGATAGGCTAGAGACTTGTTCGAGCATCATTAAGCATACGATCTATCGTTACTCATCCGCACTACATCTCGAGACTCATGCAGTTCTTCCATGTACCGTCGGTATATAGAACAACCTTTCACATACCCTTGAGGTATATAGAAAGGTACTTCATGTACTCAATTGTATATAGGAAGTTCCATTGTGGACGGTTTTGCATTAGACAACACTACTACCGATTTGAGCTCCCACGTACCTTGCGTATATCGAGAGACCCCACTAGGATACCTTCTCTATTTGAGAAAATCCCTTTGGTCATCTTGCTTGGAGCCATATATTGAAAACAACATTCAGGGAGATTACTACGCACGTACCCTTGTGGTGTATTGCGAGTGGCACCTTCTTGACAATCCTGGTGAGAGACCGAACTATCCAAGCACCTCCTGTCATTTAAGTTTGCTTGTTTGGCGTGTAGCTTGAGTAGGGGAATTTTTGGTGCATTTTTTTCTAGTTTTGAAACCCTAGGTTAGATAGGAACTGCACAAAATGGCTGAATTAAGACAGTCCATAAGAGTATTGGGCTTGCCACCTGATTTTACTCCTGTTTCGGGAGAAGATCCTATGGAAGATATTGACTAAGGAGCTGCTACCAACTCCCAAGCGGGAGAAAATGTGGTTGCAGAAAGCAGAGATCCATATCCTTCGCATGGTCCTCCCTTGGCTCAACAACCTTCTAGGGGTAATATTTATTTTCATTTTCTCATAGAAGGCCATGTTGATGATATTACCCGTCCATATTATGGTCCCAATGCCCCGTTTTGGGATACCAGTACGTACAACCTAATTGCCAGTTACCTTTCCTAGAAACCTTAGACTTTCCTGATTTGTCCAAGTTAATTAATGATCCCATTCGACATAACCCCTCGTGGCCTCCCATTCTGGTAATGTTAGCATCGTACATTTCAAAATTAGATGGGAAGCAGGGAGATGATCCAAAAAACCATGTCATGACATTCCATTTGTGGTGTTCTCTGAACTCGCTAATGGATGATTCAGTTCATTTAAGACTCTTCCAATGAACTTTGACCAGTACCGCCGCGAAATGGTACATTGAACTTCCACAACATTCGTTTGTGGATTTTGGTTCTTTGGAAACTATCTTTCTTACAGACTTTCAGCTTCCTATCCATTATGAAATGAGTACAATCTCTTAACTTCTTTGTGTCAGAACACCTCCACGCACATATCAGATCATATCCATGAGTGGAGAAGACGGAGAATACTTATTAAGGCTCCTTTCCTGGATCAATTGTTCGCTGATTGGTTTACTAAATCTTTGTTGCCTCCAATCGCCCGAGATGTGGCTATGGGCAGTGCCGTTACCGAAGAGCAAGCCATTAGTTGATCCCAATATTTAGACTTGGTATATTCCCAGTCTGAAACGTTGTATGAATTGATCCCTCAAACTCCTTTCCCAAGCACCGATCCTACCAAGTCACCAATAGTAACCCCTGTTGATGGGATTGTTGGTTCAATCTAGTCCCCACCAACAACAAAATCTTCCAAGCAACCCCAAAATTCCACTCCTACTCCTTCAACTCCCAAGGTTTCTGCCGAGGTAAATTCCATTCAGAGCACACAAATGCTCAACAACAATAAAAAGAAAGGTAAATCTAGAAAGAAAAAACCTGGAAACCCACAGGAGAATCCAAAACCAACCATCAACGAGAATGATAAAGGGAAAAGAAAGGAGAAATATCCATGTCTTATATGTGGAGATAATGACTTCACGAAAGAGTGTCCTCATTATGAATAAATCGATCAATTTCTAAAAACTAATCCCGTGCCAACAGTTCTCATGGATCCTTTTCCCTCTCAACAACAACTGATAGACCACATGTCTAATCAGGGAAATTCTAGTTCTTCAGAGGAAATTCGCATGATGTCCTCGGACACTATTAATTTGCTAACTTGAAGTCAGAGTTATGACAAACCCATAGATGAGAAAGAAGACAATTCTTCTTCAGGAAAATCTCCCTCTACTGGTTCTCCTGAGTCCTCGTCTACTCATCCCCTAACCATCAAGAAACCTAATCTCGACATGGTTTTGCACCCACCCAAGAGTACTCTTAGGAAGGATGTTTTTAACCCTAATTCCTGAGCTTCCTAGTTTTATAATGTAGTTGAATATATTGCTCAGGCACCATGTGCAATCTCTACCTTGGAAGTACTCCAAAGTTGTCCAACGCAACGCAAAAACTTGTTAACCGCGTTAGGAGATTTAGACCACGACAACACTAATTTGATTCACTTTAATGTCGAGAACTATAAGTCTAGACTACCTCACAAACTCACTTTCCAAATCATAATGAAAGTAGTTAGAAAGAAGGTCTTTGAAACTGTCTTAGATGAAGGAGCTTCAACTTCAGTTTTGTCCCTGTCTTGTTGGAAAGCTATTGGCTCTCCTAAGCTTGCAACATCACGAACGACTTTGAAATCCTTTGATGGGTGAGTTTTATAGCCCCATGGTCTCATACCATCCCTTTTAGTTGATCTTGGGGGAAAAAGCGTTTCCATTCAAGTGGTAGTAGTGGATGCCCCATTAGATTACAACCTCCTATTAGGAATAAATTGGTTTTACGCCACGACTATTGTCTCTTTGACGATATTTCAAACCGTCCAATTTCCGCATCTTGGGAGGATTGCAACCATTGACCAGCTCAATTTTTGTACAATGGATGTTACCACCTTTACGGCTAATAAAATCCGTATGTTAGGCCAGTCCCCTCCTCCTTACCAGTCGATTGGGGTAGGCATGTTGAAGGATTCTTCCCTTATGGGGATTTTTTTGTGAAACCCTCCTAACACAAAAGCAGCGACGATAAATATGATAACTTAATTTGATTATGATCCAAAGGGAAAACAAATTATTGGGTCCACTTCAATGAGTCCGCATGAAGCAATGTACAAAATTTTCCAAACCCTTTCCGATGACCACACTAATGACCTTCATCTGGTGGCTTCATACCCTTACCACCTACCCTACTGGTTAGAACCATCTCTTCCTACTCTAGATTATCTCTCCCATAATTTTCCTTCTGATGAGTCCATTATGGAGATTATGAGTATGAATGAACCTATATGGGAGGATCATCACCATAGATCTTCGTTCCTCCACAATACCAGTTTGATAGACCATGATTTTGCATCCCTTTTTATTATTGATATTGTCAAAACACCTCAAACTCCTATATTGTTTCAGAACACAGATTTTTAAGGAAGCCTATGCAACATTACTCAAACAAATCGAATTGACATATCAGCCAAGCTTGGCACCCTTGAGCATGATCATGTTGGGAAGAGCTACTTAGGAGAAGAATCTGAAGCATATAGAGCACTTTTCAAAGAATTTCGAGATGTATTTGCCTGGTCCTATGAAGAAATGGCTGGGATAGATGCATCCATTGTGGTTCACAAAATAAAAACCTATCCCACTACAAAACCTGTCAGGAAAAAACTAAGACAAGTCCATCCATGGAAAGCCACAGCTATCAAAGATGAAATAGAAAAGCTTCTAAAAGCAGGGTTTTTTTATCACGTACCCTTGACGAAATGGGTATTGAACATCGTCCCTGTCAATAAAAAGCAGGGCACCATTAGAGTCTATATCGATTTCAGAGATTTGAACAAATCTTGTCTCAAAGACAACTTTCCCACTCCGCATATCGACGAGATTATCGACAACTGTGGCGGAAGTGTCACCTTCTCGTTTATGGATGGATTTTTGGGTTATAATCAGATTGATATTTTACTCACCGATCAACACAAGATAGCATTTATTTTCCCATGGGGAACCTTTGCATACAGGAATTTACCATTCGGCCTAAAAAACGCTGGAGCCACTTTCCAATGTGCTATGTCCTATGCGTTTGACGATATAAAACATATTGTAGAACCATACGTTGATGACCTCCCAGCTCATTCAGAACGACGAGAGGACCACCCTAGTAATCTTAGAGACATTTTCCTTAGATGTCGTCATTATAATATACGACTCAATCCTCATAAATGTGTCTTTTGGGTTGAGATAGGATACCTATTAAGTTTTGTGGTTTCTAAGGATGGAATCTAGATAGATCGATTGAAAATTTCCTCTATTCTAGCCCTACCAGCCCCAACCAACCTTCTAGAACTCCAAAGTCTACAAGGGAAGCCAAACTTCCTCCGCCATTTCGTTTGCAATTTTGCAGAAAAAACATACGATTATATGCATCTCCTTAAGAAGGATGCTCCATTATTTTGGGATGACCAAGCCCAATGGGCCTTTGATAATCTCAAACACGCTCTGACTCACTCACCTATGATACACCCCCCATATTATTCAAAGGATTTTCTCTTATACATTGTTGCCTCCACTACTACCATCGCTATGGTTTTGGTGCAGGAGAATCCCGATGGTTAGGAGCACATGATCTACTATGCTAGGATGACTATCATGGATTTCGAAACTCAATACTAACGCATGGAGAAATTAGCATTGGCCACAGTCATTGCTGTTCAAAAATTACGTCACTACATTTTACTCTGCACAACCACCGTATTGGAAGACTAGAACCCTATGTATTACATCTTGACTCGTGAGGTGCTCGGGGGCAAGTACTCCTGATGGATAGTCATCCTACAAGAGTTTGATCTGGAATTTGCCAAAGTTATGTCAAAGAAATCCTTTGTTTTTGCTGAGCTAATGTGTGATCTTCCCTGTGCTTCAATGGAATATGAGCCCAGTGATTCATTCATGGATGAATTCCTATTCCTGATAAGAACTACTGACCCATGATATGGATATTTTCTCATTTATCTCTAGACACAAATATTTCATCCCACTCTATCCCATGATGATTTCCGTCGTACTTGTCACCACGCAAAATACTACCTCATCTTGAATGACACTTTGTACATACATGGTATAGATTCCGTCCTCTGGCGATGCCTTACCCACAAGGAAGCTGAACAAGTTTTGAATGACTGCCACTCTGGACCATGTGGTAGTCATCTATCTGGGATGGCTACAGCCCATAAAATCCTTCGCACTGGCTATTTCTGGCCTTCAATCATTAAAGATTGTTATGAGGTTGTTAAGAAATGCCCACCCTATCAACATTTCTATCCGAAAAAGTGCACCCACCCTAGTCCGTTACACCCCGTCATTGTCGTTGGCCCTTTCGCCAAATCGGGGATCGATTACATGCATTGTAAGAATACCTTAGCTGGGGGGCATGGTTTCATCATCGTAGCCATTAATTATTTTATAAAATGAGCTGAGGCCATGCATACATATGCAGAGGATGGTAATACTACTGCTCTTTTCCTATTTAATCATGCGATAGCAAGATTCGGAGTCCCGCAATCCATAGTCACTGATCACGGATCACATTTTCGTAATCAAATGATGGAGGAATTAAGTTCCAAGATAGGTTTTTTTCATGAAAACTCAACGCCCTATTATCCGCAAGCTAATGGTCAAGTCGAGGCCATTAAGAAAGTTTTGAAAACAATGTTGCGTCAGATGGTTGGAGACCATAAATCCAACTAGCACCATATTATTTTCTCTGCTCTTTGGGCTTATAGGACTTCGGTAAAAATAGCTATTGGTTTTACACCCTTCCAACTTGTCTATGGAATAGAATCTGTCTTGCCTATTCAATGTAAAATTCCATCCTTGAAACTTGTCGTAGAACTTCTCCTAGACACTTCCATAGGGGAAGAAATATTTCTCTACTTGAACAACCTTGACAAAACTAGAAGAGATGCTACCTTAGCCAATGAGGCACACAAGAAATGCATCAAGGTGCAGTATGACAAGTCTATCTAACCTCGTGCCTTTAATGAAGGTGATCTAGTTTTAACCTATGATCAGAGATATGACAAACTAGGGAAAGGAAAGTTTGAATCCATGTGGTATGGTCCTTTCATTATTTCCAAAATTCTAGAGAAAGTGGCCTACAAGCTCGTGGACTATGATGGAATCCCCTTAGGACAACCTCACAATGGGTTGTACCTGAAGAGGTACTATGCCCAGGAATTTCTTATATAGTACCTTTTATATGTGTATATTACTTGATTTTTTAGTGTGCTTAAGTATTTTCAATACGGTTTTGAGTTTAGTGTCCATATCTATTTATACCATGTTTTGGTCATGCAGAGCAGACGGATTTATACAACTTCATTGATGGTGCTTTCCACCACACCTTAAATCTTGCCTCAGCTACTTGGGTTCTCTATTCCTCAAATTAAAATTTGGTCAGCTCATGAGTGGTTTGTATTGTTCCTGCTACCAACAATATCGCCAATTATCGAGCAATCATAGGTCTCCTGACTGAAGATGCCTCCCAAGATGTTCGTAACTTGGTAGTTTTGATGGACTCACAACTAGTGGTTTGTCATTTAAAACCATGTCTATACCATTAGGAATCCCGTGCTTCTCTATCTCTTCTGGAGGGTACGTTTATTGGAGAGATCATTTGAAGCTATTACCTCTATGCAAATCCCTAGGTAAGATAATGCAATTGCCGATTCATTGGCAAATTACATCCTAGACTGGCATATTTTCCATTCATGACATGAAAATCAAACATGGTTCACTGTAAATAAATTGTAAAAGACACATAAAACTCATATAAATACATTTTCCATTTGAGACATATAAACACCAAAAGTAGAAGTCTGTATATATATATCTGTGTGTGTGTGTGTGTTTTACAAAAAATAGGTCACGAGACCTCATCTGAAGCGCTAAGGCTTTCAAGTAAAAAGTCATCATACAAAATTCCTGAAGATATCTATAAAGTTTCAATAATACATCATGTATCCTATTATCTAGTGATGCGCATGGTAACACATGACCGCCCGGGCTACTCGATGTAGAAGTCTACTAAAACGACCTGGTACTCATGCAGTGGGCCTCTCGTACCTTCGTACCTTAGTGGGAGGTCATCGATCGAGGCATCTGGGATGTCTAGAGTTAACCTCTCATGGTTCTCCTCTAGCTCCCCTATCACATCATTGTCGTGTGGAACAAAACAAGCTCAGGCTCACCTGTCTAGCAGGGAGGATCCCCCAGGTAGTGTTGCTCTGACATCTGCATGAAAAAATTTAATTCTTGTTACTACATATAAAAAATATAAAACATAAAAACATAAAAACACAATTTCCATTTTAGGGTCTTTGTTTCTTACCAATATCACCCCACTGTCCACCAGGTGGAAGCAGTAGATCAAGGTCACCACTAAAGTTAGTGCATGCGTATGCATAGTCCTCAACCATGAGGAACTGGTCTCTCAACCATCGGAAAAATGGGTCTTCAAAATTCACCTTTCCTCTACCTTCCCCTATGCAGGCCATGATCTGGACCCACCTCAGCATGCGAGGGTCTCTCTCCCTCAACTCTGTAAATACTACCTGGGGTCTCATTTGGGGAACCCGCTCGAAAAAGAAACAAGCTAGAATGGATCCGAAACCGAACTGCTTCAGCTCCCCCTACCGACACTTGGTCAACTGATCTTTAAAAATCAAAGGTAGAGCCTTCACCTAGTTGAATACTGTGGGTGCCATGGCCTCTATAGCGTAGAGCATAGGCACTATAGATTCTTGATGAACCCCTTTGCTCCCCACCACTCTCTGCATGGTAAATAAAACTATGAGAAGAGGGCCATCCACAACTACTTTTATGGGAATTTTCTTCCCCGATGTTCTAGTCCCAGGAATACAATGGCGATTTATTAGTTCCTAGGTGGTGATATCCTCTCCATGGGAACCAATCAAAGAGATGGGAGCACCTTGTCTCGATAGGCCTGTTAGGAAGTACATATCTTCTACTTCAATTGTTAATGCATGAGCACCCACCTCAAAATATTGTTGCTCCAGATTCCACATATGGAGAATATGCTATAATAAGCGCTAATGTGACACCATGCTGGGTGTGTGAAAAAAATTTAGAATAACACAGTCTCTCAATGTGGCTATACAACCCACGTTTCATTCGGCAAGTGCATCATCATTGTCATGTTGCCTCTCTTTCCAAATAACCATTTTTGAGCAATAGAAAACTGCCCAAAAGCATCACAAGGCCAATTAGAAACATCATCAACCATTTAAATCATCAAAAATCAGCTAATTTTCGTTGTACATGTGTTTTTATTTACCCACATCCAGTACCGCCTGAGTCCTATTGGGGACAGGTGGTGGCACCACCTGAGTGAAGTGTTTTAGGCACAATTCTTGCGGGGTACCACTTATCCTGCAAGGGATAAGAGCGATGCCCGCATTCATGGTTTTAGGGCTCGCTCAAATAGCCCAAAACACCCCCAAAAATAAAAAATGAAAGCATAAAATGATAGAGCAAGGTTCAAGCTTTTACCTAGAACTAATGACGCGTAAATATGACGGTAGATGCTCTCGGAATCACCAACTGAAAATCTGACCAAGAAACTTCTCCAAAGGCTCTCCACTATTGGTAAATGGTAAAATGTTTTGTTTTTTACTATTTACATAACTTTTATAAACATTCTAGGTTTTGGCATTTCATAGCTTTTAAAATCTATCAGTCATGATCCTTTAATGTCATTTATTGGAGATTTTAACAGTTGTTTTTAAGTCGTTGCAAGATATAGAGCGGTAGTAGTAGAATTTTTGGGAGTTTGTTTTTGACTTTTTTGTAGTACCATAAAATGGAAAAAGTCTTTGAGCATTTATTGTGACACTTTGGTCATGCTCTCCAAACTGAGCATCAAAGGTCCAAGTACTTTTCTTAATCTTTTTAGACTCGTAAAATCCCTCATCGTGAAAAGAGACCTAGTGGAGTCTTCTTTAAACTCTTTTCGGGCTCCTTAATTATGAAAATATTGTTGAGTGATCTTGTCTTCTTCATGCTCATTAAAGCACTTGAAGAATTGTTCCTATGATGGTAGGTTATCACTTTTTCGGTTCACATGAACTATTTACGAAAAAGGACCCTATGGAGTCTTCTTCTGTGGTTGTTCAGAATCTCTAAACATGAACAATGTCGAGTTAACTTTCATTGGACTCATTAAATTAAACATTGAGAGACCCTCTTTTGGGAACAAACCCCTCCTCTCTTAGGTTCGCAAAACATATGAGTTTGGAATTTTCTTTGGATGAGCTACAATGAGTGTTTGTTACCCTCTTTGATCTCATAAAAATGAAAAGAGGCACTCATCAACCATGATGGGTAAATTAAGGGAAGGGAATCATTTTGAAAATAAATGGTAGTTTGCCGTTACCTTTGAACATGGCACTTGTCTGTATATCATTTCAGTCAATTGGGTATTTAGATGATTTCCATGACGATCCAATTTCACTATTCATGTCACTCCTTTGAACCTTTCAAAAGAATAAATTGTCCATCGTTGCACTGTGTGTTTGTCTGGTCTTGTCATGCTGCCAAGTCTTTTGTCGTGCTGGTCGATGTTCAAAGGGAAGTTGAAAAAGTTTACCTATGCAGTCGAAATAGTCTTCGTGTCAGTAATTTTGAGTCAGTCTTATGGTTACCTCATTCACATCATTCCAGAACTTTGTTCTGAGTTTCGTGTCATTGATGTGGGATTCATCATGGCCCTCCTTCGACGAGACTATTCTTGTCGACATCAGCTCATCATCTGAGAAATAGTCTTAGAAAAAAATTTAGCACCTTAAGATCTGTATGCCTCAATGACAGATTCTCTTGCTCTCAACATAGGTTCACATCATTGACCTTTGATTGATAGAATCGATTGGGTGTTAGACGTCAAGACATCTATTCACTCTCAGTAGATTGTCTTAGGGTCTCAGTAGATTGTCTTAGGGTACCCTGGGAATCATTGACATCAATGGTGATCTACCTTGCACTTGTTAACGGTTCACATCATTGGCCGGTAATCAAGTACTTTCTACGATGTTCGACTTCAGAACATTGTAATCACATGAATAGAATCGTACTTTGTGGAAAATGAGATGAATACCTTGGGTACTTGTTTAGCACTCATTGTTTTCCCCAGCTTGCGATGGATTTTTGTATATCAAGCATGGATCCACATTTGTATGGTTGTGGCTATGCTCAAATTTGCATCTGTATGACATAGATCTACATTGTATGTCTGGTAGCTATGGCCAAGTTTGAGTCCTCTATCACATGGATCTACACTGTATTCTAGTAGCCATGGTTGTTTATTCCTCTAATGGATCTGCCTTGTATTGGTCTGTAGCCATGATTTAGTTACATTTGTCTATGAGTCAAAAGTATTGATGTGCTGTATATGCCTACTTGACGACACTTTTCGATCAAGTTGACTCTTACCTCGAAGTGACAACTTTTTCTCTCAAATCTCTCGCTTATCATATCCCTCTAAGAGTAATGCTTTTGGGGGAATTCTGTTATACCCAAATCATGTCATCAACATGTGATGAGATCCTTAACACCTATGTTTTCCCTAAATCCCAAACTTGGAGTGGAAACATGCTCTGGATCTCAATTCTACATAAAAAACCCTAGCACCATCCTTTCTCTTCAGTTGATGAGCTATACCTTGTTCAGCACCGCCTGAGTCCTGTTGTAGAAAAGTGGTGCCACCATGTATGTTCTTTCTTCTTAAAGTGGTTCTCACCTAAATTTCTCTATCATAAAGGAGCATAAGTGGTACCCTTGGTAAAATTGGAAAAAAAGAGGATTCTCGAGGTTTCTAGAACATGAACCTCGTGTCCTCCCTTATTCCTATCAATCAAGGTTAGTTGGAGTTGAGATCCCTCTTGGTAGGATATTATGGCCACCTCCCCACAATTCTCTCAACTATCCCTAGCCATTGAGCCCTATAAATCTAAGCTCATGTCCCATAGTTGAGACATAGAACTGAATGGTAATGTTATGCTGTTGAATTGACTATCTATCCCAATCCATTGGAGAGCATAAGAGAGCAAGTTGGAGCTATCGGGGATGAGGTGTTTGCCTTGTGGAGGATTTTGTCAACACTAAGGCAATGGTTGTAAGCTTCTTCATTGATTTCTTAATGCAAAGCTGATTTTCGTCCCACATATATGTTGTATTGATCTCACATGTATATGTTTCCGGATTCCTTAGTCACTAGTACGGATGTGTTAAAAATGTTTTGGTAGCTTTGATGTTCTTGTTTGTTTGACATGTTCTGCAGGTACACATGTTCATCATCAAAGCATTATTCCAGGTGTTTAAAACATTCAAGCAAGGTTTTCATCCTTTTTCGTTCACTTATTTGTTCTGGATCTAAACCATTTAGACTAGAGGAACAACTTATGTCCACAGAAGGTGCAATATTCCTGACAACATAGCCAAGGAGCTCAACTAAGGAAATAGGGTGGTTGGACAAAGGATCCAGTTCTGCGCGACTGAGCACAAATATATGTCATTGCGTGCGACTTGAAATTCCTTTCCACCTTGCAGCTGTCAAAACTTGTGTGGCGTAGCTGATTCATAGCAATTGGACCTATGACTCTAGTCATGGGTCAAGTAAGAAACATACATGCCGATATATATGTTCCTTTCGATAATACCTTCTGCTAATTCGTCTATTGATTATAGAGTAACATCAGATATTTAAGAAACATTCTATATTCTACAGAAAGAAAATATTAACCATTCACACAAGAATTCACCACATCAATCATTCATTTATACACAAGAGATAGCGTGGAAACCCATCTAGGAAAAGCCACCAAGGTGCTCTTCATCTGGGATGAGAAAGGATATAGCACCTTGCAGTCTACGGGATGCAAACTCATCTTAATATATGTCTTTAAGTTTCAGACTCAGGGTTCTCATGCTCTCTGGTTCACTCTTCTACTCTACATCTACTCCTAGCGGTCTTCTCCCACAACATACAGATCCATGACTCAACAACCCCTCTATCGCTACTAGACTATTTCTGAGTCTACTCTTCTCTAATCTCTACAACATTACAGCAGAAGTGCCATCCTTTGCAATTAATTACCACTGAACAGAAACTATTACATAAAATTGAACCGATATCAACAAAAAGCACATAGACCAACCTTCCAACTATTGCATCCCTCCTATTTATACTATTTTACATGACCATGCAGGGACAAATACATAGCGATAGTCTGCTAGCCATCACCATCAGCCACCCCTCTGGCTACACCTATGGTGATCATGACTTGACACGAGGCACTATCGACCTGACTTACAAATAACTTCTCATACGTGCATATCTGTAGGCTTACACCCCCGTAAACGGCCATGATCTGGATTCCACATTCGTCACTTTTCGATCGTTATCCCTTGTGCTTCTGCGCTTGTCTTTCCTTCACCGCACACCTCTCTGATTTGCCTTCGTGGGTCCTTCACATCCTTCATGATATTACTTTGGGTCTATCGTGTGCACAACGCATTTTCCTTGGTTGCATGCGCAAACTTCCTCCTTATTTCCCTTTTCCGAGCCAACAAGCCCCCAACACTCACATGTGGCTCATCCCTAGCCATGAAGTAAGGGACATGTGAAGCGGCATGACCTACATGGCATCTTTTGCAAATTTATTTTGTTTCTTGCATAGCTTCTTCTTCTTCTTAGCTTGCACACCCTGTACCTTGTGGTTTTTTTCAGGTTCCTTCAGTGTAACTTCTTCTCATACCTAGGTCCTTAGGGAGGTTAGCACACCGATACAGCTTGTTTCTTGGCACCATCAGAGGATGGGAAATGGAGGTTTCAATTTCATTTCGCTTGGGTAGACAATGTAAGCTATGCACTTCTTATTGGGACCAAGATCCCCATTGACAGTAATGTTGTCTTTGCTCTGGGACTATTTCATCATCTTATCATAATCCACCTCCAATTTCACCAAGGGTGGTTAGTGTCCCATTCCGACACAAGAATCCAAGTGTCCTTGGTTCTTTCGCCATTCTCATGATCCTAGGGTTTTGCATGTGCTTCTTGTGGCTTGTTCTCTTGTTGTTCTTCTTCAATTTTGTCTCTTCGACATCTTTCTCTTCACCACCCTTTTTTTCATAGATATGGACTTTGAAGACTTGTCCATATTGAAAACTAAAAAATCCATTCCATCCAAGGTGGTGGAGGTGAGTGATTTGTGAAACTTTGATAAATTTCACCTAATCAACATAGATTACAAGCCATAACTGGCCCTGTGGCCCTTCTTTGATCCCTTCATACAAGGTGCTCCTGCCTGGATTGTTGGAAAATGAGACTGCTCACCAACCCTGTAGACTTTGTGAACGACGGTAGGGACTCTGGTTCGGACCCCACAAAGTTTGTCAAATTGGGAAAGAACTATGATCCCTACTGGAGTCAGATCTAGTGCCGCCAATAAGACCTCTAATCTACTAATAGCCAAGGATGACTTTGCCGGAGACTTCTAGCTGGTTTGAATTAACTTGCATACTATCACCATCTTCCTTATTGTTGTCTCCGGATATACCTAACACACTGAAAGGTCCAACAACAGCTTTAGCCCACAAGGCTTCTTTCCATGACAATCCAAAGCCCATTTGTAACTACATCTGGTGCTCGCTCAGCACAAATTAGTGATGTATGCTTGCTGCAAGGGCACCTCGATATTATAGGAAGAGCATCGGGTCATATTCCATGTAGGATTATCTAGGTGCATCATTAGGACAAGACCTTCATCTGGTGTACCGAATTTTCTTCTTAGATTTGCTATGATTATCGGTGTCATCGATTCTAGGTACTAATAGTTGTAATCAAGTATTGATGATCTGGATGACCACCGTTATAGATTTTCCCACTCTTGATCCTCTTGCAGTGTTGTCTTGTCACAAGCACCAAATCTCTATTGAATCTTGATGCATTTAATGGTCTGTCAATACTAGCCGGTTATCGTGGACTTGTTGTGATTTGTTTCATAACCGATTTGGTGGTGGATTTAACATGCATCATCATTTTCATGCAACTTCTACTTCTGGTGCCACGTCATCCTTGCGCACACGCTGTGCTCTAGTTTCCTTCTTTACTGGTTTCCAAAATTTCAATTTTTTTTCTCAACTTTATTTTTTTGCATTATTTTAAGTTGTCGATGATGGCTTTGGCTACGCAATAGTACAGACCTTGTATTGGAATTCCTGCACCATTATTTTAACCTGAGCAACTTTCATCGCATCTTTCTCTACTTGCACGGCCAACTGCTCGACACGGTCGGAATGGACATGTTCCAAGGATTCCTCCTCTATTGATTGCACTATTCTTTGAAGTTTCTATTGTACCGACTGAATATTCCCCGTGAGCTGCTCAGCTTCTGACTTGAATGCCTCAACCTTGGATTCCCTAGATTTTTCATGTTCGTGAAGGGTTTACACTTCCCACTGCAGGATTTTGATCTCTACATTCTTAATGACCTTTTGCTGGAGGGGAAGCTTCTGTATTTCCGCCTTTGTAGCACTGATGCACTCATTTGTCTCTCACACACTCTGCCTTATTTTCTCAGTTGTGTCATCTTCGAGCAATGTTCCCCAAATGGTTACAATAGTGCGTGTAGCCTTTGTGCAAAGTGCCTCTCCTTATTTGATTTTCTCAGCAACTTAAGACACTGCTCTTTTTCTTTCCACAAGCACCTCTGTGGGTGTTCTTGGTATCTTCCTAGCTTGTAGATATTCCACTTGGTGCTGAATATCTTGTGCGATCTTCACAAGCCTGGAAACTTTAGCCAGGGAGTATTCATCTTCTTTCCCAGCCCTTGCTGGGAATGCTTCAATGGAATTCTTAATAGAGTCCACCAACGCGATACGGTTTTGTTCCTAGGATAATATTTCCTGCTCCTTCATGGCAAGGAGGTTCATGCACTACTGCAATTCCTAATCCTTTCCTTCTAATAGGTCCTTGCATAGCTTGGCCTTCCTTTGTTGCTTTGCTTCCTGGTAAGCAATGGTGTTTTTCCTTAGCCAAAGTTCGGTTGTGGCTACCTACTGAATGCTATAGAATTCCTCCAAGAGCATCTTGGAGAAGTCTATCTCGACGATGTTATCACCAAGACCTATGCTTGTCTCTTCTTTCACTCCTAGTGCCTGCTTCTAAATCAACACTTTGATCGGAAGCACTAATGTCAGTGTAATTAGTGGCATGCTGGGAAAAACACCATATGCTTTGTCCTCCACAGTGTCCTTGAAATTGTTAATGGTTGTTGTCAGCTTATTGAGGTGGTCTTGGCCTTGGGTTACAATGCTTACTTGTTGTGCCTTTAGACTAGTGAGGTTATCTTGCGCAAATTTAGCAATAGCGTTGGCATGTTCCTGCAACTCATTCTCAGTCAATGTATTTGTGTTCATCATTCTGTCAGCTTTTTATTTCTTTCGAGATGATTGGCCTTTCTCTGGATGTACATGGGTCTATGTCTATGCCTGATCTCCACCTGGCAGCTGCTCTGAAGGATGTTGGTCTGAGTCATCCATATCATCATCATCCTCGATGTTTTCTTGCAACGGATCATCTTGGGTGTCATAGCCTTCATTCTCTTTAGCATCAAATTGATGAATTGGAGGTTCTTCTATGTTTTGTTCTTTAGAAAGTGGCTCTATGAATGGGCCATGCCATTTCTCCGGACAAATATTGACGATTGCATCCACATCCTCATCTGTAACCATAAATCTCGCTTGGTGTACCTGCTGAAGTGGATATTTTGTAGGCATCAGGTTTATATTATGTGCATCAGCTTGAAACTTGATGAAGGTAGCGTACCTGTGCACAGTTGTAGTGTGGATCCTGTGGGAATATTATACAACCTGATGCAATGCCTCTATGTGCACAAAGAATACAATGTTGTTATCCATTTGGTGGTCATTTTTTGCCTTATCTTCCCATAGATTATGGTACCTTGCACCCAGGAAAGATAGAGGGACATCCATTTGTACATGGTCTGGAGGGTCATCCCAGACAGTGAAGGAAATCAAAATTAGTAACTAGGAATAGTGGAATTTATGATCTTCCTTGTGCTGAGCTAGCATCGCATCTTTGATCAGTGCATTTAGCAAGTACCATGAGCAGTTGAATTTTTCTCCCAGTGCACATAAATTTGGAATTTCCACTACCACTGCCAAACATTACTTCGGTATCATCTTATGAAACATTTTACAAGATAAGATCTTTGCAGCAACGCGGACACTTTTGCCCTCGATGGGCCCAAGCAAGTAGCCTCAACCCTCTCGCTGAAGGCTATGATTCTATTTAATTGTTTGAGTATTGTGCTTATCCATGTAAGGGAGACGATATTTTCATTCGTTTGGGAGTCCCATTATCCTTGCAATTAATTCAGCATTAACCGAATATGGCTGATTGAGCAATAAGTATCCTTCATGGAAGTAGACCAATAATTGCTTCACGTATTTAGTGACCTATATGCTATGGCCAAAGTGAAGCATGAAAATCATGTTGGTTAGACCTACAGTGGCTAGTCCCTCAGCTCATTTCCTTGGCTTCATCACCTGGGCATCACTTGTAGCAGCCTAGGTTATGTTCATACAGTCATTTATCTATAACCTTTCTTGATGTTGAGTGTCGTATCCTTGGAACTTCAATACATCCAACTTGGGGAGGATGTCGTGTAGCAAGGTCATGCTGACAGGGATCCATGGTGCTATTAGGGTGGTCATTTCCTTCTTTGGAAGATCTTCCTCCATTGCATCATCTCTTCTTGGATGAATGTAATAAGGGAAATTCGGGTCGGCCCACTCAACCTCCGCATCTCTCTTTGGTAGCACACCTTCGGTTTCAATATTTTTTGGTTTATCGGTAGTAGGTGCCTTTCGTCACTTGTCTTGAGAGTTTGGAGCCTTACACTTCCTATGCTTCACTGATGATCATGTAGATGCTTCTCTCGATTGCATCTCACTCAGCTGCCTCAGTTCTTTGTCTAGTGCCATAGCTACTTGTTGCGGCCCTGGAACAACCTGTATTATTTGGACTGGGTTTGGTACAGGACGTGAACCAGGGGTTGGAATGGTAGCATGATGATCCTGAATGCTTTGCTTCTTTCTTGTTCTCGCCATTGCGTTGATCTCTGGTGGCTGTTGTGGTCACTGATCCTCGGCTGACTATATTTATACTTCCTCAAAAATGGGGCAACTAGAGATGACAGTAGCTTCTGATGCCTCATTCTCACTGGGAATGTCAATTACCATGGGTGTCGACCTAATTGAACATGGATAGCAAGTTTTAACTCTACAATGGCTCAACTCTTGTGCTCACTATGCGTAACAGACAAGTTGATGGGGAATCCGAATATTTACTTAGTCCTCGACATCGTTCAATCATCATTTGATAGGAGGTTGAGGTCTAATCAATTTCCCTGGTTGCCTTTTCCAATGCTTGATTCGTTAAATTATATAACTAGATTTTAGGGTTGTACTTGTCAGACTAGTGATGGAAATTAGTGCAAGGGTAGGTGATGATATCTAAAAGTATGCCACCCTGCTCCTCATACTGCATCAATTTAACGCCATGCAGGTGTCCCAGCTGTCGAAATCTTTAGCATAGACCTGTTGGTTAATGTTAGCCAGCCTGTGATCCCCTCTTTTTGCATCCTTTGGCCTCTTGTTGCCTTGTACCACATACATATGGATTTTTTCTTTTTCCGCACTTTGCACACTTCACTTCAGTCACTTGATTTTGCGTGATGACTTTGTTATTGTGTGGTTTTATTGCTCATGCTTTCTACTGGTTCTAACACAATCCTGCAACAGAATAGGTTATGTCTTTTGTCTGCTATTATTATTATTTTTTTCACATGTGTCATAGTAAGGTTTTAGGCAACTAACATTCACCAAACTCGAGACATGGGTACCATCGAATCTTCTAGGGTTTTCCTACATCCATATCCATAATCTATGCTATCATATATGGCCTTAGCCACTATGTCTTCAGTTTGCATGGGTGCTTGAATACTCTGCTTTCATACTGTAGGACAAGTTTTCCTTCTGTAGATGGATTCACCCTGATATATTGATCATGCCATGCCGATAGTTGTTGCTAACTTGGCTTAGTTTGTATTCGCAAGGGTATTTTTATCCACTCTAAATATCCCACCATTCCCCTTCTTCTTGAGCAGTTGAGAGGGAATAGGGTATGGTACTTCTAGAGGAGATCTGTGCTCTTTACAACTGCTTCCACCTTCGAACCCATTTGTATTATTCTGTGAACTTCAACTGTTTCAACTGCTTTTGGCTTGCTGATTTTAATTGGATTATCTACTGCATCTCTGGTGATACTGTCTTGTTGAGTAGCTGCACTGTGTCGGTGAACATTAGCCTCTTTGTTAAGGATCTCCTCAACTATTCTCCCCTTTTCCTTTTGAACTACAACATCAATTGTAGGGTGTTTTCCAAGAAATACAACTGTGTGTGCAACCTGTTGGGTTCCTTGTCACAGTTGCTTGGATGTATCACAGCTCTTAGGTGTCACATCCAAGGTGTATATGAAACTCTCATACATGGGTAACTCCCTTGACTCAGTCTCCACGCGTTGCATAGACCTTGTAACCCTTGTACACCTTCTCATGGAGACTTCATGTAATCTATTTTTCCAATTCTCTAAAGCCTCCCTTGAATCAGACATACATGAACTCGTGCACTTTCATCTTAGGTTTCCATCTATTGTCGAACTGATATAGTCCTCTTGCATAGCTGTGACATTGTATATTTATTCAAGGTAATCAGCCTGCCCCTTATTATAAAAAGGCTCAACGTATCTTTGCCCCTCAAATGGATCAATGGGTGAGACTACCCTCATTTCCTCATCTTCAAAAGAGAGGACATTTTTCTTGAATTTTATGATTGTTTGATTTTCTATAGACCAATCTATTCCTAGTAGTGCGGGGTAAGGGTTTGTGTCTTCCACAATGTTAATGACCTCAAAGTCTCTAGATGTGCGCAATCCTTCGACATCCATAGTTACATTTCTCAGCCGACCAATGGGTATGACCTTCGATTGATTAGCAAGTCACAGCTGGATAGGAAACCAGTTCAAGCACATATTTCCCATGCTTTCCCATGTCTGGCAGGTTATGATATTGACATCTAAACCCAGATCCAAGATGATATAGTCCATGTCATAATCACCTATTTGTGCATTCATTATGAGTTCATGGCCAGTCTTACATTTCCTTTGCACCTGATTAGCCTTCTTCTCAATTTGTGGCTCTATAGGAATCTTGTCTATTATTGATTGCATGTCTGCAATAACATCTTTACCTTGGATTAACATCAAACAACTTGAAAGAAAGGTTCTCAGCTTACTAACCTTAGGTGAATCCTTCTTTTGTAATATGTGTTGGAACCATTCAGGAATGTCCTTGATCTCTGCAGAAGTCGATGGTACATCTAGGCTTATGAATTCTAATTGCACATCCCAGAATATTTTTTTCTATTTCTGGCTAGTCAGTGGCTCATTTTTCTGCGTCGTCGACCTCACTTGCGGCTACGATTGTTCTTGTGGGTTATCTTGTTCTTCTCTAGTCGTCGTACCTCCTCGAGTTACGACGGAAATGTTCAGGTCTTGCGGTTCAGCCACAATCATCTGAACATTTGCATTTTCATTTGGGTTTGGTTTCGGTGGAGGGTTTGGTGCAGTAATGGTCCTTGCTTTCCACTTTGTGATCAACTGAGGACATTGTTCACCATTATGGTCTTGTCCCTTACATTATGAGCATGTTATTGCACACTCTAAATAATATTTGGAAAAGTGACCTAGTTTTCCACAGTTATAGCATGTAACTGAACCTCTTCCCCTACCAAATCCTCCTCGGCCACCTCATCCTCTAAAGTTTCCGCCACCCCTTCCCTGAGCGTGTAGTTGTTGTGGTTTGTACTAATCCTGCTGGTAGTGTTGCTAATAAGGGTTTGGTTGTCCATACAACTATCGAAGCACATATGGATGTTGGTACTGATTAGTTGGGAACAATGCAGGTTGATACGAGACTTGCGCCTACTGATCCTGATGGAACCCCTCATTTTTCATCAAGAACCTATTGATTGTCTTTTCTTTCAAGAGCTGGTATGCCCTACAGTCTTTTTCATCATGTCCTACTGACTTTAAAAACTTACAAAATAGGTTTGCAGGGGTACTTACAATTTTTTACAAGTATAAACATTCTTTGTGGTGGTGGCCTCTTGACTAGAATATACGACACCATGGCAACCCTTGGCTGCTTGATGGGTTAGGTGGACTTGATGCGACATAGTTCATGAAGGTCGAACAGTTATCCTTGGTGTGTCCTTCCATTCTACATTTTATGCACCACAAGACCTCTTGTGCTTATTTTCCCTTCTTGATATCTTTAAGTTGTATCGATAGGTTGGATAGCTGCGATTGGATTTGTACCATTCCTATGGCACCATCGCCAATGGGCAAGGCCTCTAGCTTCATTTCTAGCTCTAGTGCCTCTGGTTGCGATTCAATCCTTTTCTGCATCAACGACTGTCATATATGTGGTAGCATAGTAGCTGTTATACACCTGAATGGCACCTCTCTGTCCGAGTGCTGAAATACCTCATGTTGGCACACAAAAGGGCATTTATGGATAGAGGTTTGCCCAAAACATTATAGATTGGCTTATGGCATAATACATTCTTCCTCCATCCAGTTGGTTACTTTGCCATTTTACTATGTTGACTTGTATTCACGACTCTCCTTTTATGCAACTCGCGAGTCATTCATGAGTGTCCCTTATAGCAAGTCGCGAATGGATGTATTTGTGGGTTGCACTTATAGCAAGTCGTGAATCATTCGTGGGTTTTCCTTCTACACACCCGCAAATATGTCCCTGAACAGTTAAACATCAAAACACACATTGATCTGAGATTATTTAAGCATTGTTATCTTAATTATCTTAACTGTCTCAACCTCCTCAACCTTCTAAACCGCCTTATTTCCTCCATATAAATACAGGCCTTGGGGAGGGTGTTGGGGACGTACACTTGGAGAGCAAATTTATGCTGGTGGATTTTATATAGAAGTCTTTGGAGCAGTCGAACTCAAAATCCTTTAATTGCAGACAANCTTCATTATTGATAATAAAGAGAATCCTTCTTCCATATGTGTTTCATGTGTCTTGGTTTGATAAATGTTTATGTTTATGCATCTTATATGTGATTTATCTAACCTGCTTATATGTATATGAATCATCTTGTATCTGGAAGATTGTTTCTTGATAGGTGAAAGAAGAACAACCTTGAAGACTTTAGAGGTGAAGCAGAGCTGAAGAGGACTAGCAAGGATCGACCTTCAATAATCGAGTAAGTCTTTCTAATCCTCATGTTTCCTTTACTGCACTTTAGATTCAATTGTCTGCAAGTTGATTGAGTATGTTGGTAACCCCAGACCTATGGTTATTAGGTGTGTAATCCTGTACAACAGTAGCAATAAACCACTCCTTATGATATACATCGAACATTTGAAAGCTTACCTTAGCCATCAACGTTTTGAATCACTGATCAAAGTCCCACATATTCTCTACTAGAGCCTGCTTAATCTCCTTAATCTCAGTAATACATTGTGATTCTAATTTGGGTTTCCTGAACTCAGAGTACAAAGAAAGTATCATCCGGCCAACCTTGTTCTGGTAAAAGTTCCTTGCCTTGTCAGGAACCTATAGCCCTCAGTCACTATAAACAATATCATAGCACATAAAATAGATATAAAGTTAAATGCAAATAGAAAACATGGAAAGTACAACGGTGATTCTTTGTATCTCTAGGTTTTCTCCCTAATTTCTTTCTGGTTTTTTTCATTCCTTCTATCAGAATTGGACCCACAAATAGCAATTGATATGGCTAGAGAAAGTATACGAAAAAGAAAGTTCTATTTGATCTAATTAGTCAATGATATGGCTCAGAAGTAAAAGATCGTCAACAAGGGAGTTCTAGTGCGTTGTATATTCTTACTTATCATTGCAGTTCAGATCTCTTCAAGGGTCTTCTATGGTGTTCTGAATAGTATGGTACAAAATCTCATGAACCAGTCTAGTGCGTGGCCCCTTAGGGTCATGATCATATGCACTTTCTTGATTTCTATGCCATGGACTAAACGTACCATCCAAATAGCTTCACAGAGGAAGCAATGTTGTTCGGGATCCTATATTTCATTTCCATTAAAGGTGGGTAACCAAACATCCATCGTAGCCATTGATTTGGCATGAGGGTCTCCCGGGACAAGATTCAATGGGGGTGCACCTTCTTCTGCACTAGTTCCATGGCTAATGCTATTCGTAGTAGTGGTCTTGTCTAGGGATGAGACTCTAGATCTTGTCTCAGGTGATATTTTTGGTGTGATGTAATTGCTCTATGATCCCAATGTCTCCTAAGAGTCAGAATTTTCAGGTCCTTCTGATATCGGGATGTAGTCCTCCTCTTCGTCGCAATACCCTTCGTCTTCGCACGACCTATGTTCATGTTTGCTTCCTTTGAAAAAATTAGGATTCCACCGCCCCCTCTCGATTTTCCTTCTCTTTCCTAATTGGAATCTTCTCCCACTCCTTAGGACTCCAACTTCTAGTTCAGGTTTTGTTCTTCCAGGGAAAATTTCCACACACTCTTCCCCATGTTCTTACTTGTTTGTTAGAGACATAGCCCCCTCTTAGAAACATGACTCAACTATCCAAATGCAAAAGACCTTTCTCATAAGCAAGTAATTTTATCCATGTAGTTATACATAATAAGTATCTCCTTCGTGGTCCTTGGAAAAAATTTCTTTCAGCTTCACTATATGAGGTTATAGTATCTACTACAAACTCAATAATATACCCTTACAATATACTATCAACCCAAAAATCAACACCTCTAGACACAAAGTTACTTACATTGGTTACCTCCTGAACCAGCTGGTTGCTCCACTCATCATTATCCCTTCTCTAGAAATTGTCCTGCTTAGTTGCCAATCTTAGAAACCATTCATGTAGTAAAATGGGGAACTCAGCAAAGAATATCTCGTGAATATCATAGTATATATATTTATCTAACCAATTTTCTATGCTCAACTGTGTTCCTGCGCACTCTTCTTGCACGAACACCAGTGTTTTAGAGTCTAACAAGTCTTCTATCTCCTCCTTTGTTGGGTGCCACACCATCTCCCTCGATTTAATCAATAAGTTCCCGGCAATGGAACCATTTGTTGGCTACTTTTCCCCACTCGTGTGACCTAGGTTTTGCATAGCCCACCGATCCAAAAACTACCCGAGATACTAGCCCGACAGAGCAAGCCCCATCGGAAACACCTATGAAGCAGGTGCAATCTCACTTGAGATATCTCATATATGGGTAACCATCGGAACCATGTTTTCATGATTGTCGAGGGATTATAGTCCCTTGGCTCGCAGCCAAGGAGCTCAACGAAGGAAACAGGGTGGCTAGACAGAGGAGTTAGTTCTCCGTGACTGAGCACAAATATATATCATTGCGCGTGACTTGACCTTACTTTCCACCACACAGCTGGTGCTACTTGTGCGGCGTATCTGACTCATAACAATTCGACCTATGACTCTAGTCATGGATCAAGTTAGAAACATACAGAACGATATATATGTTCATTTCGATAATACCTTCCGCTCATTCATCTATTGATTACAGAATAATGTCAGATATTTAAGCAGCATTCAACATTCTATAGAAAGAAAATATTAACCATTCACACAAGCATTCACCACATCAACCATTAATTTAGACACAAGAGATAACGTGGAAACCCATCTAGGCAAAACCACCAAGGTGCTCTTCATCTGGGATGAGAAAGGATATAGCACTTTAGAGTCTACCGGATGCAGATTAATCTTAAGATATGGCTTTAAGTTTTAGACTCATGGTTCTCATGCTCTCCATTTCACTCTTCTAATCTACATCTACTCCTAGCGGTCTTCTCCCACAATAGCTAGATCCGCGTCTCAATAGCCCCTCTATCGCTATTAGACTCTTCTTGATTCTACTCTTCTCAGATCTCTACAACATTACAACAAAAGTGGCATCCTTCACCATTCATTACCACTGAACAGAAACTATTAAAGAAAACCGAACCGAGATCAACAAAAAACACACAGTCCAACCTTCTAACTATTACATCCCTCTTATTTATACTATTTTACATGACCACACAAGACCAACTGCATACCAGCAGTCTGCTAGACGTCACCATCAGCAACCCCTCTGGCTAGAGCTATGGTGATCATGACTTGACACGAGGCACTATCGACCTGAATTACAAATATCTTCTCATACATGTGTAACTACAAGCTTATGCCACTGTAAATGTCCATGATTTGGATTCTACATCCGTCTCTTTTCAGCCATTATCCCTTGCGCGCTTCTGTGCTTTCATTTCCTTCATCGTGCACCTCTCTACTCTGCCTTCATGGGTCCTTCACATCCTTCGCGATATTCCTTTGCTTCTATCGCGTGCATGATGCATTTTACTTGGTTGCAGGTATTGAAGGGACTAAAGATAGACAAAGAAAGAATCTGTCATGATAAAAGGAGAAACATTATTTTCTCAAGGAGGTAATCAATACCTAGAAGAATTTGTTGTTGCATATTTCCCTAATGAAGACAAAGAGGATCTTTCTAACTTCAGAAAATATGATGAAGAGTTAGAAATGTTAGAAGATAGGTTGATCAATCCAAGGATTGATAAAGATGATAGAATAATGCATGCAACAATGGAAATGTTCAATGACAACATTGGAGAAGAGAAGATGAGAAGTCAAGACATTGAATTGTCTTGTAATGATATGGTTTTGTTACAACAGTCAAGAGAAGTAGAAAACCACCATAAAATTGTGAAGAGTCTTGGAATACCTTATAGTTGGGGAATGATTGCATATGAGAGGAGAGATCCTGAGGATATGAGGATACATAAAGTGATGACCAACAACAAAAAGACAAAAGATAAGTAGGGTAAGAAGATGTACCAGCCAAAGGATAGACTGGACATGGAGATTGAAGAACTAAGGATGTTGATGGTGAAGGTGTCTCAAAAAAGGAATGAGGAAAGAATGAAGATTTTCATCAACAGAGAAAAGCAACAAAGAAATAGGCACAGGGGCGTCACCTAGGGACCAATATGATATCACGTCCGTTCATATTGGGGGGGTTAAAATTAAAAAATTAAAAATTAATATATTGGGGCTATATTAGGGGTATTTAGGTTTTTTTTTTTACATTTTAAATACCCAATATGCTGGGGTATTTTTTATTCAACATTTTCGCCCGAGCGCTTCACCAGTCCTGCCTGCTAGGTGTCGCTGCCTGCGATTCCTGTTCGTGCGAGCTCTTTGCTGGTGGTCTGAGGTCTGAGTGTGCCTGTGCATGCGAGCTCTTTGTTGGTGGTCTGAGGTTTGGGTGCACCTGCGGTGCCTGTGCCTGCGAGCTCTTTGCTGGTGGTCTGAGGTCTGAGTGCACCTGTGGTGACTGTGCCTGCGAGCTCTTTCCATCGTTACATCAATGGAAGTTGGATGTGAAAATTTTATTATGTGAAATGTCGTATTTGAGTATCTATCATATCATAATTCGGTTTTGGGGTTTTGCTCAAATTTCTTGTATGAATGTTTTGGTAAATTTGAACTTGCTGCTCTTGTGAAATCTCTCAATTGGGTATTTACAATTTCATAATTAGCTTCATGGGCTTTGCTCGATTTTCAAGTACGACTGTTCAGGTAGATGTGAACTTGCAGCTCTTGTGAAATGTTCCAATTGAGTATCTATAATTTCATAATTAGCTTCATGGGGTTTCCTCAATTTAATAGCAAGAACATTAAGGTAGATTTGAAGTTGCAGCTCTTGTGAAATGTTCCTTTTGGGCATCTATCATCTCATAACTAGCTTCACGGGCTTTGCTTAGGTTTCCAGTAAGAAGGTTGAGGCATATTTTACCTTGTAGTTCTTGTGTGGACATGCTCACTGCTAAACACGATGGCACTGTCCTGAAACTGAAGCTTTAGTTTATGGCAATATTATGACACTATCCTGAAACTGAAGCTTTAGTTTATGACAATATTATGACACTATCCTGAAACTGAAACACGGTTCTGTACTTGTGGCTCTTTAGGTCAAGACAGCATGCATTGTCTATCGATCTCTTGCTTTTTTCATGTACAGCCTACTTCAATGAGCTGTGGTATGATCATTTCCAGGTTATACATAACTGCAATAAACAAAGAGTAGTTATAAATATCGGGGTTTTCTTATCATGGATCATAATCCAATGATGCGCAAGTCAACTATTTATCTGAAATTCAAACGACTTTGGTCACTGGCTTACTTTGCACCCTACATTGTAGAAGCATAGCCAATACAGCCTTCCCAAGCCATGGAATGAACATGGATATCAAATAGATGCAGTGTTATATCAAGGCCCCAAGCCTGCTAAGCTCAAAATCAAAATCAGATAATTTGGTGAATGCGTTTTTTCTCAATTTTCATGCTTGCCCTACTTGTCGGGAAGGGAAATCTTGTGCCCACTCTTTGGCTTCATCGTGTCTCAGTCTTGACGTACTTTTACATTGTTTAGTATTGAAATATGATATATCTATGCATTTTCGCAGAAAAAGGAAAAAAAGATCGTGTTTGCTAATGACATGTTCATTCTCTTTTCTTCTACACACAAAGTTAATGTAAGTGTATCCAGGTGTGTGTGAAATGTCTCACATGATATCCCACCAGCATCACCAATTATGTATCAATCTTTGATTTTGGTATTGAATGTAAATATCGTTAAACCTCGAGAACAACTTGCAGCAAATGGAGAAGAATCTACAGCATAAAAATGAGATTCAACAGCCACAAAGAAATACACACATCAACAAAGAAGTTTCTTCTCTGGGAACAAATCATTGTTTGCCCTGCCTTTTCTTTCTCATAAAGAATGTAGAAACATAGAAACAATGCAACCCCCTAGGAAACAGCACTACTTCTAAAACACAATATTAGTACTGTTTACACATTTTATATACCAATGAAAACTTCAATTACACAGGTATATAATTGGCAACATTCTAACAATCTCCCACTTTATTATAGAGTTGTGTGATTTGCTGTAGCTGGTTTTTCAGGATTTACCTAGATTTGCTGTAGATGGCTTTTCTTCTGCTCAAAATAGCCTCAAGGCTGCCCAGAATAGCCTCAAAGTGCCCAGATTAGCCTCAAGGCTGCCCAGAATTAAACTGACGGATGTTTGCTGCTGCTTTAGAGCATAACTAGGGCTGCTGTAGGTGACCATTTGAGGACTGTCTCATTACCTATAGCTACTATAGTAAAGTGTAAAGGTCACAGAACTCATCACCTTTAAGTGCATATCAGATGTGGCTTTTAAGTGGGTTTGTGCTTGGTGTCCATATTTTAATTTTTCACAGACACGGTTTATGGATTACCCTCACTTCAATCTGGATTGTAGAATGTACTTCACTTCTTTCGATGTAATTATATGTATGTATGAGTATTTGTGTGAGAGTATGCAGGACATTTGTGTGCTTTTGAATACATGAAAATGTGTGATACATGTTGCTATATGGATATGTGGCCAGCGTGGGTCTTCCAAGCCACATTGAGAATGTGGGTTCCTGATAATTGGTGATTCAAGTTGAGCTCTAAGCTTTACTAGATTAGAATGCCGATGGTATCATTTCTATATGGAGATGTATATCTGTACATATGGACACTATGCTGTGTACATATGTACACATGTATATCGAATTGTGTCAATCCACATGTACATTTATGTAGACATGAATGTTTGTGTATATAATTTTGCATGTTTATATCCATCTGTGTGATTTTGTATAAGTTAGCATCTGTATGTAATATGCATGTATGAATGCATCTATTAGAATGATCATGCATGTGTTTGGTCTGTAAAATAGATGCATAAATGCATGTTTGTACTTATGTGGATACATGTATGTCTGTTTGCATGCATGCATGTGAGTGTATGGACATGAATGAGCAGAGTTGTGTATAGAATCTAGATTTCTATGGATGTATATGGGTGTGCATCTGCACAGTTTCATGTTATGTTATGTATGTGTATATTTATGTTTTCCAGAGAGAAGTGAGGTGCTTTATACTAGTAGGAATAGATGTCCATTACAGTTTCATGTTAGGTTATGTATGTGTATATTTATTTTTTGTCAGAGAGAAGTGAGGTGCTTTATACTAGTAGGAATAGATGTCCATTACTTTGTGTGTTTATGTAATGCTCCTACCCACATAAAAAGCCAACTAAAAACCCAAACATAGATCCATCTGAATCCTATATTTTTAAGTGATGAAGATTTGCATCTTAATTTTTTTTAGCCTTCTTGGCACATTAATAGATATGGAGTTAAGATGGACTTATGATATATATATTTATATATATATGTTTGCACTTGTGCATAGATATGTATATGTGTAAAATTACTGATTTCGTTATGGCAGAAAGAGAATGCTTATAGCTGACTGAAATATTGAGTTATGCTCATTGCAGACACACAGGGAACTCAAAGAGATGGTGAACACACTATCTTTAGAGGGAGACAAATTGAAAAAGGTTGGCTTTTTTTCATTATTTTCCTTGTTATGAACTATTACTGGTTTTCTTCAGAATATGCCAACCTCATTTCAATAAAACCAAAGCTTTTCCAAAAATTTTGTGTTCATTTTTTGTCGAAGGTAATGTTTCTTATAATTGGGGTGTTTTCCACCAGGAGGAGCAAGTGTTGTTGAAAACTTATCGGGAATTACAAAGTTGAAATGAGCATTTAAAGTCACAGGTAGATAATTCCCATCCACAGTGATTTTTCTTCCTACTATTTGCAGTATCCTTCAAAGAGAAGAGGAAAGAGGGACATACATTTAAACTGAGAGACTACCTTTTATGGTGTTTGCAGTTGGCATTGTGTCTTGACCATAGACAGGAGCAAAAGTTGCTCTCTACTCCTCAACACACATCATCTGATCAAGACTCAGGGCACATAACAGAAACTTCTTTTAATGATTCACCCACACCCAATGAACATGACTCTTTTGAGAATTATGTCAGCAAACTAGCTTTAGGCTTACCATGTCATGAGCCTCAGAGTGTTGGAGGGCCAACACGTTCATATTCTCCCGGGTGTTCTTTTGAATCCGAGAAGGGCGAATTTTCAAGATCTAACAATACCACAGTAATTATTTCCGTTGTTCTGGCTATGGAGTTCTGCCATATTCTATTTGATTCCCACTTTGCTCTGTAAAGGTTAAATGCTCTCAGTAAGCTGCCTTGTTGTCTGCATAAATATGCCAGTCAAGTTTTTTTAGTGGTACTGTAAAGTCATCCACCTTATGATTGTCATCCATGTTAAATATTTTGCACCCAAGGGCCAAGAACTTCTGACCCGAGTATACTATCTGTCTACTCTGCATCCAACCATTTACTTCTTTAATACACATTCACACACTCATATTGGCTCTCACTCTGGATACTTTGTTCCTATAGTCAGTTGTATATGTTGGAAAATTATTGCCTAGTTTATTTGCATAGTACTGATTAATCTAGTGTGAATGCCTAAACAAAATCCAGCCTCCTAATTGTCCATCTTATTTACTTCTGGGATAGGAAATGCTTTATAGACCATTGGGTACATTCTAAGGGAAGTACTTCTGTATGGAGTGGAGCAATTGTGCCAAAATTAATGAAATACAGGAAAATGGAATGAGCTAACCCTATATCCGTGGTTGTGGATATTATACTTGTAGATTTGAAGAATTCTCTTAGCAAATTTCTTGAATATTCAATGTTTTTTTTTTACACTTGATGTCCATGTAAATTTGGGAAAGACAAATAAACTGCCCACTTTCTAATCTGAAGTGTTATGCGTGGTATAGTACGGTGCAGGAGAACTGATGAGCTTGTGGATGGTCCTAATGCCTCTCACATAACACCTCTAGCACTTGAACGATGGGAGCAAAGGCTAGAGGAACTCTTTTATGGGTGTCCATATGATATGCTAGATGCAGCTTTAGCAGACACAGTTTCAAAATATCCCGTTGATATTCAGGTAAGAAATCCTACCTGCCCTACTAGGAATCGAACCTAGTACCTGTCTCTAGACATGAAGGTTCTCTTTCACTGTGCTATATGCTCCATGATGGGAACCCACTCTAGATAGAAATATCTATCACATTCACACCAGATATGTCTCTGTGGTTCTCACTTCTGAACCATAGCTCCAATGTTTCAACAACTACCCAAGCTCCTGTCCAAAACACTGTTCTTAAACTCTTAGTTGCGACCTCTTTCAGCTTTCTTTCTGTCACCTGCACAATTCCTCTCACTTCTGGATCAGTGCTTCCCTGATCTGATTGGGGTATCCGGAAGGTGTCTTTTTTATTGGAAATTTGAAAATTTGTGATCAAATGTTTCAAATTAGTAAGAAAAAGGCTCAGATTTGTGATTAATGTTTGCATATCTGAAAACTAATTTTCTAAATAAGCAAAAAACTATCAAAATCTACACATAACCTTGTATGAGATGTCTATTGTGCATGAGTGACCAGTGCCTTCACAGCCTTGTCATTGGGTATGAGAAAAGAAGAAAATCAGGGAGGCAATTATAAATGGAATCTCGTTGATTAATAAAACTTAAATCTGAATCTCGAAGCTAAGAGAGTCGACAAACTAAAGGGATTGTAATTAATCAAATGTTTTCATAGACTGAACATGATGACTTCATTCACAAATGTTGATTTGAGTACAAAGTTCTAATAAAATTCAGAGTAAGACTTGTCCAAAGGACCTAAGGGGACATGGCAAGTAACAGAGCTTAAGAACCTTCTTGTCCTATGAACAATGTTTGATTGTAGCTTAAGGACTTGGAAACACGATGAAGAGCAAGAAGTAAGAATGTTGAAGGACTTCTGTGCACCAATGGTTGGCTCTTTCTGCCTTCTCTTGTGCATATACCTGAGGCTATGAGATCTTTGTGCTAAACATGGATTGCTTTTCTATAAAGATAACTCATTCTAATTCTGACTTGAAGCAGATGCAAGAAATCTCTAGGAACTATGCTGAAAATAAAGTCGATTTAAACCTTTTTGGGATGGAATCCCATCTCCAAAGAGCAAAGCTAGTTTTAGAAATAGATTCAAGCAAAACTTAGCCAGAAGCAGGGATATATTTACGATGAATTTAATCTCTCCTAGCACTAAAAATTGATGCCAGAAACAATTCTATTCTTGGTCTAAAAATAGAATGATTTTGTCCTCACTAATAATATTGGCGTTTACATGTTTTAGATTGATTTGTGGTATCATTATCCTATGCTCCACATTCTCTTCAGAGAATCAAAAGCAGCGCTTCTATTCTGATTTGAAAGTGCCTTTCTGCATTTTAAAATCATTGCAATTCTATATGAACTGCAGCACTGAATTTGTCATGGAATCTATGCCAAGTTTGTCTGATATATAAGCCCAAATTTCCTCCTCAACAGTAGTGCGGCTTTTGCTGAATTCAGTCTATTGATGTGGATGCTGATAGGACACATGATCTTCCAAGAAAAGTATTGTAGTTCTGCTTTTTGAAACTCTGACATAGCTTTTACATGCTTTGCTATTCTTGACTGATGAAAAGCTGATTAGGGCCTCCACATAAATTATTTTGCTGCTATTTTAATCCTTCCTAAAGCTGCTGATTAGTCTTTCCTAGAGGGTTCTATTCTTCAAGAAGCTTTTGTGCTTTGTTGGAGTGCTATAAGTAGGTATTTCTGAGGTTGGTTTACCTGTAAGCAAAGTCACCTTAAGAAGCAAGCTGTCTTGCAGGTCCGCATATTTACAGATAATTCCTATTCTTATGTTTGCAAACACGTGCTTAATTTCTATTCACAAGAATAGTCAGCCTTATCCACGACATGGATTTATGATTAATCAACCAGCACCTGTCTTTTCACTACATGGGTGTACATGGGTTAGCTTGCATGTGCTCAAATAACATCCACAAGAGGATTATGTTCCTTGCTTATTAATTCTGCAACCTTTGCAGTCCACCCGTAATCTTGATGCATTTAGCAAGACTTAGCTTAATGATGAAGCTAATCTTTACCCACATACAAACATGTGTCTGACTTGAAGGTAGGATAAGTTATACTATTCAAGAAATTGTTGGAATCCCATGTGGGGTGTCCAACTGATCTTTGCACCACTTTTGAAATGCATATAAAAATATCACATACTAGGGATAGGGAACATCCTGCTCTTCGGACAAGAAACACATAAATTTATCAAGGTATTATTCCCTGTATCTATCTGTTTGTTATTCATGATGGTACAACCAGTGTCAACTGATGTCTGGTGATAGTATGGAAGAATTTGTCTTAGATCCTCAACTATCTGAGAAATAAAATTCAACCCTGAGGTTTTCATATTTTGTACTTTGAACCCATTACCAACAATGACAACTGCATAAATCATTGCAACAAGGGCTTATTGTACCAACTTAAAGGAATGTCAGAATTGTATCAGATATTTGCAATAACTTTCCTGGCTTGGAGTGTACATTCTTCTTCCAATTTTTTTTGTTCAAGCTAGATTGAGAACCAGGTTGTATTGGGAGAAAAAAAGTGTGCACTGGGGGTTTTCCATTGTAGACAGAGTTTGATTCTACAGGGGGTTTATGTATTTTAAATTTTTTGTCCTAGGGTTTTATGGGAAAAAGTTTAAAAACAGCAAAAAAGCCTTAAATATTTGCTGAAATAGATTAGATTCAACCTCCAAATTTGTTTTGTGGGAAATTTTCTTAGGGAGCTTAGGGTGAGTTGAGAACTTGTTGAAAGAAAATTTAGCAGTGTCTAAATGAGTGAAATTACTTCCTGCAACGCTAAAATAGACTGCTGCTACATCTTTGAATGCCCACCACACGGTGATCTGAATTTGAAAAAGATTTTCCTTTGGCCTCACTGAATGCTGGAAACCTTAGCTGTGAATGTCGAAAACACTATTTTTCTGTGTTGCAGAAGCTGTTGAAAAAATTTGAGCATAGTGGGGCTTATTTTGCAGACTGGTAATTATAAGGGGAAAGACTAAGGTTTTCATCAGGATTTTGAGTCAAAATTGCTTGGCTGTGAAAACTTAGTTAGTACTTGTGGGCAAGAGTTTGTCCTGTGAGTACTTGCAAGCTAGACATGCTGGCATTGAATTTGACTATCTGGCATTTTGAAACCATTTGTTTTGAGAGGCGAGCCAGGTTTGACTCATGAGTCCCAGTCAATCTTGGTGAGTTTTGCTACTTGTTTCCAAGGGTGGGCATGCTTCCCCAGGGCAATGCTGATTGGAAATGTATGAGAAACGAAATTAAACAATCTGTAGGATAATTTGAAGGCTATGTAAATCTATCCTTTATAGCAGTCTTATAAGTTCTATTTAAATTTATTATGGGATCCGGATTTGATAAAGTATATGCATGGCAGTTGGGCTTTGGGAGATGGTACTCATCTGTCTGATTATATCCTAATTTATAAACATAGAATTCACTTTCTGTTGTTACCAAATGATTTAATTGGACTTCCAGTTGACTACAAAATAAATTGAAGCATGCCTGCATGAATAGTATAAGGTGGCAAATGCTGCCCTGAATGTATACTTAGTTTCAATGCTAGTACAAGTAGCCAACTAAGAAAATAATGGGTTTTGTAAGAAATCATTCTTCTTTTTTGCATATTTTCTTTAATCATTGTATTTATTATTTTAGTCTATTGTTCAATTGCTAAAGTTGATAACATGTTTCTGATTTTATAATTAATTGTTTGGTTGCAGGTGCCTTCATATATATTGCGATCTGTGGCTGGAAGTTATGATAATGAGGTTGTAGCTATAATTGCTTTGATCATTACATTCTATCTATATATCAAGGTACATCCATGTGCAAACCTTGTTCAGTGTAAATTATAGCAGAAATCTGAAAATGATGGTATTGGTATTTTGTAAATCTTAGTACCTAAGTCATGTCCATTCATGAAGATTTGCAGTCTTATAATATGTAGTTCCACTGCTGAGGAAATTGATTAGATTCTGCAATGAAACTAATCTTATTATGGCATGAAAAATAATTTTAATATGCTGGAGTTTCCTGTTTTGTTAACGTGATTGTTATTTTGAACTTTTGCAGACATTGAACACTGGATCTCTTTTTTATGCTACTTTAAATGCCTTGG
Organism: Pseudotsuga menziesii; assembly: GCA_001517045.1. Taxonomy (NCBI): domain Eukaryota; kingdom Viridiplantae; phylum Streptophyta; class Pinopsida; order Pinales; family Pinaceae; genus Pseudotsuga; species Pseudotsuga menziesii. The sequence continues at coordinate 54,097 of LPNX011209893.1, read as the reverse complement.
CTTACTTTTATATGGTAAGTAGGTCATTGGAATAACAAATGATATCCATGCATGATGCAATTATTGTTATTGATATTATAAAGATAATTTTAATACAGGTTCTTCTTTGTAGGTCTGTTCCTGCGGAGGTTACACTTTCATAATAAATCTTATTCCAATGCATGTTCTTCTATGTATTGTGACTGGCTAGTACTCATCTCGCCTTTACATTGCTTATTCGCCTCTGGTAAGTGCACATGCACAAATGGTGATAGTTACAATAGCTCGACTTAGCATCCATGTATGGTCTCATTTTCTGGTCAGATGTTATTTACAATTTTTGTATACTAAAAAAGTTGTTTGGCTAACAGACCCTGCATGTTTATTCATGATAGGATTGTAGATCAGATTTAGCATTCATGCAGATGTAAAATGGTTTGCAGTAGACTGATAGAGAAACATAAGCCCAAACAAATAGAGAAAAGGTAGATCATAGAAGATATCTGAAGGAATTATAACCTGGGCCACCGATGAATTATATCTCAAGAAATTTTTCATCTTAATTTCTAATTAGATTCCGGGAAACCAAAAGAAATCGGGACGAAGATTAGGGGCGTCTGCTAGAACGAATTGAAATGGAAATTGTTGCTGCTAGAATTGAGGGTTTGAAGTAATAATCCATGATTGGAATCATTAAACTGAAGAACGGGTTGCAATTCTATGCATTTAAAATCGAGCATACTGTTAATCTAAAAAGATTAATAGTATGCATTGAAGATTCCAAATCAATTTTGTTTCTGAAGTTGTACAATCTCCTAGATACCAAAATGGTGCTTGGATAAAAAGTCCGTGATGGAAAGAAGAAATTATAAATGGTGTAAGTTTTTTGAACCCTTCTTGGGGAAAACACACTACTGTTTGAGATTGGTACAAATAAACCCTCTCTTATTTGTTTTGACATCATGTGATAAATTTTAATTCATAATAAAGTGATTTGCCTAAGGGCGCCTATCAAGTGTTGCCCTTTCTTGTGTTTAGTTTTTTTTTTCCTTAGGTAGAAATATAAAGGGGTATAAAAAATGTAAATGAAAAAATGGATACATGCAATATATAGGGAAAATAGGGGTTTTTTAAAATCGGCAAGGCATATTGGGAGGGGGTTAAAAAAAATGATTTTGGGAGGTACTTTCCAATATTTTTTGAAAATAGGGGTATTGTTTCATATGCCACGAACGAACGTGCTATGGCATGGTTTCACTAAGTGATGCCCCCGTGGAAATAGGAGAGGACAAATGACAGAAGAATATTGCATAATCAAGGCTAGTGGAGCATTGCAACAAATTTTTTGGAAACTAGGAGAATTGAAGATGAAAAAGACATACCAACATGATAAGATGGATGATCAACTATAGAACAAGGTTTGGGATATAGACATACTGAATGTGGAATATGATGACGAGGAGGTCATATTTCTTTCTTCCTAGGGAGTCTGATGCACGAGCATCCTGTTCTACATTCAAACTATAAGCTCAATGTTTGATCAAGCCTAGAAGGGGTCTTCAAGTCTGAGTTGATGAGATTTGAACTATCACACTGTAAATAAAACTATGTTTTTATGTGTTTTTAGATAAATAATGAGTCATTGGTTGAGTCACTAGGTGAGTGATGAATCATGTAACAAAGTCCTAAATTAATGGTAGTGAGTCGTAAGGTAGGTCAGCATGTTGTTGAGTGTATTGGGGATCTAAACTAGAATGGTTCACAAATCATATTGTGTATAAATATGTAATCCTACAAGCCATAGAAGGAGAGAAGAATAAAATCTAGAGGGGATAGGAGTAGTAGAGACGGAGGTACAAAGGTCAGTATGGAATATAGGAATCAGAGCAGAGGCCAATTAAACATGTATCAGGCCCAAGGAGATCTAAAACACAGGTTCTGAAACAATCTTGAATGTACAATTTCAGCGTGTGAATGAAAAAGCCTATTTTGGCATAATACCTATGTAAATTTATTTTTTCTGAATGTGTGATTTTGTGACTTAAATGCTTGTTTAATTTCTGTGAGTGATTGACAAGCTTGTGTGTGAATTCAAGGATTCTAGGAGCGAAAGAAGAAATAGATCAATTGATCGATTGTATGTTCAATCAAATGAAAATTAGGTTTATAACCAACCGAGACATCATGAATGAGAGCATGTTATGAAATAACCATGTTGCAGGGTTATGAGTCACTGATCGATCACTATAAGGATCAAGGATGAACCAAGTTTAAGTATGTGCAGGTGTGGATGCTTAAGATCATAGTAGAAACATATCTACGACTAAGGATCAATTTAGCAAACTAGAGTTGCGACCAAGGTAAACAATATTTCTGGAAACTGATCATCCATACATTTGACGATTGTTTGGTGGATATTGAAGGTTGACAAAAGATCAACAGTCTAGGTTCATTTCGCTGGTGAAAGAGCGCGGAGGATAAAGGGACAATCGACTTGGGAAATTAGAATTGATCGTTAAAAAAGGGATTAAGATCAACGGATGAGGCTGATTGTTGAAACATATCAATGGTCCTCAGCTATTTCACTAGGAGAACTAGTGTGGACAAACAAAATATTGATGTCCACAAAATTTGATTATATTTTGTTTTATGGTATTTGTATTCCACTGTCAATATAGATCTAACAGTTATCAACGATTCCCCAGATTCAACTAGCAACCAGGTTAATGTTCACGATGGGAGCAAAATTCCATCAAATGTGGTTTAATATATTTGAAGTTCGTCATTGATTAAAGTTGATAGAGATCTAATTCCTGAGGGATATTTCACTCGTTGAAATAACAGGGGAGTTAACAGTAGAGGCTAGATGTAGAATTCTTATGAAATCCAATTCATCGCAATTTAAAGTGCGCTCTTCATTGAGCGTTGCCTTGGAATTTGGTAAGGTTGGTGAGATTTAGCAGTTCTGCTAAATATAGAACCAGACTAAATTGATTATCAGTCCATGTAAATACTGTTACAAGAGGGGCATGGCATCATAATTATTCATTCTCTACACTGAATGACTGTGACTTGTTTTTTGTCCTATGGGAATTCTAATGGCGTAATACCGTTTCTGCAATGAGCTACTTGGATGCCTTATTTCTCTAATATTAATTCCCAGTTGCAAGGGACACCTGTAGGAAGTCTAAGTGATGTTTGGTTTTAAACCATTTTGATCTTAGTGAAGTCCCTGTTTAATACTTTTAATTCATAAATGAATGGTGAAACTGTGAAAAAAAAGTGTGGCTACTAAAGGTTCTCAAGGGATCATCCACTAAAAATCCACCATAGAATACCTAATCCTGAACTTGTCTTAATTAACGAACTCGACCTAAGGCATTGAGGCCATCGAAGTTTGGAAACCCTTTTGTTTTACAAAGAAAAAACAGAGAAGATAGGTGAAAACCTTGGGCTAGAAGGCTTGCAAAAGCTTAATAATTTATAAAGGGTTGAAGTGTTTCCGCAACTCGCAATCCAAATTGTGGAAGCGGAAAGCAAAAGTTAATTTGTAACGAATTTAATTGTTTCTGCAACCCATAATCCGCATTGCGGAAGCGAAAAGAAAATGTTAAGTTGTAACAAAATTAAGAATTTTTGCAACCCGCAATCGGCATTAGGAAAGTGAAAAGCAGAGGTTAATATGTAAAGAAGTGGAGTGTTTCAACAACCCGCAATCCACATTGCAGAAACAGAAAACAATTTTTTTATTATAAAGAATTTAAGTAAATTTATAATAAACATAAGTAATTTCCGCAGTCTATAACCCTCATTACGGAAGCAGGGTTGCAGAGGAGAAAATTATGAAGCAATTAATCACCTTCTAGAATCTGAAATCTTCATTGTGGAAGGGTAAAGGTATAAAAGATTAAGTACTTTCTGCAATTTTCAATCCACATTGCAGAAGAGGAAATTTATAAAGGATTTAAACATTTTGAACAATCCACAATTTGCATTGCGGAAGAGGAATTGTGGAAGGGTAAATTTATGAGCATTTAAGAGTTTTCCGAGATCCGCATTGCGGAAGTGGAATTGCGGAAGGGTAAAAGGGTGAAGGATTTAAATGTTTTCTGCAATCCACAAGATGCATTGCAAAGGTGAAATCACGAAAGGGTAAACTTACCATGAATACAAGCACTTTCTGCAATCCACAACCCACATTGCGGAAACAGATTTGTAGAAGCTAGGGTTATAAAAGAACTTTAGTGTTTTCGGCAATCCGCAATCCGCATTGTAGAAATGGAGTGGCAAAAGGAAAAATATATTGTGGAAGGCCAACGACGGAAGAATTTCTTAAGCTCAAGTTGGAGTCATTAAAAGAAATAAAAGATAAATCCTCAAGGTTCCTCTTCCAGGGGTTTTGTGATGTTAAGAAATCATCTATAAAGACGCAAAACCATAAGATGGTTTATGTAAGAAGCATACAATTTGCGGTTAATATATATATATATATATATAATAGAGAATGAAGAAAATGATCTCTCCCATAGCACGTATTTTAGATGAAGAAACAAATTTTGTTTTATATGCATTTTATTAGGTTATATAGGTATGTTACAAAAATGGTAGGAACTATGTATGTGCATGTGTCCTTATTCAAATCAGCAATGGGAAGTTTATTACTACACACATCACATTTATAGTGGAAAAAGAAAATTCATAAAATTGAATGATGAAACTCATATTATTGTAATACAATTCCGTCTTATTATTGTACAACTAATAGTCTTTTACAACAACTAGAGCCCATATGTTCTTGAAGATCCTGTTTGGCCCATCCATTTGCAACATGTTCATCTGGAATGAGTTGATGAAAGAAGGATCAAATTGGGCTGTAGACCCCATCGTCTAAAAGGGAATAATCTACCTTCCACTCTATTATTTCTCTACCAGAGGCCAGTTATCCCCACATTCATTACCGGAGCTCTTACTCATCGTAAAGAAGGTGCATTGATTCCCTTTAGCTTGGTAGTCTGGAAACTCATTATAAGTTTACAGGGGTGGAAGTTGCAATGACTAATGCATGGATTTATATTAAGGCATCATCATTATATGACTCGGCATGATATTTCACTCTTTTCAAAGGTATTACTAAAGAGTGACTTAAATATGATCTTCAATGCCATTGTTATGCAACATACATTTAATTTTTCAATGACATTTATGTAAGCCTAATTGGAATTGTAAATTTGGTTTAAAATTTTGAATTTGCAATCTCATCCCATCGTGACACTTTACTTTGTTTTGCATTTACTAAAAAAACATTTTCAAGCCTTCAAACTATAGATCCAAAATACTATTGTTTATTCCGGGCAAGTCATAAAGATGACTCTTCCTACATATTGTTTTATATGGATTGCAATTTCTAGATCTGAGAGGCTCTCTTTGTCCCTTTTGTACCCATAATCGTTTTGCAAATCTGGTTATGGTAAAAGATTAATAACTTCAAGTCTTTTTGGTAGTAAAATAGCATGTAAAACCTTTTCCTATTGAGGAGATAATTCTCTATTTTACATATTTAAAAGGACACTTCAAATACATTAAACAATGAGGCCTATACAGAGTAACGTCGAAGGAATTATTTTCCTCTTATGTTTTTGTCAACTTGCAAATCTAAAGGTTGATAATTAATAATAAAATTATTTATATTTAGCCTTCTAAAACAAATTATCTCAAATAGTGAATTTAACCTAGATATAAGAATATCATATCTTGCGAATAATGCTTCCCTTTTTAAACTTATTCTCATTTATGAATCACATGGTCCTTGGAGAAACAATAATACTTGTACTTCATTGGAAACATTTTTTAGAAGAATATATAAAATAAACAAGGTAACGTCCAACACAATGAAAATATGAAATGCTAATGAAAAAAATCTGAAGCATGTAGTCATTCTAGTGATAGTTGTTTCCAGTATTTTTCTATTTAGTAACAACTAACTTTCATAATTAATGATTAAACAAATAAATGTTGAGGATTATTTGAGTTTTAATTAACAATATGTTATTATTAATCAATAAATTGATATTAAATGCTCAAACTTTATAGATTTATGGATGGTAAGAGTATCTATGTATTATGGTTAATTAATTCTTTTAATGTAGATTTTACTTTTTCATTAATTTTTTTTTATATTTTAAATAATTTAAAAATATATATTATTTTTGTTTTTATGTACTCTTTTCTTTAGAAATTTGAGTAAGTTTTCTAGCTGTTCTAGACACTCATAACCTATCATGGTTAATTTTTTTAATAGTTTTTTATATTTTTATTAAATTTTTTAGATATTTTAAATATTTTAAAAGTGTATATTATTTTTGTTTCCATATACTTTTTTTTTTATAAATTTGGGTAAATGTTCTAGCTATTCTAGAAGTTCATACCTTCCAAGGTTCTAGCCATTATAGACACTCATACCCTTGATTTTATTATTTTTGCATTGGAAAAACTATTGTAATGTTTGTTGAATTTTGTTATATGGTTTATTTTTCTTCTAGTTTTAGTGGTTGAGTTCTATTTCACAGTTGAGGTTATTAAATTCAAGCTTGTCTTAGGTTTGTCTCATGGACCTATTTTGGTATTATTAGTTGGAAATTAATAAAATTATCTTATTTTATCTTATCATACCCTTTAATGTTCTAACTATTATAGACACTCGTACCCTTGATTATGTTAGTTTTGCATTGCAAAAACTATTGTAATGTTTGTTGAATTATGTTATATGTTTTTTTTTTCATCTTACATTTGAGGCTTTAAAATTCAAGCTTATTTTAGTTTTTTCCGATTGAGCTATTTTGTTGTTATTAGTTAGATATCAATAAGAAAGTTGACATTAACCATAACACTAAAATTTGTATTTGTGAAAATCAATATAAGAACATTAGAATTTAGTGCATAGGCTTTCCAATCACCATTGCTGAATTTGTTGTGACAATATCAATACCTTATCATTAGCAATTTTCCATGGATTTTCTTCTTCCAATTCCATGCCTAGCAATAACCAAATAATATTGTTGTTTTTGAGATACTATATTCTTTTCTGGACGTTTCTATCTTTATTGTGAGATCATCCTCACTAGACTCATAGAAACTTGGTGAAAAATAATATTACCTATTTTCTTTTATAAATACTGTTAATATTATCATTTTTTCATTGGGTCTCTTTAGTTATTAATTTTTTTATTATATATTAAAGTTATTGATTAATAGGATTTACATTAATTTATTATTATAAAATTTCAAAACTTAAAATTTTTAAAATTTTTATTTAAGAGTTAGATTTTGAGGGATTGTTTTATATTTGTGAGTTAATTTTTAATATTAAATATATAATATTAGATAATTTATTTTTTAAATTTATTAATCAATAAAATAGTATTTTTATTAAAACTTTTTTATAATTTCAAATTTTGTATTATTAATATTTTATTAAAACCTTTTTATAATTTCAAAATTTGTATTATTAACATTAGTATATTTAGCCCAAGATTACTATTTAAATTTTTTATTCAAATATTTAATTGAAAAGTTTTTATTTAATTGTTTTTTTATTTAATATTATTTAGTTTAAAGGTTCTTATTTATTTTTATTTCATTAGAATAGTTTTTAATAAATAGATTGTTAATTAGTTTGATTGTTATTGTTGATAGTAAGGTCATGTAGAAGAGGTTTCTATGTGTCTCTGTTAAGACAATGTAGAAGAGGTTTCTATGTGTTTCTGTTAAGACAATTTAGGGTAATGTTAATTTCTATTTTCTCCTTCACTTTTAGTTTAGTTAGGCTCTCTTCTTTAGCCATGACTCTGGCCAGTGCTGATTTCTTATATCTGGCATACCTTATATCAACACTGTGTTCTTTGAATCTCGTTGCTAATAAAAACCAATGACCTAAATTTCCTAACTTGTTCATTGCTCATGAAACTTACAAATTAAGTAATCAAATATAAAGAAAAGTGATGTTTTCCAGAATTTGGTTTGTCAACCTAACTCTTTGTTAAATAACCCACACCCTAGCTACTTTGTGCAGGTATGATGCATGCTTGCACATCTACGGTAATATAATTATATCCCGAATGTAACTCTATGCACATCTTAAAACAAAACAAAGTATGAAATATACAGAACTCACAAAGAAATCTTATTATTTTGTTTATTTCACTAGAAACGAAAGAGTAATGAAACAAACTCCACTTCATACCGGATCACGGGAGAAGGAATACCGTTAGTTACTGTACATTTAAAAAAAGCAAGATCAACATTTTAAAAGAATGAAACAAACACGTTACAGACTACCTAACAAGCGTATATTAAACGTAAAGCACGGAAACTAGGTCTAGATGTCAAGAAATTATACTAAAATCTTCGTTCCGTTCAACGTAACCGACCAAGCAAATGGACTGCGATGATGCAAAATTGATCAGTCGACAGTGTTAGACAACTATCGGGCAACAACTAACACGACCTGTTAACTACCAAATTGACTTGAGATCAGGAATGAACTACAAGTCAGTGTAATATTTTTTCCTCGGAGCTGTAAATCTTTCATTTGTTGTGTAAGTTCACCGAATTCCAAAGTTATGGGATCCACGTTTTAGCCAAATTTGAAAAGAAAATCAAGTGACGCTTTTGCCAAATTTGAAAGGAAAATCAATCGAATTTAAGAAAGAAAGTGATTTGGCCTTTCCAAAAAACACGTGGAGTTGTTAGACAACACAGAATCCATCCTTCCGTGTATTACTATTACCACGGAATTATGGTGAACAACATGTTTACTTATTTGTTTAGGTCTGAGAATGATTGAAACTACACTGAACCATTTTAGTCTTGTAGCGCTGAAACAGAGGAGTTGTCTAAACAGGGGACTTTTTAAGTTCTTTTTTCGGCTGGTTTTTATTAGTTTTTGACGATGAATTTTTACTGAATTTTCAAAAGTCTCAAAAACACTGCTAAATCGTTGAGAGGTTTTCTTATCACTTGATTTTATCACTTGATTTCATTTCCAAGCTTAAAATGGACTGCGATGATCCAAAATTGATCAGTGCACAGTGTTAGAAAACTATCGGGCACCAACTAACACGACCTGTTAACTACCAAATTGACTTGAGATCAGGACTGAACTACAAGTCAGTGTAATCTTTTTCCCTCGGAGCTGTAAATCTTTCATTTGTTGTGTAAGTTCACCGAATTCCAAAGTTATCGAATCCACGTTTTAGCCTAATTTGAAAAGAAAATCAATTGACGCTTTTGCCAAATTTGAAAGGAAAATCAAGAAAGAAAGTGATTTGGCCTTTCCAAAAAACACGTGGAGTTGTTAGTAAACACAGAATCCATCCTTCCCTGTATTGCTATTAGCATGGAATTATGGTGAACAACATATTTGCTTCTTTGTTTAGGTTTGAGAATGATGAAATTACACTGAACCATTTTAGTCTTGCAGCGCTGAAACAGAGGAGTTGTCTACACAGGGGACTTTTTGACCTTGTTTTTCCTTTGGTTTTTATTAGTTTCTGGCTTTGAGTCTTTATTGAATTTTCAAAATTTTCAAAAACACTGCTAAATCTTATGGACTATGGATGTCGGGGTTTTCTTGTCACTTGATTTCATTTCCGAGCTTAAAATTACCCAACAAACAACATAAATTACAGATTTTATAGATTAAATTCACCGGATTTAGACAAAAAATCTGACTGAAAAGTCAAAAAGTCCCCTCGTTAAACAGCTCCAAAAAAATCGAGTTTAAACCTTTTGTCCATTAAAAACTTCGTGGTGAAGATTGATATACTGGTTCTGTTTATATGGACATTCTACAGCCCAGGTAGCAAACCTCGTTCTAAGCTTGGGGCGATTATCATTTTAACGCCTGGGCAGGTAAAAAATGTCTCAAATCTTTTGACCGGCCATAGTTATGAAGTTCGACTGCGAATCCCATACAACAAAATAAAATATTTTCAATTTGAACAAAAACTGGAAAATCGTTAGAAATTCACCAGTATGCAAAAGTAGGCATGTTGACGTTTTCAAGAAAGAATTTTTTTTGTAGGATATGCACGCATATAAAATGAAGTCAAATGTCTGTTAGTTGTTTTGTTATGAATATAGTTATGTGTGTTTCTTTGACCGAACGTTGTGCTTGTGTATAAAGTTCTGGGAAAAAAAGGGCAAGCAAAGAAATGTTTATAACTCATGTACATGTAGTTCTTCAATGAGTCTATAAAAGCTGCACACATTGTAAAATAATGTTCAGGATTTATCTACTGGCTCGGTGCAAACATAATAACGAAGCTTCGAAAATTGTATGTTTAAGGTGACAATGTGTGGGAAATTTTTTTTACAACTCCAAGTAGTTTTTCATTGAATCGCTACAAGAGTTAGACACAATAACTTACTCATAAGGTGTATTAGTTAGTAGATTCAAACAGGATAACGAAGCTTCGAAAATTGTATGTTTAACATGACAGATGCATGGGATGCTTTTGTTGCTTTTCGTTGAATCCCTAAACACACTCACAAAGCTTCGAAAATTGTGAATATTTATTTAGATGTAAACATAATAACACTGTTTAGAAATTTCAACTTTTTTTTTTAAAGCTTAAAGTTCTGCCACATTAGCTTCCTTTCCAACTTTACTTTAATTTTTTTTTCAATGATGGTACACAGTGATTCTCTTATGCAACTTTAGTCCTTTTAATTGGGTGAGTTATATAAGCAGGTGTGTGGGGCTAATTTTTTAATTAAATCTTGATTATAGGTTAAAGAATTTTAATTAATTTATAATGGTAATTTTAAGAGATTTAATATAATTTGAATTTGTAATATTTGACATTGACATCTCTATTGACAACACATTTTGAGTGGATTATTATTTAGGATTTAGAAATAAATTATAGTTATATGATAATAAACTATGATTAACTTAAATAAATGTTTCATATAATGAAAATGAATTTAATTAAGATTAATAAATTATAATAAACTCAAACAAAATTCTTGTTATATGTTAATAAATATTAACTAACACATCAATCATAATTATATGTTATGAAATCTTAATTATACTATAAACTTTAAAAAAAACTACTAACTAATGCCTAATTAAACTCTTACAAGGTTAAAATTTGTTATTATAAATTTGTATTGTAACCACACACTAAAGGGCCTATATTCGTTTAGGCATCTTCCCTACATCCTATGGAGGGTAAATAATTGCATCATTTTGTTTTTTACATTTCTCTTAGTCCCTAAAGAGATGAGATATATCCTAGTACATTATTTACCTAATAATTGACAAAAAATTACATAACATAATTCTAATGCTATTGTATTACTTTACACTTGAAAGAGACCCTTGAAGATCTCCTTTCCTATAACCTCCTTGTAGATAAATATGATTTTTTTGATACCTAAGGTACGGTACCTTGTTTCCTTGTTTTCCCTTCTCTTTCGAACGTGTTTCCTTCCCTACGTGATTAGAGGGAAGGAATGTAGGGAGGGGGGTTCAATATGGATCAAGGACTATACCTCACCCTTTCCATTTATATTCTTTTGTCTTGTATTTGATCTATGTTATTTCCTTAACTTGGAGAAGTTGTTAATCATGTTTTGGTTTGATGTAGATAATCGAAATATTGTTATGACTAGCATGGCATGGTTGGGTCTCACAATAATTGTGAGCTAGCATACAAGGTTTCTATTAGGCATGAAGGTGATCAACTCCCTCAAGGATCACTCTATGTGTGGGAGGGTTCCTCTTTAGGCTATGCCTCCCATCCCTCGTTGGACTTATCGGAGGCCTCTAATGCTCCTTGAGCATGGTATAAATTTGAGCAAGAAGGATCATGCTTAGGTGATTTATGATTTTATTGAAGTATTCATGCCATTTTTTATTCTAAATCATCACTAATTTCTATTCGAAGTAACCTTCTACATATCGTTTCTTTCATTTTCCCAAAGGAACTATATTGTTTAGCTAAGAGTGATCTCGATTTGAAGGAGACATACCATGTTAATATTTCTTACAAAAATTCCCACCCATGTTAAAAGCATTGTGTTTAGTAGGTAGTTGCTTGTAATAAATTCTTTTGAAAAACATCCAAACTCCAATTGAAAAAGGATAACCCTTGAGAAACCTTTATCCTCTCTACTTCAATACAGATATGGGCATAAGAATACCAATATTCCTTTTACTATCATTCTCCAAGAAGCATTCCCAAGTTATTATGTATCTCATTTATAGTAGCTTTTTATCTAGAAAATCAAAGAAAATTTGGAGAAATAAACCCATACATAGAATATGTATATTTTAACCAATATATTGAAATGAAGAAACAAATAATTCAAAATCACTCCCATGGAATATGGATCTAAGAAGAATATTAAATTTTGTTCTTTCTTAGACAAGAAAAGGAACATAGAATAACTTCTACCATAAGTAAAAAAACAGAGATGTTCAGGTTCATCTTAGAGGAACAAATTTCTGATATCCATTTGTCTACTTTAACATTCTAGGCCACAAACCAATAAATTTATCTTCCAAGGCTCATTCCATGAGTGATCCATAACGGATAATTATAAAATTTCTCAGCACATTTCATGCTTTATATGTAGAAAATTGGAATTATTGGCTTGTAGGTTAAATTTCATCGATAGGTCATACTTTGGTTATTTAGGATCTAGAAATTTCTGAAGACCATTAGAGGCCTTAAACATGCAGTAAAAAATAGTGAATATTTTTAATTCATCTTGATGATGTTCTCCATGTTGAGTGATTTTCAATGAAATGAAAATCACCTCAATCATAGTTCTTCTATAGAAGCTATGCCTGAAATAGGTGGACCTATCTTGTTGACCTCTATAACACAAAGTTGATGGCACATAAATTTCCATTACTCACACATGTGGAGTTATCCAAATGCCTGCTTTCAATAATTTTCCATAGGGTTCAAAACCATAACCCACGAATTAAGGTTGAGCCATGGAAAAACCGTAGATGGCTATTAAGATATGTTAAATATTGAAATCTTAGTAAAGAAAGGGATTCCATTTTTATTGTATTGTTTATTGTCGCATAGTAGAGTATATCATTAACAGTCGAATATTGAAGAAAAATGATGGATGTAAAAGATCTTAGAGTAGCTATACATGTGATAGTGTCCATGGAAAATCTATGTAATGAATACCCCTTTCTTTATATTTTCATTTCATAATTGAGATTTAAGGAACAAGAAAACAAGCCTCATCTTCTCGTTTGGTTTTTACAAGATAGATCTTGTGTTCTATGTGTGGATGGTGTGTTTTTTGCTGATCTCTTCTCATTTTTTCGAGCCGTTTATTTAGTATTTCATGCATTAAATTAGCAACATCAAATATAAAATGTAAGTAAAATATCACCCAATTAAGATATTTAAGAAGATAGTAAACTCTATTGTCAGAAACTATTCCAAAGGAAATTCCATGGAAACTTAGAGTTCAATTGGTTGTAGTGCTTCTTTATTTGGTATTTTATGGGAATTTCCAAGATAAAAAAGTTGGCTGAAAACAAGTCTCAACACCATAGCCATGGAGTTAGGGTATAGTAAAAACCCATAGAAAGATTCTAAAGATATATTTTCCGAATATGGAATGACAATTTGTTGACATCTCTCTCAACATTGCCATTCCCATGGTGGTTCTAGACAACAACTTTGGACCTATCAAGTATTTTGGGATTTGTAACATAGAAGATTACTTGAAATAAAAATTTAAAAAGAACAAAGACATTGAAAGGACCTAAGAAAATATTGAGAAAGAGAAATTGAGTACCAATTCTATTACTTCTTTAGATTTACAATTTAAAGTGGAAGCAAAAGTGGACATCAAATCCTATTAAGGTGAGAGTGTTGTCATTTAATAGTTAAATTAATTATTGGAGTACTTAGAATTTCATTTCAATGCTCATAATACACAATTAGATAATAATATTTCATTTTTATAATTGAACTTAGAGGGCCATGATCAAACATGGGGGTGGAGTCACACATACACACTTAATTTTGAGGATGATCCCCAAGTAACTAAGTTGGATGTGTTTAAAACCCTTATTAATTCCTAGTTCAATCCTATTATGTATGATGAGGAATAAATGATATGTATCAACTAGGTATAACAAAATCAAGGGGAAAATGTGTAAGACAAAAAAAGAAGAAAAGTGTGTAAGATAAGAATGAGAGTTGAGGAAACATGGTTATTATGTTGGGTATATTTTCCAAGAACCCTAATGTACTCAGCTATTTGTGAGCTCTACATAGTTATTTAAGGGTACATGTGACATTCTTTAAATATATCATAATTAATTAGGAATTTTTGGAATCACAACATATGGAGAATATGGGTATGAATAAAGCACAACCCTGAGTTGTTCAAAGAAAAAATGTTACCAAGATGTTTCCAAGGAGGGGAATAATAAGTGGAATGGAAAGGGAAAATGTAGAAAAAATACTACACATTAGTGAAAGGATCCAAATAATTAATATAACCATTGAAATTTTAATTGTGAATCCAAATATAAATATTGGATGCTACATCCAAAGGTGAATCCAAAGAACGGAAAAAATATGCCAAGAAGAAGAACACGCTAACTGTGTATTAATGAAACTAGGTAGATTGAAAATGAGATAGATATGAAGCTATTGCTTTCACTACAATGCAGAAAGGGATCAATATGAGTAGCCTCCATCCCAAGGAAGAGAATTCATTGATTAAAATGTTCCATATTAAGATACATACCAAGAATACAAAAGATATTCTTTATTTGATTTATGTTCACAAGGAAATCTCGTCGAAAAAGATCAATCTAGAAAGAATGGATGCAATTCCATTACCATTCTCACCCATATCCATTAGGATGTATAAATAAGGCTATATCAATTATGGTCATTATGGAGTGTAATATAATATTTAATATAAATGAAAACTATATTGATGAAGTGGAGGTAGATGTAGTACCACTTGATTTGTGTGGTGTAACATTTGGAAGACCCTATATGTACATGTGGGATGAAATATTCATTATGAGATAAAACTAATACAACTTGATAAAGTATGGGAATTTATTCATCATAAATGTACACAAATTAATCTAAATCCAAAATCTCTTTGGTAAGTTAAAACCGCGACAAGAATTAATTAGTTCTAGTATGAAGTATGTATTAGTACTTTCAAGAGTGAATAAACAAATAAATCAATCATAAAATCTAAAGCCATATTTTTAAGTATGTACTAAAGAGTGGAAAAACCAACTTGGGAATCCCTTGCAATCTTATAGAGTTGTGTTTGAAGAGCCTAAATGATTATCATCTAAAACCAAAGTGGATAACAAGATATTTTTTTCCGAAACTCCCAATTACTAAACATTTGGATTGATTGACAGTCCATCCTTGAAAGAAATAATGTGAAGAACAATTTGCATTGGTTATTTGAGTATGGTGGAATTCGACAAAGTACCTCACCTTATTGGTCACCTATGATCATTATTCACAAAAAGGATGGAACATAGATAATTCACTTAAGATATTTGAATAATATCACCCTAAAAAATCAATACCCTCTACCCAAGATTGACAACACCCTAGATTAATTATAGCTTTCCATTTACTTGACTAAGTTGGATATCTAATTGAGATAACACCAAGTATGAGTTAAAGAAGAAGACACCTAGAAGACTAAACGAAAGGCAAGAGAAGATCTATATGCACGACTTGTAATGCCTTTTTCTTTATGTAATGCACCAA
>LPNX011209893.1:23157-37414 GCA_001517045.1 Pseudotsuga menziesii | reverse complement strand
TATATATATATATATATATATATATATTATATTTGTTTATATATCTACCTAGGAATATTATACCTCGCATTTCATTTAGGTGTTAAGGCTCTAAAAAAAACTATTGGAAAAACTTAAGAAATGTAAATTTTCTCAATAATCATTAGTGGATATGACGTATATGATCTGTGGAGGAGAACTTGGGATGGATCTGATTAATATGGAGGCTATCCTCAAGAAGTAAACTCCTACTATGTTTACTGATGTTAGAAGTCTTCTGAGGTTTCATAGTACTTGGAAAAATGTATAACATCTTTTTCAATTGTCGCTCCATGAATCCATGCTATAATAACTAGTGACAAGAGTTTCTATTGTGGAAAAGAAAGGATACTAATATTTTGAATAATTTAATTAAAGGTTTAGTTAAACACTAATTATTGCATTTCCCAATTTGTAGAAGCATTTTGAAGTTGATACATATTCAAGTGGCTTTTCTATGGGAGTAGTCTGCAGGGAGGTAAGTCGGTATGCTATGATTCTAAAATATTCCATTCTGGACTCTAAAGTACCCTACATATGACATGGAAATATATTCGTTAGTTCAAGATGTTAAGATATCGAAGAATTATTTGATGGTAAAATATATCATCATAGACATTGATCACTATCCACTGCAATATTTGAAAGCTTAGAGTAACCTTCGTCAAAGTAGACACTTAAACTAGATGAGGATTTTACAAGTATAATTTCATCTAATAATCAAATATAAAAGAGTGGTAGTAAACGGATTTATGAAGCAGATCTCGACTCTATCACGGGAGAATTCTCTTTTGGAGGGTGTGTAAGTGGAGTGTTTGGGTGAAGAGAGGAACGATGGCGTTTGGGGAAGAAAACGAAAACCAATTGGGGATTGTTGGGCGAGAGCCCAATGCTTCATGTCGGCGTAAGTTTTGAATGCGATATACATCTGGTAAGCGTTCATTCATCTGCTCTTTCAATTGGTATGCAATTTATTATAATGGTATGAGTTTGAATTGTGGAATGCATTGTTTTATTTGCATACGATTCCCAGTTGCCTACGTTTGATTTGTAGTTCGTATGTTTATGATAATTATAGATCTAGAATGTTGCAATCGTTTTCCAATGTCTGCGTTGATGGATATGATCTAGAATCCTGTAAGCATTTTCCCAATTGTCTATGATCTAGACTCTGCAATTCATTTTTCCAATTCCCGCGTTGATGTATTGGATATGTGTGATCAAATCTATGCAATCGTTTCCTCAATATCTGTGTTGACGTGTGACCAAACTCTGCAACGTTTGCCCAATATTTGCATTGATATGTATAGATATAGACTCTGAAAATGTTTCCTCAATGTTTTCATTGATGTATGATCGAAACTCTGTAAACGTTTCTTAGTGTCTGCGTGGATATGTGATCTAAATACTGCATACGTTTCCTAATGGCCTGCATTGATATGTGATAAAAACTATGAAAATGTTTCCAAATGCCTGCGTTATTACGTCATTTGCAAACATTCTTTTTGTCTGCATTGATATGTCATATAGACCTTCCAATGTCCGCATTTGATGGTCATCACGGTGGGAAAGAGTCATCTCCTTGATATGTCATATAGACCTTCCAATGTCCGTGTTTGATGGTCATCACGGTGGGAAAGAGTCATCTACTGCATTTTTATATTATCTGCAATTTTTTTATGAGTTACAGTTCTGAAACACGACCTTCCCATGTATGACTTTGATGGTCATCATGGGTGGGAAAGAGTGATTGCCTGCATTTTAAGATAATCTACACTTTTATTCATGGATTACAGATATGACACATGACCTTCCCATGTCTTCCTTTTTATTATGATTTACATATCTAAGATACGACCTTCCCTTGTCTATCTTTTGAGGATCATTACATCTTGGGAGAGTCCTTGTATGCTTTTTCATCTTTGTTTGCATTTTGAACTTAAATTTACAGAACAATGGGATTTCTTTCTATGTGTCTAGATTATAAAAGGCTTTAATGGTTCCTAGCCTTATTTCGGATGGGATAAGAATCTAATAACTAAGTCATCTTGAACATTCTCTCATTTTATAACCTTGCCTCAGTGGATTCATCACCTAGCTCAAGGGTGGATGTACACGGAATAACCTACACCAAAGAGAGTCAATGGTTGTGAGGAAATTTGATGACATGCTTTCAGTTGTTTAAGTCCTATTAGATTAGAGTAGTAACTTGTAGTGGTTAACTTTTGATTATGGAAATATTTTATCATGTTTTAAGCTTATTATGTAGCTTATGATGTTAAAAATATTAATTGATTTATAGTGCTCCTATGTATATTGAATTAACTTGATTTTCGAAAAGTTGCAACTGCAGAGAATGGGTTCCAGTGGTGGAAAGGAATTAGACTAATTCTATGAAGACAGTATGGTGGAATCATTTATATAGTTTTACATGTATACATATTTTTTTGTGATAAAGTTAGGTTTCATTTTATTATCAAAAGTAATGAAGCTAACTAACCTTGTTGTTTTCTCGAAAGCCAACTGAAGAGATTCATACCCCATCTCCTACAAGTTGTGCCTAGGAGATCAGTTACATTATAAGGGATTACTTGTTATAGAGTATACAACTGTAAGAAATGAGTATATGCATTATGCAATTGTTTGGGAAAGTATTTTAAGAAAATAAAAGGACCCGATTCTTTTAGTGTTATGTTACTAGTTGTGGGATTAATTATTGGTGGTAAGTTCTTATTTTAAACTTAGTACAGTCAATCTTTATACTTTACTGAATATTAAGTATTAACAAATGTCAAGAGTTATAAAATCATCATGTTTAAACTAGAAAGGAATACTTGATCTATGAACTGAAATGTGAAGAAAAATTTACCCCAGTTTCTCCAAATTATCTCAAGGAACTCAAGTATATGACAAGTGGTATCAGAGCCTCAGGTTCAACACTGGAACCTTAATGAACCAATACGATGAAAATAGATAAACTAATTTTTTTATTTTACAGAAAATGCGATTGAAAGGGAAAGGAAGGATCCATAAGGGAGCTTATGATTGGGAAAAATGTTACTATGCTCGTTCAACCAATTCACTTAGATAACTTTTATTTCTTATAATGTTTCTAAATATGTTATCGCAAACCTATCACAATCATGAAACAATATTCCTACTAGAATGTTATCAATCTTCCAATTTTAAATTCTAGATATTCAAGCCTGTCACATTAGTTGAATCAAACATATAAGAATTGGGTCTATTTACGGGATATATTTGATATAACCTTTAAGGAATTGAAACGAGTCTTATAAAACATAATAGACTTCTAAGTAACACTCTCAAGTAACTTTTCAAGTTGATATACCCTTTTGATTTGTTTGCGAGCTAATATAATACCTAGAATTGTAACCCAAGATCATAAGGTATCTTCACTTCTTGAGAATAGAATTATTATGATCGTAGGGCGTCATTATCACCCTATATTATTATATTGAATATTAGGATCTATAATTATGCATTTACAATCACGGGTTAGATCCAAACCGTTGAACGAGCTGCGGTCACAGTACTGTCATTCTTTCACTTGCTTCTTTTAAATTTTTAATGTATTGAATGAATTAAACAATAACTGAATTAATGGATAGATCATTATGTTCCACAATACAGTAAACATAGGAATGGATCAGCATACTCCTAAATGAAAGGCTGTCGTTCCCTCACATAAATCAACTTACAATCTGGGGATTGTATCTTCATTTTTATATGCTTATATAGGTCACTAAACATTCGACATGGGAGTGTTAAAACCAATGCTGGCACTTGAAAATAGGTAAATGCTTCATCTTTAAAAAAATGGTATCTACATCATGATCACCTTATTAGAATTAATGTGTCATTGATCTTTAGGCAATGAGTGTCATTGGATTTTGATTATTGTTCCAGTGAATAGGAATGAATAATACACATTGTAAAAAAATAAATCTCACAGGAAACATACAAGAATTGCTCAATTAATTACATTATAAACTTCATTAAATAATCCATTGTTACAAGGGTGTTACATAAGGAGGAATTCAAATCATGTGAATAGGATTCAAATCCACCAATTGAATCTAACTGTGTCTGACTGCATGGCTAACTAAAAGTTTCTAAATCACCGTCGAAGTTCAAATAGATAACTCCAAATGTCAACTTGAGCCTCTCAATCAGTTACAATCTATCAAACCGGTCTACCTGCAGTGGTAGGTGTGAAGTAGGTGAGAACTAGCACCTTCCCACATGCAACCATGAATAACTGGCACTAACTCAACTGGAGGATGTCTAACTGAACCTAACTGAAGCATAATAAGCTTTAACTAGTTACCAACTGCCAACAACTGAAGTAGGTTGGTTCCGGCACTCCCATTTCCTCTGTAAATGTAGGGATTGGTCTAGGAGGTGCCTAAACTAATGCATGCAAGTGCATTCAGTTCCAGTTATCCTCTATCGGTGTTCCCCACACACTAGTGACTAGTACATGTGGCCCCATTAGGCCAAGTGGACCTAATAATAATTAAATGACTCCTAAGTTATGCCAATATAATCTAATAGATAGTTTAGACAAGGGAGGATTCTAAATCCTTACACCCCCCCCTGAATCCTAACTTGGACAAATGTTGGCCCTGACAATAAGGCCAAAAGTCACCCATATACAATCTAAAGGATAAAAAAATATTGCTTAATAAACAAAGGAAATAGTGGAAAACCTTATGGGAAAACCACTCCCTTGAGATAAGCAGGAACAAGAAATACAAGCTATTTTTAGAAGAAAAGAATTTTTTTCCTTAGAAAAGAACTTGCAGAAACTCTGCTACAAATTTGCAGTTCTATGCAGCAGTATGGTTCTTCTGTGCAGCAGCGTCCTGAAGCTATGGATGTGAACCTATCCAAACTAATGGCTATGTTTGGATTAATTATCCTCTTTGGAAGAAGAAGAATATGCTCAACTCAATCAGAAATATAGACAGCTTCTAGATGAAAAGTAGACCTGTGTAGAACAACAGAAATCAACTGATGAGAGAGAAAAAATTCTTGAGAATTTGAACCATGTGAGGAACACCCAAGAAACTGATATATTGCAGCCTTGAACATTAAACCAAGTGAGGTAAAATTAGTCCCAAGTGTTAGGAGAAAGTGTTCAGATGAATGCAGAATGTCTCCACCTTTACTAGTTCTGTGAGGAGATGAGCATGTGGTCAAATAGATAGGTAGAGAACCCCTGGGACTATAGAGAGCGAATAATTGAGCTCCATAACATGATATAGCTTCAGAAATAACCAATGATTCACAAAATATAATATTAGAAAACTCATAAGAGGAAACTAACATCAAATCTCCAACAACAAGTTTGAAGGATACTTGCGGTACTTTATTTGTCACACCAAAATTGATGAGGCCATCTACAAGCATGATTGAAGGCTCTTGGAACTTAAAACTTGAACCAAATAATATCAGATCAGATCCAAATAAGATCATATCATATCCAAATAAGTTCATATCATATGTAAATGTGTCGTTCATCAATATGGTAGATGCACAATTTTATCCTTCTTCAAAATTCTGAGTATTGGTGCATGGAATTTGTTAGAAGCTTTAGAACAATGAGAGTGAATAGATCACTCCTATAATATGATATTATTTCCAAAATATCCAAATTATTACTTATATGCACACCAACAACATCATTAGAGATATAGAAATCAAATTCCTCTTCATTTTTCAGAAACAATCACCGGTTGTAACATACCTCAAAAATCAAATATTAAAGAAAAACAATTTCTGTATCCATTATCTGTACACATTATAAAAATACCCAACTGCTATGAGAAAATACAAATACAAAGGCACCCTGGACATATTTAATTGTCAAATTCATCCTTGTGAATTTATTTTCAAGCGTAAGGAACCCTATAAGAATCATTCCACCATTGATAGATCCATTCTGCTGCCATAATAACCATTTCCGCACTAAACTGAGTTTTCCACCTTCCTCCTACTGTAGAAATTGGGAAAAAAAATATTGATTCCTTTATTTGGCCACTTTTTGCGTTCTGCATTCCGCACAAGCTTTCTGCATTAATTTATTTTTCCTCCTTCCTCCTTCTGCTTTTCTTCCTTTCGTTGTGGACCTAAGAAGTTGGAAACTTCATAAGATGATCACTTGGTCTTTCGGCTGTACACCTTCCGGTTTCCTCCTTCCACCTTCCGTTACGGACCTTGAAAGTCAGAAACTTCATAAAATGATTAATTGGTCTTTCCTCTTTCTATATTCTGCCTTCAGTTGTGGACCTTTGAAGTCGAAAAATTCATAGAATGATCACTTGACCTTTTGTCTTTCTGCCTTCCACTTTCCCCCTTTCCTCCTTCTGTTGTGGACCTTGAAATTCAGAAACTTCATAAAACACTCACTTGGTCCTTCGAATTTCCGCACCATTGATACTAGTTGACAACAACCTTGACCATTGATCTTGCTTGATGCAAAAATCAGACTTCGCAAAAGATTGACACTTTGCATTGTCTTTTTCCTATTTCCTACCTTCCACAACTTCTATTAACCGTCGATATATTTTACGGCTTTAATCCTAACCATTGATATGATTCTTTCTATGGATTCCCAATGAATATTCGCGACTATCATCAGCCGTTGATCTTCCGTATGGATGAAATCTAGGCCGTTGATCTTCTCTTTGCGAATTGAGTCTGGGTCATTGATCTTCTAATTTTGTGGATCAACGTTTAAATTTGTGGATTCAAAGGTTTCTGGTCTCATTTGGGATTTTGATTCATTGTAAGCTAAAGTGATCGGAAGACTAACTTGATGCTTAACCCTTCTTTGAATTCCGCCTTCATTATTCATTTTTTTAAAACTGGATCATGCTAGGTTAATTATTGATTAATACCATGAATTAAGATTTTCCCCTATGTTTATAGATTGCATTTGAAATTATCGAAATGATATAGTTCTAAACCATAAACCATCATTAGTAGATCAATCGACAATCTAAGTTCAAAATGCAGAAGTAAAGGAATATTTTCATAAATAAATACTTTCAAGAAAACCAAAGTAGAATATCTAGTCAGTTACATCAACAAAGGATGTGGAAAAAAAAAGAATTTTCATCTGTGACATAGGCCTAGTATAGATCTACGTTATAACAATATTACAGATTCAGTCCACATTCCAATATGCATGATTAGGTTGAGCGAAAAAAATACAAATAGCCAATGTCAAGTTAAAGGTAGGAAAAAATAGTGCATTTCAAAAGGAAGAAGAGGATTCAATCTATTATACACATACTCACTAAATTCTAAATCATTCAAGTGTGGGATTCGAGAACATAACAGGGCAGTAACAATCGGACCTAAATTAATATAACTTAGAACAAAATTAATAATTGCTACAGTAATACATTACTATCAATCATTGATACAGGTATGAATGCCCAATCTGGGATACTTTGAGAACAATTTAACATTGTACAGGTATAGAATATACAAAACATGGAAAATGGTTCCTAGAGATGAAATATAACTGAAATTAAACATTTCACAAACACATCCTACCACATCTAAAATCATTCATAAGAAACAGAGTAGGAACCTGGAACCAACGCTGGGAAAACACAAGTGCGGAAGTTGTTCTTCCCAAATAACTCCCACAACAACCAATTTAATTGCTCCAGAACCCCCGAGCTCGTTCACTGAACCATAAGAGAAAATATCTTAATGCGCCATCTCTTGCATTCAAACATGTTAATCCCCATGCAGTGCTAGCCTCCTGCTGCTCATGGACATCCTATTAAATAGTATTTTTCCTAGGATTTGGTCATTTATGAGCCTCCTAGTCTTCAACAACTCAATTAGGAGTGCATACCTAATTTATTTCATCCCAGGGAGTCTGATGCAAGAGCAACCTATTCTCCATTCAAACTAGAAGCTCAATGTTTGATCAGGCCGAGAAGGGATCTTCAAGTCTGAGTTGATGGGATTTGAACTATCACAATGTAAATAAACCTATGTTTTTATGTGTTCTATATAGATAATGAGTCATTGGTTGAGTCACTAGGTGAGTGATGAATCATGTAACAAAGTCCTAAATTAATGGTAGCGAGTCATAGGGTAGGTCAGCATGTCATTGAGTGTATTGAGGATCTGAACTAGAATGGTTCACAAATCCCGTTGTGTATAAATATGTAATCCTACAAGGCATAGAAGGAGAGAAGAATAAAATCTAGAGGGGATAGGAGTAGTAGAGACAGAGGTACAAAGTTCAGTAGGGAATATAGGAATCATAGCAGAGGCCAATTAAATATGTATCAGACCCAAGGAAATCTAAACACAGGTTCTGAAACAATCTTGAATGTACAATTTCAGTGTGTGAATGAAAAATACTATTTCGGCATAATACCTATGTAAATTTATTTTTTCTGAATGTGTGATTTTGTGAGTTAAATGCTTGTTTAATTTCTATGAGTGATTGACAAGCCTGTGTGTGAATCCAAGAATTCTGAGAGGGAAATAAGAAAGTGATCAATTGATTGATTCTATGTTCAATCAAATGAAAATTAGGTTTATAACCAACTTAGACATCATGAATGAGAGCATGTTCTGAAAAAACCATGTTGCAGGGTTATGAGTCAGTGAGCGATCACTATAAGGATCGATGATGAACCAAGTTTAAGTATGTGTAGGTGTGGATGATCAAGATCATAGTAGAAACATATCTACAACTAAGGATCAAAACTAGAGCTGCGACTAAGGTAAAGAATATTTTTGGAAACTGATTATCCATACATTTGATGATCGTTTGGTGGATATTGATGGTTCACAGAAAATCAATAGTCAAGGTTCATTTCACTAGTGAAAGAGCATGGAGGATAGAGGGGCATTCAACTTGTGAAATCAGAATTGATCATTGAAAAAAAGGATTATGATCAATGGATGAGGCTGATCATTGAAACATATCAATGGTCCTCAACTATTTCGCTAGGAGAACTAGCGTGGAAAAAAAAAATCTTGATGTCCACAAAATTTTATTGTAATCCACTTTATGGTATCTGTATTCCATCATCAATCTAGATTTGATAGTTATCAACGATTCCACAGATTCAACTAGCAAGCAAGTTAATGTTCAGGATGGGAGTGAAATTTCCATCAAATCTGGTTTAATATATTTGAATTCTGTCATTGATTAAAGTTGATAGAGATCTAATTCCTGAGGGATATTTCACTCATTGAAATAATAGGGGAGTTAATAGTAGAGGCTAGACGCAGAATTCTTATGAAATACAATTCATCGCAATTTAAAGTCCGCTCTTTGTTGAGCGCTACCTTGGAATTTGGTCAGATTGGTGAGATTTACCGGTTCTTCTAAATATAGAGCCAAACTAAATTGATTATCAGTCCATGTAAAGACTGTTACAAGAGGGGCATGGCATCAAAATTATTCATGCTCTGCATTGAATGACTGTGACTTGCATTTGGCTCTATGGTTATCCAAATGGTAAAATACCCATGCTCTGTTCTGAATGAATGTGACTTGTTTTTTATCCTATGGCAATTCTAATGGCTTAACACTATTTCTGCAATGAGTTGCTTGGATGCCTTATTGCTCTACTGTTAATTCCTAGCTGTAAGGGACACTTGTAGGAACTCTAAGTGATGTTTGGGTTTAAACCATTTCGATCTTAGTGAAGTCCTTCTTTAATACTTTTAATTCATAAATGAATGGTGAAACTGTGAAAAAAAGTGTGGCTGATAAAGGTTCTCAAGGGATCATCCACTCAAAATCCACCGAAGAATACCTAATCCTAAACTTGTCTTAATTAACGAACTCGACCTAAGGCATTGAGGCCATCGAAGTTTGGAAACCCTTTTGTTTTACCAAGAAAACATAGAGAAGATATGTGAAAACCTTGGGCCAAAAGGCTTGCAGAAGCTTAATAATTTATAAAGGGTTGAAGTGTTTCTACAACTCGCAATCCGCATTGTGGAAGCAGAAAGAAAAAGTTAATTTGTAACGAATTTAAGTGTTTTTGCAACCCATAATCTGCATTGCGGAAGCGAAAAGAAAAAGTTAAGTTGTAACAAAATTAAGAATTTTTGCAACCCGCAATCGGCATTGCGGAAGCGAAAAGCAGAGGTTAATATGTAAAGAAGTGGAGTGTTTCCAAAACCCGCAATCCACTTTACAGAAACAGAAAACAAATTTTTTTATGAAGAATTTATGTAAATTTATAATAAACATAAGTACTTTCCGCAATCCGTAAACCTAATTAGGGAAGCAGGGTTGCAGAGGATAAAATTATGAATAAATTAATCACCTTCCAGAATCCGAAATCTTCATTGTGGAAGGGTAAAGGTATAAAATATTAAGTACTTTTTGCAAGTTGCAATCCACATTGTAGAAGAGGAAACTTATAAAGGATTTAAACGTTTTGCACAATCCGCAATCTGCATTGCGGAAGCGGAATTGTGGAAATGTAAATTTATAAGCATTTAAGCGTTTTCCAAGATATGCATTGTGAAAGTGGAATTGAAGAAGGGTAAAAGGGTGAAGGATTTAAACGTTTTCTGCAATCCACAAACTGCATTGCAGAAGCGGAATCACAGAAGGGTAAACTTACCATGAAAAAAGCACTTTCTGCAATCCACAACCCACATTGCGGAAGTGGATTTGCTGAAGCTAGGGTTATAAAATAACTTTAGTGTTTCCCACAATCTGAAATCCGCATTGCAGAAGTGGAGTGGCAAAAGGAAAAATCCATTGCGGAAGGCCAACGACAAATTTTTTTTTTAAGCTCAAGTTGGAGTCCCACACAGTTTAAAGAAATAAAAGATAAATCTTGAAGGTTCCTCTTCAAAGGGTTTTGTGATGTTAAGAAATCGTCTATAAAGACGCAGAACCATAAGATAGTTTATGTAAGAAGCATACAGTTCGCAGTTAATATATATATATTAGAGAATGAAGAAAATGATCTCTCCCATAGCACATATTTTATATGAATAAACAATTTTTTTTTATATGCATTTTATTAGGTTATATAGATATGTTACAAAAATGGTAGGAACTATGTATGTGTATGTGTCCTTATTAGTCCCTGCCCGGCTAGCAGGGACTCTTGTAATCGGCTTGCCGCCGTTTCAATTAATCCACACGAAAACCAAAACAAACTTTATTGAAATATCCTAAGTTTTATATATCACAATGTTTTTCAAATATTAAAAAATTGTATTCAATCAATAAAAAATTACATTCAACCAATAGACAATTTTGAGGCCTTATTTGGCCTCATATCGAGGCGATTTTCAATTTTTCATGTTTTACCTTCGAGTTAAAATGTATGTAACAACATTGAAACATTGAGATATCTGATAGCCTTTGCATTTTGATTTTAATGCTATGTCCATCATAGCATTAGTTAGCAAACACAAAATGTTGGTAGCTCCATCGCGTGTTAGTTTTAAGAGAACATTGCATGACCAATCATTTGTTTCCATGGCCCCCTCATCTCCAGCCACGTGTGTCACATGCACATGCACCATCTGGAGCCCAACCGCGTCTGTCACATGCAGATGCACCATCTGGAGCCTTGCATGTGAACCAAGACAATCTCTCCGTATCAAATTATTTTGTTGTCTGCTTGGCATGTTGTTACACCAGCTATAACAACATGAAAGGCCCTTCTCAATTCCTTCCAGCACTAGCAATCACCCGCTTCTTAATGGAGGAAGTGTAGAACGAAGTTGATTCTTAATGGAGGAAGTGTAGATACGAAGTTGGAGGCTGTGTTCTTCATGGAGGCAGCGTAGAAACGAAGTTCCGTAGCGTTAACGTTGAGTGCTAGGAGACAGGAGACATGCAAGCAATTCCTTCAGAACAATTGAATGAAGTTCCTCCCATGCTAGCAGAGAAACTAAGTTTCTCGTTGGAACAACATGAAGAAATCGCTTCCACATAGAAGCTGAGGAATAACCTACGAATTAAGAGCATGATGCTTTAGCTGAGGAATAACGTACGAATTGAAAGCTAGAGGTAGAGCATCATGTAAGTTCCTCAAAGAAAGAAAAGGTAAAGAATCCCTTTACAATTTACCAAAACCTTCTTGCAATTTAAAACATCATTCTATTGTCATAATCTACAAAGAAATTATAACCAAATATTTTTATCTTGTTTTACAGTATTGATTTGAATGATGTTGTGCATTTACCTTTTCACCAAGGATGTGTTGTCTTCGTCCTGAATGATGAGGATATCATGCGAAACATTGTTAGCAGAGATCCGATCACTACCCATCTGTAGCTCTAGACGTGGATGAAGAAATTGGCAAGCTCACCAAAAATGGTACTCTGAACTCTTTTACCTGCAGAAATAGGCTTTGCAGATGCATAGACAATCATCCCTAAATATACTGCCTTTAAATGATTGATATTTAGTTCAATTCCTGCAATCTTCTTGAATCCTGAAGAAATGTGAGCACCTATGCCTGCAAGAAATTCCGAAAACAGAGCAGATATCCCTTCATGAAGAACATTGAAAGGCTGGTAGCAGCATTGGGTGACAGCAAGATTCAGGACGATTGGAAGCAATCCAGGTTGTATCATGGGCGGGCTTATCGTAGTAGGCACCAGAATTACACAAACAATCGAAGTTTTAGTAAAATATCAATGCTGAAGAATTCGGTAGCCGAAGTCAAGATCCCTCTTTGCATGCGCGCCACCGCAATCCAATATTTTCATTGAAGCAGATCCCAGTACCAACAGGAGCAATCACGAAATTGAGATCACGATATAGGATCTGCTCTGATGCTTCATACCAGGTAAGGCTTGATAGATTTATGGCATTCAACCTCTTCTCCTTATTGGGGCTTGGTCCACTTTTGTTACAGTGGGAAAAGTTTGGCGAGGCTTCATTTGCCTGATCTTTTTCTTATCCTTGACTTGTGTGTCAATAGACACCAATTTTCTAAAGCCTAGGTATGCTCTACGTCACAATTTCTGCAAAGGTCCAACCTCCGAAGCCTAATTCCATGGAAATTAACCCGAATACCCTAAATGTCGACGTTGTATGGCTTCATGAAGTATGGCGGCATGGGGGGGGGAAAGTAAGCTTTCCTATACTGTTACATATGCATTGTAACTAAAGCGCTTTCATTGCAAAAAAATACTACCATCGTTAATATTTGTTGCAGAGAAGGGACGATGTAATATTTGCTACATTTGTGGTGCCTTCTAATTAGCCATGATAATCTAAAAAGTCTCCAAACTTATGGTTTCCACTAATTTTAGTTTACCTGGGACATTGGTTTTGTATTCCTAAAATGGTATGATATGTATGTATAAAAACTGAAACGAGATGCACACGATACAGGCCTAAAAGAAGATTCTGCACACTCATTTTCAGCTCTACAGTAATGACAGAGATACCTATTATTTGGTATAAAAACATAAGAATTATAGCTTACCATTGGGCCTTTTGTTCTTGATTTCAACATTATGCTGATGTACTCCATTCTAAGTAATTCTGGACTGAAGTGGCAATCCAAATGCATATATCAAAGGGGTGAATCCCAGGGGTTTACCATTTAGCAATTGGTCTCTTCTACAATATTCAGCCAAGGAAACAAACTGCACACTTGAAGCAAAATCCCAAACCCGCCAACCTCTGTGAATTTACTGTTACTGTAGGGTTGATCCTGTACAGAAATGTGAAGAAAGTAGATAACAGGCAAATCAACTCAAAATATACAAAAACTCAAATCAACTCCAACGATGTCAGTTGTGCTATTGGTAAGATAAAATTGTTTTCACATTTCTTTTTTGCATTCACTCCATGCATGGAATCCAAGTGTTTATTTTCTGGTAATAAAATAATATATAGACTCAAATTTCCACTTATTTCTGGGTTTTGCGGCAGGTGGCGTTTACAGCCAGCTTTGGGCACGTGATTACAACTGGGCATGCTGCTTTGGGCACATGGTTACAACTGGGCATGCTGGGTGGTCGTGGACATGCATATGACGTGCATACAGTCAAATCATTGGCAAAGTTAAAATCTCATTCACCTAGATTACAGTCTTGTATCATGGCGTAAGAAACTAAATGTACCGAACCTAAAGTATCTGAGTCTATTCAACAATGGGAGTTAAATGAACGTAAATATCAAAATATCAAAATTTATAAGTTTGTGTGAAGAAAGCTTTGTTAAAAAATC
>LPNX011209881.1:459735-669776 GCA_001517045.1 Pseudotsuga menziesii | reverse complement strand
GCAGATTTGGCATTTGGAGACAGCAGGGCCCCTAAGGCTAAGGATTGGATACAGGACAGTCAGGACATCCTGAAAGTATTGAAAGAGAATTTACGGACAGCCCAGAATCAACAGAAGATGTTTGCTGACAAACACAGGATTGAGCAGAGCTTTGAGGTAGGGGATTTAGTCTACTTAAGGCTCCAGCCTTACAGACAGTCGTCACTTAAGAAGAAAGGAGCAGAGAAATTAAAACCCCGCTTCTATGGACCATACAAAATAATTCGGAAGGTGGGAGAGGTGGCATATGAGCTAAAGCTGCCCAGAGAAAGCAAAATCCACAATGTGTTCCATGTGTCCAGCCTGAAGAAGACCCTCGGACAACACATTGCTCCATCTACCGAATTGCCCCCTTTAGATGATGAAGGACTGCTGATACTGATTCCTGAACGGATCATACAGACCAGAGAGAGGAAGCTCAAGAACAAGGTGATCAAGGAATATTTGGTTCAATGGAAAGAACTACCGCCAGAGGATGCCACTTGGGAAGGTGAACAGGTATTGCAGCATCCCAGTTTGATTGTTGCTTGAGGACAATCTCGAGCAGGGAGGATTGTAATGTCCCCTTCCTTTTAGGCCCTGAGGCCCATACCGCTAACCTATGTGATTCCTGTGGGTTCGAGCGGTTACTGATAACTAGGGAATCAGATCAGGACTGATGCCATCCATAGAAGATCTACGGCATCCTCACTTGGTCAAGAAGGGCCACCTGGGCCAAAGGCCACCTTCATGCATGACCATGCTCTTTTCCATGCTCCATGCATGACCATGCTCTTTGCATGCAAGTCAACGGCAAATTAGAAGATAAAGTGACCTAATTAGGTCAAAGATTAGGTTTTGCGCAGTTGAACTTTATAAATAGAAGGTAAAGCAAGAGGAGAACTCACTTATGATTATTGATTATTTTGGGAGCACTAGGAAAGCAGCACAGCAGTTGGGGTTGGAGACGGAGTCTTCAGCTAACAGGATTTCGGCAGTGAAACATCTGTCCTAGTCTTATTCCGGGTAAGCCATACTGGTTCACCACTTATTCTTCATTTCATTTCATCAGTTATATAGCACAGGGTATAGATTGTTGCAGAGGCACGGTGCAGCCGTAAGAGGGGGTTTTCAACCAGAAAGCCCTAATCAGCTATTGGGCCTTCAGATCTCAGTTTCCTTCCGAAACTCAGGCATCATTCTCACCAGCAGCTTCATACTCCGATACCCAGTGACTATCAGCTCCATCTGAGCTCATCCGAAGGAGTTATCAGCATTTCCAGACCACCAGGGGCGTGAGCAGCTGCCTCAGAGAACCAAGTCGCTATCATACTTAGAGGGTTCAGAACTGCAGTATTTTCCAGTCAATCTCTCCGGCACAGCAACGCTATCAGCCCTGCAAATCGGCAGATCCATCGGGCCCCTCCTTCCTTGAGGGCGTCACCTTTTTCTCTGCTGGGACGTCTTATTGCTGGAGCATTCACCGGAGACGGGAGAGATCAGTTCCTCTCCAATCCAGATCTCAGTACTTGCAGACTTTATCTGCAGCAGTTCAGCCAGTTATCAGTGGTAAGTGTGTATCCTATCTCACAAACCCTAACCCTAATTTTTCCTATAAAATAGGGATTTTTGCCTGGCAGTTTGTAAGCCCAGTTGTATCCGCATAATTGTTTAGAAATAGAAAATATCGGGATTTGGGATATTTCAAACCAGTTTAGGATTGGGGGATTCATCCTAGGGCTAAGGGCCATTCTCTGGGAGAATGGAGGCACTTGATCGGTTACCAAGTATTTGACATTAAGTCAATTGATGTAGGCTGAGGCACCTGGTCATTTACCAGGTTATCACCATAAGCCCTAGACCGGGTCTGGGCACATGATGCACTCCTCTCCTTGATCTATGGGCTATATGACCTTCTCCAAGGATCAGCTACCCCTGGTTGAGACACCTAGCACCCGATCTTGGTGGCACAAGGAGTTCAAGTTAAAAGCATTTAGTAATTCTCCCTATTTATGAAGATGCAATTTGAGTGGGCATGAAGGACCCTAGAGACCACTTGCTTTGACCACAAAACACTTGAAGGACCTTCTTACCCTAAGCTTGGTCCATGGGGAAGACTAAGTGACACAAGTCAAAATACAAGAAGACCCTTTGTACCACAAAAGAATAAAGTCAAAAGGGTCGAAGTGGAAAAAGAATAAAACTTTAATGTCAACTCCTAATTATGTGGGACCAACTCAATGTTTGAAAGTCTATAAATAAAGTTCACTTACAATTCATTTCAACACACTTCATCACTACTGCTCCCACTTGGACTGAGGCAAAATTCGCTGAGGGTGACTGAGAGTCTGAAACCAACTTTTCACTGCTATTGAAGAGAAGAGTGTGAGTGGGTTTAGGTCTTCTTCCTTTTGCTCTAGCATGGCGGCATAGCTTGCTAGGGAATCTCTCTTCTTATTTTTCATTGCACATCGCAGGTCACAGTGGTGAGAAGAGGGTAGCAGCTAGTTGCAGCACCCTCAATTCCACATACTGGTCCTATACAAATGTCTCCATTCAACAGAATGGTCACTCAACTCAAGGTTGAGTCCCCTAGTGGTTCCACTCAACTTGTTCCACATCCTGGTCCTAGACCAGATGTCTCCATTCAACAAAATGGTCACTCAAATCAAGGATGAGTCCCCTAGTGTTGGACTGGTTCCACATCCTGGTCCCGAACCAGATGTCTCCATTCTCCTAAGAGAATGGCTCTCGATGCTACCCAGGGAAAATCAACACTGACTCCATGCCCAATCTTTAAATCTAAAGTTTGGTGTTTCTGAAGTCACCAAGATACAAAATCAAATATCAATTAAGATGTGCTAGACGTTGCTCTTTTGCAGTCAAGAGCAAACTTTAGCACTAACAGGAGGCATAACTAGATAAAGCATTCACAGTAATTTTCCTGCAAAATCAGTTTTGAATTTTGATCTCTAGAGGTGACAAGCATGTTTCTCTAAACTTTTGAAGTGGCCTCAAGGCGTTAGACTTCCTTCCTATATTTCCCAATTATTTGAATGGAACATTAACTTTTCCACTAGAAAAACAGAAAGGTAAAATTGACAGATCATAGTATGAGTATGAATTTATTTACAAGCAAGCAATGGTTGCCCAAAAATTTATATTCTCCACAAAGAACAAAAGGTACTTCTTGGTATCAATAGTCATGGTTGGAGCTTCATGAATCTTCTTATTGAGAAGTGTTAGAGAGTTCTTTCATCTCACAGCTCATGAATAACAATTACTTGGCTTGTGGCCATCTTGCAAGATTGTAATAAATGCTTTAAGAATCATGCTCTGTTAGTTTTACAAGATTATAGCAGTGTAACTTAATTGCAAATAAACAATAGGATCTCTAGAAGAAAGACAAAGCACAGAAGCAAGGAACACAAGAATTTATCTTGGGAAACCTAATCGGGAAAAACCCAGCAAGCCTTCGTATAGAGATAATAGTGTTGAATTATTGTAACTTTGAAGTGTATTTACTTATTATACCCCGATGTTCCTATCGGGAGAATCATTTGTATTTCATTATGCCCTGATGTTCCTATTAGGAGAATTACTAAGAGTCATGAGGAAATCCCCTCTGTTGTAAGTCAGGTCATTAGCACCCTAATTAATATAATATTAAATTGTTTGAGTCCTCCTAGAGAAGTCGGCCCAGTCAGTTTTAGTGGGGCTGACTTGGTTGAGTGAAATGTCAAGTGAACTGAAGAATATAAATAGAGGTGAGGTACTTCTCATTTGAACACACTCACACTCACTTGTGTAGCGCATAAGAGAGAGAGAGAGTTGTAACTGCAAGAAGGAGAAGGATTAGTTTGGGGTTTTATCTTTTAACTTTTGATCATCTATATTGAGGAAGATTTTGCTGGGTTTTTCCCATTAGGGTTTTTTCCTAGGGTAAATCTGTGTTGATCTTGTGATACTGTTTCTTTTAGTGATCCTGTCTATATTCTTTTGTTATGAAATTGAAATTGAATGCTGATAATCTAGCTTAGCATATGGAATCTTAACATGGTATCAAATCTAACCTGAATAGGACAGCTTTTACAAAGTGAAAAAACCCTCTCTCTCTCCCCGACAAGAAAATAGGGTTTCGGGAAAATATTGAATTTTGAAGAACTGATTGCATGGAAAGTTGCGCATCTTCTGAGCCTGAGATCAAAGTTTTTGAAGGAGTAGATCTCCAAGAAAGTCAAACCCTAGTTTGGCTTCTAGACCAGAAAACTGCTAGAAGCTGCAGTGTTGAATCTCGCAAGTCAGATTTGAAAGGTGAAGACTTGAAATCTCCAGAAACCAAGCACACCAGTCAACTCGCCTCAGTCAAGCGCATCTCCTTGTAAGATCAGTTTCTCATTTTCCAAAATTTCAATTTTTTGTGATCTCCTGATAAGATGGCCCCAAGCACCAACCTTGAGGACAAACTAGAAGGCATAGAGAATTACAGAGTATGAAAATACAGAATTGGCCTCATTCTCAAGGAGAATGATCTTGAAAAATATATCAAGGATGAAATTGCAGAATCTGAAAAGGCTGAAGCTAAGGAGAAGCACAAAAAGGATCTGATTAGGGCACAAAGGATTATTGCTGACTCTATCAAGGATCACATGATCCATCAAGTGTCATCCAAGAAGACTCTGAAAGAAATGTATGATGCCCTAGCAAGAATGTATGAAGGAAGAAACATCAACAGAAAGATGAATCTAAGAGCTCAATTGAAGAGCACCAAGATGAGTCATGGAGAACCTAGTGGAAAAAATCGCCGATTTTTCGGCGATGTTCCGAAAAATCGCTATTTTTTATGGCTGTCGATTTTTCGGCCCGAAAAAATCGCGATTTTTTCAAAAAACCAGACATCATGAAAAATCGGCAAAAATCGGCAAACATCGGCAAAAATCGGGAAAAAATCGGCAAAAATCGGGAAAGATCGGCAAATAGGGGAAAAAATCGGTAAGGAAATTTTGACCCTATTGAAGTACAAAATTTGCATTTTTTAATGCTTGCCGCGGTTTGCCGATTTTTTCACCGATGTTGCCAAGAAGATGTTTTTTGGACCCTCGTC
Organism: Pseudotsuga menziesii; assembly: GCA_001517045.1. Taxonomy (NCBI): domain Eukaryota; kingdom Viridiplantae; phylum Streptophyta; class Pinopsida; order Pinales; family Pinaceae; genus Pseudotsuga; species Pseudotsuga menziesii. Next base: position 664,654 of record LPNX011209881.1, on the reverse strand, counting down.
GATTTTTTGCCGATGCCGATTTTTTCTACTATGATGGAGAATCCATCCAGGACTACTTCACAAGGGTCTCCCAATTCAAAGAACAACTAGAAGCCATTGGAGACAAACTTGATGAAGATGAGTTGGTTATGACTGCTCTCAATGGTCTCACTAGACCCTGGGAGTCATTCATCCAAATGATGTGTGCCAGAAAGGAAAGCATGAAGTTTGATATTGTATGGAAAGATTGTATTCAAGAGGAGACTAGAGTGGCGAATAGAGAAGCTCTACTGAAGGAAGATGATCAAGCCCTAGCCACTCATACCAAGAAAAGAAGAATTCAACCCAACTTCAAGAAGGGAAACCACAAGGAGTCTCAACCTCCCAGAAGGTTCCAAAAAACAAGAGAAAATCTCCTAAGTAGGGACTACTCCAGCTTTCAATGTTTTCAATGTGATAAGATAGGACACATTGCCAGAAATTGTCCTTTGAAGAGACAAGAATACAAGAAGAGGAACAACAACAACAAAAGACATCATGCACATCTAGCTAAAGATGAGGATGAAGAAGAAGAAGAGGAAGGACCTCAAAGAAAGCAAGCAAGAGAAGAAGATGGAGAAGAGTATGTACTATTCTCTGCACTCTCTAGGTCTGTAACACCTGGAGAAGACACTTGGCTTATTGATAGTGATGCTTCAAAGCACATGACAGGACAAAAGAAAACTCTGTCAAAACTTGAAGAAAAGAACTCTCCTCAAAAAGTATCTCTAGGAGATGACTATCAATATCCAATCAAAGGAATCGGTGAAGCAAGCTACAAGCTTGATTCAGGAAATCCCCTGAAGATGAAGGAAGTTTTATATGTACCAAGTCTAAAGAAGAATTTACTTTCTATCTCAACTTTAGATAAGAAAGGATTTAGAGTTGCATTCATAGATGGCCAAGTACTCATGTGGCCCAAAGGAAAGTCAATTGAAGATGCAGTTGCCATCCGTGAAGAAGAAGGAGGCCTGTATAAACTCAAGGGACATTCAGAAATAGCCCTTGTTCATGAGTCCACTAACCCTAGTGAACTGTAGCATAGAAGGCTTGCCCACATCAATTACAAAGCACTACCTCATGTGAACAAAGTAGTGACGGGATTAATAGACTTGAAGATCAACTATGAAGGCATTTGCAAAGGATGTGCGAAAGGGAAGGATATCAAGAATCCATTTCCGAAGAGTGAAACAAAAACTAAAGGTACGTTGGAATTGATTCATTCAGATGTGTGTGGTCCAATGTCCTCCACATCTTTGAGTGGTTTTGAATACTATATTACATTTATTGATGACTATTCAAGAAAGACATGGATATACTTCTTGAAAGCAAAGAGCGAGGTGTTTGAGAAATTCAAGGAATTCAAAGCCTTGATAGAGAATCTTTCAGACAAAAGAATCAAGACACTCCGATCAGACAATGGTGGAGAATATACTTCAAAAGAATTTGAAGCCTTTTGTAAATATGTCGGAATCAAGAGGGAACTAACTACTCCCTACAATCCCCAACAAAATGGTGCTGCGGAAAGAAAGAACAAAACCATCATGGAGGCAATGAAGACAATGATATAAGATCAAGATCTTCCAATGCATCTATGGGAAGAAGCAGCAAGAAATGTTGTCTATGTACAAAATAGAATATCTCACAGTGCTCTTGGATTCAAGATCCAGAAGAGATGTTCACGGGAAAGAAGCCTGAGGTAAGTCACCTCAAGATATTTGGTTGTCCAGTATATGTTCATATACCGAAAGAGAAAAGAACCAAGTTGGACCCCTCCGGAAAGAAAGGGATATTTGTTGGATACTGTGAAGTATCCAAGGCATTCAGAATTTACATTCCTAGATTCCATCACATGGAAATCAGTAGAAATGTAACATTCGATGAAGAAGCAGCTCTCAAGAGATCCAGAAAATGTCAACATGAAGAAATGTATGAGGAAGATGCACCTCCCAGAAATGTAGAGGCTACATTCCTCCCTGAAGATCATGATATGACAGAACCACAAGAACCTCCTACGATGGAGATATCACGGAAGAGAAATCCTGCTTGGGCAAGAGAAATTATACAAGAAGCAGAAAGATATGGAGCTACTGAAGGCTCCACGAGGATAAGCAAGAAGCCCAAGACATTTTCCAACTATGTAGATTTGATGTGTGATCTTGTAGATCAAGAACCTACAAACTACGAAGAAGTTGTACAGAAGAAAGAATGGGTAGAAGCAATGACGAAAGAATACCAGTCAATAATGAAGAATGATGTGTGGGATATAGTTCCCAAACCAGAAGGCAAGAGTGTAGTATCCTCCAAATGGATCTACTAGATAAAACATGCAGCTGACAAAAGTATAGAGAAGTACAAGGCAAGATTTGTGGCTAGAGGTTTCTCTCAGAAAGAGGGAATTGATTATGAAGAAACATTTGCACCAGTAGCACGGTATACTTCGATTAGAGCTATCATGGCACTTGCATCCATGATGAAGTGGTACTTACACCAGATGGATGTGAAAACAGCCTTCCTGAATGGTTTGATTGAAGAAGAAGTATACATAGAATAGCCACAAGTATTTGAATTTGAAGACAGATGGACTCACGTATGCAAGTTGAAGAAGGCCCTGTATGGCCTGAAGCAAGCTCCTAGAGCTTGGTATGGAAGGATAGATAGTTTCCTGACGAGCATGGACTTTACCAAGAGTAAAGCCGATCCTAACCTTCATTTCAAGGTTATAGAAGATGAACCTGTCATACTATTACTGTATGTGGATGATCTATTTTTGAGAGGGAATGAGAAACAAATTGAAGAATGCAAGAAGAAGCTCGCTGAAGAATTTGAGATGAAAGACCTTGGTCTAATGCATTATTTCCTAGGTCTGGAAGCATGGCAGAACTCAGAAGGAATCTTTCTCTATCAGGGAAAGTATGCAGTGGAAATATTGAAAAGATTTGATATGTTGGAATGTAAAGCCATGACCACACCCATGGATACCAACCTGAAGTTGTTGGCGGATGAATCATCAAAACAAGTGGATGTGACTCAATACAGACAGATTAATGGGTCGTTGATGTATCTAACAAATACCAGACCAGACATTCGTTTTGCTGTGAACACCTTGAGTCAGTATCTAGTTCAACCTAGACGTGTTCACCTGGTAGCTACAAAACATGTGATGAGATATTTGAAAGGAACTATAGACTTTGGTCTATACTACGATGGAAACCATGATTACAAATTGTATGGCTATACAGATGTAGATTGGGCTGGAAGTGTCTTAGACAGAAGAAGCACATCAAGTGGATGTTATTATCTGGGGTATGCTATGATTTCATGGTTTAGCAGGAAACAATCCAGTGTTGCTCTTAGCACGGCTGAAGCAGAATATATAGCAGCTTGCTCTACTAGTTGTGAAGCCATATGGCTTCAAAAGCTGATGTCAGGTTTATTCAACCTGGAGTTGGATACCACAGTGATTCTATGTGATAACCAGAGTTGTATAAAGATGATGGAGAACCCAGTGTTCCACGATAAGTCAAAGCACATAGAAATCCGGTATTTCTATATCCGAGATATGATACACAAGGGAGCCATTAAGCTCCAGTATGTGAGTACCGATGAACAAGTTGCTGATGTGTTGACGAAGCCTCTATCTCGAATAAAGTTTGAATGTTTTCGAGACAAGCTTAGTGTTGTTCGGAAAGACCTTCCCTAAAAGGGGGAGCAGTGATGTTGCAGTGGGAGTGTATCATCCCTAGACATTTGTCCTAAAGTGATCCGTAGACTCATCTCTCCGAGAAAGAAGCAGGATTGTATCATCCCTGGACATTTGTCATAAAGTGATCCGGTGTCTTTGGTCCTCGAGAATGTGGTAGGATTGTATCATCCCTAGACATTTGTCCTAAATTGTATCCAGTGGCTTCGGTCCTCGAGAATGTGGTAGGATTGTATCATCCCTAGACATTTGTCCTAAAATGTTCTGGAGGCTTCGGTCCTCGAGAATGTGGTAGGATTGCATCATCCTTGGACTTAGTCCTAAAGTGATAGGGAGTGATTATCCTGTAATTGTATCCGGTGATTTCGGTCCTCGAGAATGTGGTAGGATTGCATCATCCTTGGACTTAGTTCTAAAGTGATAGGGAGTGATTATCCCGTAATTGTATCCGGTGACTTCTGTCCTTGAGAATGTGGTAGGATTGCATCATCCTTGGACTTAAGTCCTAAAGTGATCCGTAGACTTTCGTCTTCGTATTATGGATTGCAAGTTGTTGCTGATGATGATGATGTTGCTGATCAAAAGATCAGAGTGTGATGATAATGTTGCTCAAAGTATTGCTGATGACAATGATGATGTTGCTAATCAAAAGATCAGAGTGTGATGATGATGTTGCTCAAAGTATTGTTGATGACGATGATGATGTTGTTGATCGAAAGATCAGAGTGTGATGATGATGTCGCTCAAAGAGTTGTTGCTGATGATGATGTTGTCGATCGAAGTGTTGTTGCTGCTGAAATTGAAGATGAAGACTATATGTCAAAAATGAAGAAAAAGCTTCCAGTGATTTATAGATGTATCACCCTAATGATGTTGAAGATGCTCTCTCTCCTTCTCCTACTACGATTGTTGATGTTGTTGTAGAATACCCTTCTCGTTAAGGGGGAGTGTTGAATTATTGTAACTTTGAAGTGTATTTACTTATTATACCCCGATGTTCCTATCGGGAGAATCATTTGTATTTCATTATGCCCCGATGTTCCTATCGGAAGAATTACTAAGAGTCATGAGGAAATCCCCTCCGTTGTAAGTCGGGTCATTAGCACCCTAATTAATATAATATTAAGTTGTTTGAGTCCCCCTAGAGAAGTCGACCCAGTCAGTTTTAGTGGGGCCGACTTGGTTGTGTGAAATGTCAAGTGAACTGAAGAATATAAATAGAGGTGAGGTGCTCCTCATTTGAACACACTCACACTCACTTGTGTAGCGCATAAGAGAGAGAGAGAGTTGTAGCTGCAAGGAGGAGAAGGATCAGTTTGGGGTTTTATCTTTTATCTTTTGATCATCTATATTGAGGAAGCTTTTGCTGGGTTTTTCCTAGGGTAAATCTGTGTTGATCTTGTGATACTGTTTCTTTCAGTGATCCTGTCTATATGCTTTTGCTATGAAATTGAAATTGAATGCTGATAATCTCGCTTAGCATACAAAAACTTAACAAATAGCTCCTGAGAACAGAGAGAAGAAGAAAGCAAGAGAAAATGTCTCTCTAAGATACAACCCCAGAATACACTCTCCTTGACTGCAGTAGCGCACCTTTTCAGCCAGATCAAACTTGTTGTGTATGGATGTGTGTAATAATGAGGAGGGGCGCCTCCTATTTATACTGACTTTCCAAGTGGAAAACTACCAAGGCCGACCTACCTTAGGGAAAATACAAAAATTATTTTATTTTTATCTTTTTCTTGTTTATTCTTTCCCCAAGGTTTACATTGATTCTTTCTAGGGTTTACCTGAGTAGTTACATCAATATGAACTCTCGTAGGAGGTACAAGGAAATACAATACAAGTACAATAAGAATAACTTCTGAAGTTGCACAATTTCCAACATTCTCGTATTAACAAAAATCCATGGAGAATATGGTTAAAGCCAATTATCATCTTAGGTCAAACAAATAAATTTTTGTTATTGTTTTTCCTACATGTTTTTTCTTCTTTTAGCCTTGATCATATGACACATATATGGTTGACAACTATCACCTACATCTTTTTCCTTATTCAATAGGGGAAGGTATGAGCCTATGAGAATAACAGGAATTATGCATAGTTACACTAAGGGAATTTAGAAAATGACCAACACAATGCGTATTTATTGTGATCATTAGTACCCAATCACAAATGCAGAAATATACAACTCGTTCCCTTTTCTCACGATTCTTCTTCCACTGGGCATGCCAGAATATCCCATTTAAGATTTTAATGTCATTTCTCATTAATCCATTCTTGTTCCAGTATCATAATTTTCGTATGATTTATTAGAACTAACCAATAGGCACGTAAGATAATGAACTTTTACTTGTTACAATTTATGCATGTAAGTATGTGTAACATATATAAGTGTACATAGGCAAGTATATCTATGCATTGACATAAGCATATACCAATGTACATTAAATGCACATAGATGCACGCTTTTGAATATGTTTAAATACATATTTCAACAAGTGGTATAACTTTAACATATAGGAACTCTTTATTTAGCATAGCTAATCACAGGATTGAAACCTAGAAGTATGCTGTGGTGTACATCTTGATAAGATGAATACACTGCCTACGGAGAAGCTCCCTTAAATTGGAACTAAAACATCAATACTTTTGCTAGTTCACACTTAAGTTACCTTTATATAACATGATCCTTTAGCAAGAACTCGTTTCTTATTACCTAAGATGTATATCTTCACCTCTTGTTGTAACCATGACTAACTTCGATTTTTGGCTTCCTAAAATATCAATTGCCTCACCTCATGGATCTCCCATATCAAATTGAAGAGTTTCAAGCCTGCACAGCTATGTCACTTATACTAGTAAATGAGGTAAAAATCTGTCATACTAAAAGAACATGTGAAAAGAAACAGAACGAATGTTCATGATTCAGCAAAGGTGCTTCGGCCCCCCAGCTCGTCATCATAGAACATTTAATGAAGGGTGTCAATTTAATTTAGATGAGGGAAACATATAAAATATATTTCATGATAAAAGCTAATATGGATTTTGATGAATTTGTCCTACCTGTTTCAGAACAAGTAATCGTCGATCAGCTACTGTAGGAGGGATTATATCCCCATATATACGTTTTGCTTCTTCGGCATAAAATTCAACAAAACTTGCACCATATGCAACCTACACACTTGCACTTTAATGAGTTGAAACAAATGCCATGAATATGCAACACTTGAATGTTCCTCACTAAAACTAAAGCTTACATCTTTCCTTAACAAATTAAATAGATTATCTTACATGTTTCAAGATAAGATTATAAAACAAAAGTGAATATAAAGAAATAGGAGAAATCATAATTGAAATTTCATTACCTCTCCCAAACCTTCTTTTATAGGCTTGCCATTTTCTAATGTCATAAGCTGTCCCAAATCTTCCTTGTGTGCCATCAATAATTCATACCTTAAAACATAGTCAACCAATAGAAGATTTAAGTCTTAACACTTCCTAACCAATTTCTCCAAAATTTAAATGTGTATTCGTCTAGTTATCACATATGAAAAAACCACACTATTAATGATTGTTGGAAGCCATCAAAGTTGACTTTTATTATGGACATAAATTGACCTAAACTCTTCCTACCTATTAACAACTTTGTAATATGTAATGCATTAACTTCCTATTCCACAATTGCATTTATATCCACATTTTGATACATTTTCTAATTGAGAGCGTTACCTCCCAAACCTACACTTCAAATGTTACAAAGTCCCTGAAACAAGTGAAACCCTAGGGGAACCTAGGACAGTTTCCCACTGTCCCCACAGCAACTCTTCTTCTCACTTCAGGCCAGTTTTTTTCCAGCACAAGGGAGAAACCTTAGAAAAGATTGTCTTTTATTGTTCGTTAGAAATAAAAAAAATGGACTCCCAAGGCTAGTGTCTATCCTAATAGCTGATGGAGCCAAAATTAAAAATCAAGAGGGTTTGAATATGACAGAAAACATAATTAATCCATTCATCGGCATGCCATAATTTGTCATGTTGCCACAAAAACTAAAACCCCAAATGCAAGGACTCAAAGGGTTCTAGCTAAGTGCAACAATGGAAATAGGGTAGTTGTCACCTTCAACTGCTTCCCTTCACTTTAAGTGGCTTAGACAAACCACTAAGGAGAGAATTCCGTAAGGCAACTAAGTCAAAGGATCTTCTCAATGTGATTTGGTGAATGGTTCAAGAGTTTGATTAACAACTAAGGCAAGTTAAGTGATTGGCTTGCAAAATGATTTTATATTTAACTAAATTTCAAACCATGATCAGAAGATAACTTCAATAATGAATAATCAATCAAAACCACTTGGTGAATGTGCAATGAAATGTGAGACTTATCGCCAAAATATTAGATCGTGAATGTAAGAACATGAAGTTAAAATTGCTCATTAAAAGTTGTCATATTAAACACCATTGATCTGTGATGAAAAGTTACCTAGGAAGTGTTTGTTCACTCATTAGTGCCTTGGGGTAGACGAAGACACTTTAAAAGTGGTCCCTGGCCTATTTAAAATGTGAGAATGAGTTTTTAATAAAGTGACATTTTAATGTGTCTTTGAGTATTAATTAAATATTAAATGACTTTATTAGATTAAAGTATGGGTGTGCATTAAATTCTCATTTAATATTTTAAAAAAAAAGTGATTTTAATGAAAAAATGAGATGGACCCTAGATCTCATTTAGTTGGCGTTTAATCTAAGCCATTGATTTGGAGATAGAAGTTACTCAAACAAAAAGGGCTTGGGAAAGGCAACTGAGATTGGATTGTTCGCATTCCAAAGAGAGAATTTTTGGAGAGGAGAGAGCAAGAGAGAAGAAACAAGGGTTTGAAGAGATTTCATACCAGTGATAGAGAGAGAGAGAGAGCATTAAATTTTTGGCACACTTCCCAAGGAGAGAAAAACAGAGATTGGAGACACTTTCCAAGGAGAGAAAAACATAGATTGGGCACATTTCCCAAGGAGACTGTACAGCAGATTTCAAGGCAGCGTACAGCACAGAAAGCGAGGAGGCTGAGCACTGAAATCGAGGCAGATTACAGGCAGTCCATACAAGCATGTTTTTCAAGAAACAAATCTGAAAATTTTGCAGGCTATTCAGTCCAGACTCCTTACAGTAGTTCCGTACAATCCGTACAGTTCTGTACAGCATCCCTACAGTTCCATACAGCGCAAATTTCGAGAAGAATTCTGGAAAATTTTCAGCAGGCCAATTAGTGATTGTTTGGCATGTTTTCCAAGGCATTTTGGATGAGATAAGTACTGCTGTAAATTTGTTTAATTTGCCTGAATAAATAAAATCTCTCTCTGAAGAACAAGTTTTCCCTTCGGGGTTTTTCCTGGGCCATTTGGTCAAAAATCTGAGTCTTTAAATTTCATGTGTGTTGCTAAAATAATTTTCTGAGTTTGAAAAAGTTTGGCTGCTAGGAAAACTTCTGAGTGAAAAAGTTGAAAAATGTCTCATGTGTTTCAAGTTTTCAGTGAAAATTTTAATTTTTAAATGTACATGCATGATGGGGTTGGGCATTAAACCATATGCTACAAATTGAAACTGAAACTGGGTTGGGGTAAAGAAAATTTTCAATCTGAAGAAATTGTTGTAAGAAGTGCTGAAATATACTTGCACGAACAGCAATTTGAATGAAGCATCAAGAGAATCAAATGAGTCAATTTTGACCAACTAAATGCTTCAATAAAATTGTGGAATAAATTTTGTATAAGAATGACTTCAAAGATTTGTGTAATACATCAATAAAAACTCATTTCTGTTGCTGATTTTGCTAACAGAATGAGGCCATTCATAACAGAAAATAAACCAGCAAGAATAATTTCTTTATAGCCTCAAAAGATGTTAACAAATGAAAATATGTGGCTGTAAACAATTGAAATTCAATTCCTTTAAAGAAAGTCAGTAAATGCAAGAAATTAAACCATGAAAAAAGTAACCAATGTCTTGAAGCAAGTACATTGTACTTCGTTACTTAAATACGTTGTCATCATAAGTGAAGAAAATGTTGATTATCAACTATGCTGGAATAACTCAAAAATCATAACATGTCAATAGAAGTTATGAAATGAACACAAGATCATAAGCATTAGAATTTCCAGCACCTTAAGTGTATGAGAATGAATATAACATTGCTAAATTAACCCTGTTAATTTTAATTCCCTTAATGTTTAACAACAAAAGATTTATTTCAGACTTAAGTAAAAAATCTATTCAAGATCTGAAAATAAAAGAGAGTTTGATCAAGAGTATGCTAAAGAATTTAAATGAAAAACAACTCTCAACATTCTTAGTTTCAACCCCATATTCAGATGTGTGAAATGTTAGTACATAGAGCTAAAAGAAATCCGAAAAATGGCCATTCACAATAAGTACAATTAGAAACCAGCAAGCAAATATTCATCATTATAAGTGTAACCATTACTTTAAACATAAAATATTGCATTGCATATGATGAACTTAAGATGAAAAATCAATTTTCAGATTTAAAAAGAAAAGAAAAAAATGCTTAAAGAAAATGAAATGATAAATTTTAATAGCTAAAAGAAGAGAGTGAAAAAGATCTAATGACTAGGGCCTAAAATCTAGTGAAATGGCGTGGGGTCATAATAGAAGAGAGTAGATCTCTTGATGATCAAAGAGAAAGAGTTAGTGGAAAATCTTCACACCTCAGTCTTAGTCTTTGATAGCCAAGTAACCCTTCTTTTCTTGTCCAAAATAGAGGATTACAAAAGCTCAAAGCCCTTTAACAAACCTACAAATATATGAGGATTTTACAAGCTGAAAATCCTCATATAAACCTGCAAATAGATGAAAAAAACCTACAAATAGATACTACACAATCCACAAAGAGATGCAAGGCTTCAAGTGCTGAAATATTACTATCTAGTTAGCAAATTTATGTTGTATTATGTGAAGATATCATCTTAGCTTCCAAACATTTTTGAACAAAGGAAGAAATTCTTAGTTAGGTTTCACCAATTAACCCATAATTAGTTCCTAAGATTTACCAAATAAACTAGCACATAAGAACAAAGTAGCAAGGATGCTTTATTCTCCACAAATTATAGCCATCCAAAACCACGAGAGTACAATGAGAGAGGTTCTCTTTATATAGGAATAAAGCTGAACAACATCCTCAAAAGAAAATAATAAAATATTCCTTGGCATGGTCTAGAATAACAACCCTAACTTTAACTCAGCATGACATGGTCAAAAAATAAATATATTAGGTGGCTTGTTATGCCACCTATACATCATATCTAATCTCAAGGAGCATAAAACAATGTCAAAATATGATATGCCACAATCCAAGCCATCATTCTATGATCTATCCATGAATATGAAATTGACCCAACCAAGCCATGTGAGAGCCGTACGAGGCAAAGAGAGATACGACAATCATAGTATGAGCTCCAACCCCCATGAAATTGAACTCAACTAATATGAGATCTGTCCCATAAAAGAGTAATAAATAATTATAAAACAAGTCCACATGAAAGAACTGACGACCATAGTTTAATATCGAATTCGCTCTTGGGTTGATTTTAATAACTACCTCATGAACCATGGAGTTGCTTTTGGGTTCATGAACTTGCCTTGTTCCATGTCATCGTTTATAAAACGAGTCTACATGAAAGGACCCACAACCTTAGTTTAATATCGAATTCACTCTTGAGTTGATTTTAATAATTACCTCATAAACCATGGAGTCGCTTTGGGGTCCACAAACCTGCCTTGGTTCCATGTCATCATTTTGAGTGGGGACAGCCCCATAAAAATGTGCCATGAACGAGGAGATGGATAATGAAGTCACATCAAATTCCCCCTTTGATGTTTGACCTTGACGTCATTAAGAGGGGATGGATTTATGTAATAAGGGGCGGTCCTCATGCTCATATGTAGTCTCCAAACAGTATTAAAGGGGTGTCTTCCACTATGTTAAAATAATGTTTAATCCTTAACATATGTCTCTCCCATTTTTATCATATGTTTGATAATTAAAGGTGGGCGTATCCATAAGAGGGGGCATTCCACCATACCAAAAAGTGAAAAGGGGGTGCTTATCAAATAATATTTTATTTTCTCAACGTATTTACCCATAAAGTGAGCCCCTTTAAAGTGGTTAATGAGTTTTAGTGATCCAGGGGGTCATTCCTCATCAAAGTAATATCGATCCAAATCAAGGAAAAAAATGGTACAATGGCAGCCAGGTTTGGTAAACATCAAGATTTTACCACATTTAAAATGGCTATGACCTATGGTTTTGCATAGAGGATGCTATGCGCATAGGTTGTTGCTTGCCACATGTCAAAGATAACACTGATCCAATATGGTACAAGGGTTCAAAGAAGTGGCGGGTGAAACATCGGACGGCGAAAACACAAGGATCGGAGATCACAAGAACATCTCCTTCCGCAACGTCGGAGCGATAGGAAGATAAGGAGCCGCAACGGCGGAAACGTAAATGACATTCAAAACGCATCGGAGCTCGCAAGACTAAACGTCGGAGCGATAGGAAGATAAGGAACCGCAACGGCGGAAACTTAAACCTTAAGGATCGGCGAAATAAATCGACGGAAACGGAAAAAATAGGTGGTACGCCATCCGCCACTGCGGAAGACTTAGAGACAATACGTCCCGATGGAAAACCAGATGACAGCCGATTGAGACAGAGTTCATCGGAGAAAAATATCGGAGCTAGTTGCTTATCACTCTTCCGCAACGACGGAAGCGCAGATGACTAAAACTTCCGACTCAAATACACCGCAATGCGTTCGATGGCAAGGCCCCAACAGCAAATGTTTATTGCATGGCGCGGTGACATTTCTAAACGGGTTGGAGTTTGGTGCACGGTTAGGGTGGATAACCATTGTAACATATAATGTGACGATCTGATATGGTGCTGCGACATTTGTGAAGTTTTGGTTCACATCTTGTTCAGTTTTGGCATTTGGTACAGCTCGATGCAAAGGCTGGCGATTATAACATTTGATCCGTTGCTATATTTGATATAACATTTGGTTCCGTCTTGGCATATGAATAACGCTCTGGCAAGTATCATATTTGGCACAGTTTTGTTGCCACGTTTGGATAGTATGAACAGCCTGTTTGTAACGTTACGGGAATATGGAACGGTCTGTTATGATGAACGAGTTGGCATTTGGCAGGAGGATGCGGAACAGACTCTTTTGTAACGTTTTGGTGAGTCGAGCCGGTGACGATTCCTCCCACTGAACGCTTCAACAACTCGATTCTAGCCACGATACAGGGGTTCCAGCCTAGTTTAGCGGGAGCGCATCATTTCTGTTGATGAATGAAATCTCACAGATAGGACAGAGACTTCAAAAAATGGGGATTGCACTTTTTCAACTAGCAACTTTATATTCTAGTTGTTTCAGCCAGTACGCATAGAAAAGTTTGCTGTAAAATTATTCCAGATGTTGTTAGTGTAAAGTCGACCATTCTCTGTTACATGTTGGCTTCTTTGCCTTTTGAAGACCCGATTGTAATTTCCAGAGAGGAGTCTTGAAGACTTTCTGTTCAGCCTTCTATTTTACAGTTTTCTGTAGTTAATTTTGACAGAGACAGAGGATAGCAGGAGAGTTTTGCTGCAATTTATCCAGAGTGTTGTTTGTATTTAGAAGTCGACCATTTCTCTGTTATAGTTTGGCTTCTTTATCTTTTGAAGTCCAATTTGTAAGTTCCAAAGAGGAGGTCTTGAAGACTTTTTGTCCAGCATTATGTTTCTGCAAATGCTGAGGTTGATGCCAGAACCATTTGTACCATTTAAAGCCATTAATTGGATCGGTACCCATTGGAGAGGGACCCAAAGACGTAGCCCAGTGGAGGGGGTGAACTCCGTTATCAACTTCTATTTGTGACTCTGTTTCTGTGTTTTCTTCCTTGTATCTGTCTATCAGTGTTGTGGTTTTCATTCCTGCTCTGAGCATTTAATTTCTGTTAATGTTGTTCCATTAATTAACCTGTTGCACGCATTCTTTTAAAACAAACTTTTAATGCACACAAGTTGAGATCCAACGGATCATGTTATGGTATCAGAGCTGGTTGACTGTTTGTGCAAGTTTGTGAATGCTTACCAGGTCCAGGTCAAAGGTTGGTGAAGGAGAATTAGTTGAAGGAGATCCTGAGATTGGCTCCAGGAGAACATTCTCAAGAACCATGTCTTCTCCACGAGGGGAAGAAGAAGGACATACCGAACGGGAAAAACCTGTTATTTCTGAAATTGAGTTTCTGGAGGCTTTTATGAGCATGAAAGCCATGATGGAAATTCTACTCGATGAGCGGGCAGAAAGGAAGAAGAAAGAAGAAGGATCTTCATCCAGAGATGCCGAAGTGAAGAAGGAAGAAAAGGGTAAAGGAGTAGGAGGTGATGGTGATCCTCCTGATACTAACCAAACTTTCTCTTCTTCTCATACTTCTCATTCAAATAATGCAAGTCCTAATATGCCTTATTTCAAATTGGATGTTAAATTTGAATTACCAATTTATGATGGAGGTTTAGATGCTGAAAAGTTAGACAATTGGATCAAGCAGCTTGAAGTATATTGCAGGGTGCAGGGCATTAATGATGACCCTTCCAGGATTCAATTGGCCACTTTGAGAATGAGTGGAATGGCTCTTACTTGGTAGAAGAGCAAGATTCAGCAGGATCTTCGAAAGAATGGTAAAATTATTTCAGTTTGGAATGAATTCATTGAAGTATTAAGGAAGCAATTTTATCCTTTAGGTCATATGCAGCAATTAATAATGAGCTGGCAAACTTTTAGACAAGCTAAAGCACAAAGCATTCAGGAATATACTCATGAATTTAGAAAGAGGGCTATTGCATTGAATGTTGCATTGGATACGCAAGAAACTCTTCTTAAATATATTGGTGGCATGCATTCTGATTTGCGACATACTTTGTTGATGTTTAACCCCAGTAATTTGGATGATGTATGTGTTCAAGCTAAACATTTAGAAGCTAGGGGTAAGCATGATAATGATTCGTTTATGAAGGAATCATCTAAATTTGACAACAAAGATAAAAGCAAAGATAAGGGAAAGGAAACAGCTACCATCACGAAAGAGGGTGAGAGACCCACATGCTCACATTGTCAGAAAGGGCATGATGTTTCAAAGTGCTGGAAACTTCATCCAGAATTAAAGCCAAAGTGGATGGGAAGAAATAAAAACAAAGATAAAGACAATCAAGCAGCTACTGCAACAGTGATTCAAGACTTGGGATCTAATTCAGGTGATGAGACTAAGATCACAGCAATAGGGATCCGAGGTAAAGATAAAGGTATATCTCTTTCCATTGATGCAAGTTCAAGTTCTAATTCAAGTGCAAGTACAAGTACAAACCTGCTATCTATTTCTATGCATGGTGATAAAAGAAGAAGTGAACTGTTTCATGTTCGTGTCATTACAAATCATACAAAGATTGATACATTGTTTAATAGTGGTTCTCAAGTGAATTTGATATCAGAAGAAGTGGTTAAGAAATTGCATTTAAATACTATGCCTCATGAAAACCCTATCCTCTTGGTTGGGTTAATAATGATACACAATTGCAAGTTACAAAGAAATGTGTTTTGAAATTTGCAATCACTGAAAAGTTTATGGATGAGGTAGAGCTAGATGTAGTACCACTTGACATTTGTGGAATTGTACTTGGGAGTCCATATTTGTATGACCGGAAAGCAGTCTTTTATAGAGAGCAGAACAAATATCATCTCTTTAAAGGTGGTGTGGAATATATTGTTCGTGCACATCGTATGAAAACAAATCTGGCATTAGTCACTACAAGTCAAATGAAAATGATAGTGAATGCTAGTAGGAAGTTTGCATTAATGGCTGTTAAAGGTGAATCATTGATGGAACATGGAATTGAATTCATTAAAAGTGTTCCCGAGTATGGTGCTTTGTTACAGGGACCTGAAAGATTATCATTTAATAGAGATGTACAACTTGAAGTGCAGTTGCAGTAAAGCATGCCTTTTTCGAATCTTGGCATGAGTCGGATGATTATTCAATTTCTTCAAAATTATGGTGATGAACATCCTAAGGTTTGGGGTGAACAGTTGCAGCACATGCAGTGCATTAAATCTCCTTTTGAGAGTTGTTTTTGTTATCTGTTGAAATATGTATATATAGTTAATATTTAGAAATTTGCATGGGATTAGCATAGTTTGTTTTTATTTTTTATTTTTTATAATTAACATGTATATATAATTAATATTTATAAATTAGCATAATTTATTTTAATTTTTAGATAATTAATGTATATATATATAACAATAATTAAAATACACAAAAACAATTAAAAATAAAATTTGTTAGTTCAAACATAAAAGTTATCAAAATAAAAAAATATTATTATAAATGGACTTTGAATTTCCTTAAATAACATTAAAATCATGTTTTTATGTTTTTCATGCTAAAATGATTTTTGAAGTCACAGCTCTCAACAAAAATGATTGACTAAGACACGTGATGATCCGCAGGTAAAAATGCAATTTATTTTTTTAATATGATTTGTTAAGCACTTATTTTAATTCCTGCACTATGTTTTTCAATGCTCTCACCATTTTGCTGCAGGATTAGTGCTAACCTTTTACAAGTTCAAAGACGATCCAATTTCATACAGAAGTGATCTTCAGAAATCACAATAAAACATGCATCATTGAAGGAGCTAAACTTTTCATGGCACATGTTGTGCTATATTCCGCCACAAAGCCATCTTTCAGAAAACCATTTGTGCCATGATCTGTTTCAAAGCTCGTCAGTCATCCATGTTGGATTCTACTGTTTCATTGCCTTATACATCGAGACTTCCCGCATGTCTACTTTTATGAGTCACACACATTTTCCTCATTTTCATTCATCTTATGCCTTATGAATAAAACCATTCAACCTCCTTTCCATGACTACATTGTTTTGTTTCCCTTGACATAAAAATTGGTTGACCGTGAGATCTTTTATCTATAGTCCTACCACTCATTCTGTACAACTCATGTTGAGTGATGTGGGATTCTTTAAGGCCCACATTTCAACAACTCTTGCCCCATCGACCTCAGCACACTATCTGGGATAGAGACTAGAGTTCATTTTTAGTACCTTGAAGCTTGCATGCCTTAATGGCAAGCTCTCTCACTAACAATCATGGGAATACATTAATGTTCATTAATCGTTAGATTTTGCAAGTGGCTCGACATCAGCTCATCTATTCGCACTTCGCAAGATGTACTTAGGTACCTTGGCACTCATTGACATAAATGGTGAGATTGCCTCGCATTGTTAACGACATTCATCAATGGTCGGTAATCCAATGACTTCTTTCCATGCTCGACATCGACACATTTATTTGCATGGTAAGAATTGTACCATCGGGTTTTGTAGCAGGTGAAGACTATATACTTTTCATGACACCATCAGCAGTTTTGCAACATACTTCCAGCCATATGAGAGTACCACAGTTCCACTTTCAACTCTCCTCTTTTACTTCATCCAACCAAGCAGCAGTTCAGGGTCCTTCACTTCACAGTCCATGATCTACTAGCAGCATGAGCCACATTCCTATTGCTTAGTTCATCAACTTTTTGGGTAAGTGAAGGTATGTTCTTTTCTAATCTGTAATCATGCAATTCCTTGAATGCTAGAAATAAATAAATTTGGAAAATTCCCTCACTACATTCCCTTTCTCCCATAATACATCTTCAGTTTGGGGGAGGGACTATTCATTACCATTTTACATATCCATCATCTAATTTACCATTAATCAACATGTCTTTCCTGAACTATGCTTTGTAAACATTGATATATATATTGGCATGATTCATAACATGAAGAAAAAGATTTCTAATGTAAATTGATGGTTCATCATTTCCAATGCATGTATACTTTTAAATCTTATGTATTGCAGCAAAAATACAAGCAAAACAAGTGAATGTTGTTAACACAAGAACCAACATTTGTTATACACATGGTTGTCACACAATAACCAACCATGAGAAAAACCGTTGCCACTCATGCATTTCAAATCATGGAATGATTTATTGTTACATACTATCATCATGTAAAGCCCTAGCTACAAAGCCAAAGTTTTAAAGAGAATCAATGCATAGTTGCATGAGGACATGCAACAAGTTAAGTTGGGGGGAATGTTTGGCTGCAAAAATACCATATTTTATTCATCATTCACATACCATTTGTCACCTTTAGTCATATTTTATCCTCCCATAAAACTATTAATTTCCACCTCTTTCATAATGCATATGGGTTTATATTACCATTTTCCAAATTATTTGTTTTGAGTATTTTTAAGAGAATTCTTGATTAAATATTAGAAATTAATATATTTTTCATATATATCTCAAATATTTGTGTGAGCTTTGTAATGTAGGGATATCTGAAGCTTTCAATCAACGAGTATTCAAAAGCTTCCTGAATGTTTTCTCCATCTTTTCAAGATTTGAAAGAGATAATCCAAAGCTAATTTCAAGGAGAGGATTACCGAAATATGGAGAAAATATCTCATCCAATATTTGTTGGAGAATTTGAAGAGATAAGTTGAGAGAAAAGTGGGTATGTTGGAGAATTTGGAGGGATAAGTTGAGAAGAAAGTGGATTGTAATTATGACTAGTTTATCTTGAATTCATGTATAAATAAGAGGGTTCTCTCCTCATTTTGGTAGAGGCCTCTTTAGTGGTGTGGAAATAGAGAAATAGTTATGTCTTTTGAGAGTTAGTCATGGAGTGGAGTTTTGATTGTTATGTAATGGAGATGATGTCTTAATGCAAATTATTTTACTCTCTCTCATGTTAATTTGAGTTTCTTTCTTATGAATTGTTAATATAGATTTTCGATGATTTCTTTCTTATGAATTGTTAGTATAGATTTGTCGTGAGCTCACATTTACCAAGTTTAAATTATGCAATTTCATGCCTTCTGAGATTACATTTATTTTCATACAATTTCATGTTTTCATAAACTAGATTCAATTTCATTTGTGTGTTTCATCACTTAGCATTAGAATAGGTTAGTATCACTTCGATCCTACATATATTTTGCTTGCACTTCTAAGTTTACTAACATATCCAAGTTGACAATTAAATCGTTGGATATGTTATAAATTGGTTAATATTTTTCACCAACACGGTTCTTGAGTACATTATGAGGTGGATTGGCTAGTAGGTCAACTGGCACAACATCAACGATTCGCAGAATACTTTCCAAACTTGGCACATGGTCACATGTCTTTCATCACGGAATAGATAGTTGAACATAGTTCAGATAGATTCTTGCTATATAGGTATAGGCAAAGCATACATCTTAAGTACATATGGACTGGTGATACAGTGGCAGCAAATGCCCCATACTTACATATTCAATGCAATATTCAAAGTAAGTACGTGAGGTTGAAGACTCCCATAGGTTGTGATCAGGGTGAGTTGCAATGTTATATTTTACTTGATCTTATCACATTTTGGGACACGCCCTTTGGGAAGATATGCATGGGGTTCAGTTTTCAATTTTTAGTAGTTTCTATTTTTAGCAACTACTATTTTGAGCAGTTTTTGGAGACTATTATGTTTTAGAATATAAGGCTTATTATATAATAGTCACTTTGACTTTAGGTTTGGGCTAATATTCAGTTTTTGTGTAAAACAGTTTATCCCACATTCACAAGTGGAAATAACTTGCTCAAAGAATATTAGCATATAAGGAGGTGAACTCCATTGTAATACATGCACCAATTAGTCATAATACAATCATGTATTATCTTTTATGTCTCTCGCTTGATTAGGGTTTCTAGGTTTTAGTAAAATGGTATCAAAGCGTGAGAATACCTAAGACTAGTCCACCATGTATGCTCTTCTCTTGCATCGCATGATGAACTCAAGAATTAGAAAAGTGTGATTAGATTAATGAGAACATTGAGAAGTAACCCATTGTTTTAAAGAAGCTCACATCATGACAAAGGAGCAATCGTACATCTCCCATCTAGCCATACATTAAAAAAAAGATGTTGTACAAATATGGATTGATTGCCATACAATCTCTAACAAATCTAACCACTGTACTCTATTGTCTTCATACATCTAATCTGCTTTCTATACAATCTCTTGCGGATGTTGTCGTCGTACATCAAATTAACGCAGTTGTACAATGAATTAATTCCTGCAGCAATCGTAGAAGATTCACACATGCATTGTACGGATTCCATATAGTGAATTAATTCATACATTGAATGGATCTATATGATCAATCCGTATAGTGAATTAAATTAAATCAAGAGCAAATGTGTACAATGTTATGGTACAGCCACCATTTGTCACTTGAGTCTGTATAGTTCCAATAATGTTGTCTAGATCTGAGTTGACTACCATACAACCCGTACAAGTACTTTAGTTGCTAATTAAATTTTGTTTTTAGAAAATCAGATAAGCATATCATTGTATCTTGATTCCAATGGCAAAATTTCAGCATGCATACTTGTTTTAATAGGATAAAATGTCGGGTTATTATTATACTTGACATATCCAATGGAATATCTAAGTATCCTTGCATGGTTGTGGAAAAATAGTGAGTAGATAATAAGACAAGATAATTTTATTAATGTCCAACAAATGACCACAAAAGTAGGTCAATGGGATTGTGTGGTACCATGACGTTAATACAAAGTGGGAGAGCTAAGGCAGTTCCTTTAAAAAGCAAGAAGTATGACACTAACCTTAAAACCAAAAAGAGCTAACTCCAAAGACGGAGAGCCAATCTAGAAGATAAATGTGCAAAGAGAGCGGGTTTAGAATTTCTGATACAAAAGTGGTAAATCTATCATGACGCACAAGAAGCATCTCGAATAACATCTGACGCCGAACGGAGGAATCTCAAAATAGTACTCTTCCTAAAGGAAGAACTGAAAGAGGAGATATAATGGGTAATGTGTCACTGTCTAGAGTGGGGAGCCTGCTACCGTGGCCTAGATGAAATCGCCCGACAGCTGAGATGGAGCCAAGACTGACCACACTACTAGTGTCTAGCGAAAATGGAGGTGGTCCTCTACATCCTAACTGATTTGTGGTCAAAAGGAACACCGCCATCTGTCTATCTCTTGGTGTCCCTAGAAGACTAGAGCACTAGAAAGAAGGAAGAAATCAGTTGAGTGGAGGCTGGTCAAGACTATAAATGTCGTCGAAAGATGAGAGAGTGAATCTGAAGGGCCTCCTGCAAGTAAAAGGCCAAACATCTCTGATCAAGATATCTAAAGAAACTAGTCAAAGTCTGGAGCTCCATGAGAAGAAGGTCCCTAAAAAGATAATGGACTTGTTGAGGTTTAGTTGGGATTTGCCCAGTGATTTTGCCGGATACTGCATTCGCCACGTTTGGGTGAATTTGCAATGATTGTAAAAGTTCCATATTTTCTCATAATAAAATCTATATCTGACTGCTGCACTGGTTTTCCCATCTTGGGTTTTTCCAGGGGTTTCCATACCGAAAATAATAGTGTCAATATCGTGATGTGATGTTGTGATTTATTTCTCAGTTTATATTCCGCTGCATACTGTAAAAGATATTCATGTGTGGTTATCAATTGATATTTTGCATGCACTGTTTAGCCCTAGTCGAATATTAAAAGAAAATTTACATGGTATCAGAGCTCTGGTGAGCTAAAGCTGAGAGATTTGCAACAGCAGTGATAGATCAGGGGCAGATCTATAGGAAGACACAAACCTAGACTTCCAGATCTAGGGTTTGACAGGTACACTTCACTATGGCCGTGCAGTTGAGAGTTGAGGATAGACTCCAGGGTGCTTAGAACTTTCCTACATGGAAAGAAAGGATCACAAAGATCTTGGACGTCAGTGATGCTGAGGAGCACATTGACTCCACGAAGGTTGCACCCACAGACCCGGTAGATTTAGCAGCTTGGAAGAAGATTGATTCCAGAGCCATGTTGATTATCATGGATGGAGTGAAGGACCATATAGTCCCTCACCTTTCTGGAAAGAAGACCGCAGCAAAGATGTGGACGGCTTTGCATTGTCTGTACCAAAGCAAGAACGAGAACCGGAAGATGGTGTTGCAAGAGAGGATGCGCAGCACCAAGATGGCCAAGGGAGAAAGAGTGGTGCCTTATCTCACGAGGCTCACACAAATCAGGGATGAGCTTGGAGCTGTTGGCTCTAAGACAGTGGATGAGAAGCTAGTTCGGATAGCCCTCAATGGCTTCTCTAAGCCATGGGACACCTTTGTCAAAGGTGTTGTGGCTAGGGAGAAGCTCCCTGATTGGCAAAGACTATGGGAAGACTTTGCGCAGGAGGAGACCCACATGGGTCAAGAATCAAGCTCATCCAGCAGTGCCCCACAGATTGTGGATGAGGAGGCTCTAGCCCTTACAGGGAGAGCAAGGGGAAGGCAAAGAGGAAGAAGGATGGTAAGAAGAACCTTGACGTGTCAAAGGTCAAGTGTTTTATCTGCCACAAGCAGGGACATTTCGCCTCCCAGTGCCCAAACAGGAAAAAGAAGAGTAACACTCAGATGGTTGGATCTGCAGAGGTGGATGAGTTCAGCAGGAACTTCGATGAGGAGTTCTATTTGATAGCTTGCATGGCAAGCACCACAGGGAGCAGCATATGGTACATTGACAGTGGAGCATCTAGTCACATGACTGGACATAAGAGATTCTTCAAAGACTTGCAGGAGGGTGGAACAGAGATCCACGTTGAGTTGGGTGATGATGCGCGGTATCAGGCGCAGGAAGTTGCCACTGTTTCATTTGAGAGGGAGTCTGGCAAACCCCTCAGTTTTGCTGATGTGTTATATGTTCCAGGACTGACCAAGAACCTTATATGAGTCTCCACTCTAGAGGACAAGGGATATCATGTGAAGTTTCGTGACCATAGAGTGTATATCAGGCCAAAGGGGTCAGATAGGAGCTTGGATCGGGTGATTGGCAGAAGGAGTGGTAAAGTGTACAGATTATACTTTGAACCTGCAAAGGCTCTAGTCAGTAGCAGCAGCAGCAGCGGCAATCAGGGTGAGTTGTGGCATAGGAGGATGGCACAATTACACCATGGAGCACTGAAGCATTTGAGACAGGCAGTCATTGGAGTTCCTCAGGTACAGGAGGAAAAGCATAACCACTGCAAGGGTTGTGCTTTGGGGAAGAACATCAAGAAGCATTTCCCATAGAGTGAGCACAAGTGTAAGGAGCCCTTGGACTTGGTGCATTCGGATGTATGCGGACCTATGAGTGTCCATTTGTTCAGTGGTTACAGTTACTGCGTAACCTTCATTGATGACTATTCCAGGAAAACCTGGATCTATTTCCTGAAGGCCAAGTCAAAGGTCTTTAAGAGGTTCCGAGAGTTCAAGACTCTTGTGGAGAACCAAACAGGAAAGAAGGTTCGAGTATTGAGGACAAACAACGGGGGTGAGTACACTTCCAATGAGTTCATGGAGTACTGTGCCCCATATCCCACAGCAGAATGGAGTTGTAGAGCAGAAGAACAGGACTATGGTTGGAGCAGCCAAGGCCATGCTATTTGATCAGGGATTACCACTATTCCTCTAGGCCGAGGCATACAGGACTGCAGTATACATTCAGAACAGATGTCCCCACACAACCTTGGGGAGGAAGACACTAGAGGAGGTCTTCACAGGCACTAAGCCAAATGTGAGTCACATTCGCATATTTGGCAGTGTCTGCTATTGTCATGTTCATGCTGACAATAGGAAGAAGCTGGACCCTTCTGGAGAGAAGGGGTTACTTGTTGGTTACAGGCTTACAGTGAGATTTCGAAGGCATATAGATTTTACATTCCTACTCGCAGGAGGATCATTGTGAGCAGGGATGTCCATTTCAATGAGGAGAGGGCCTTGTGGAGATCTCTGGACTTACCAGCAGAGTAGCAACTAGCACAGGAGTCGGGAGTCAAGTTGGAGGATCCAGATGTACAGGTACAAGTACAGACACAGAGCACATGTTCAAATGGTCAGAGGGAGTCAAGTGGACAGCATCCTTCAGTCATTGATTTGAAGCATGAGCTGCAGCAGGAGACAGATATCCAGCAGCCGCAGCAGGTTGACACTAGGCCAAGGCCTAAGTGGTTTAGATCCACAGTGCAGGATTCCAGGCAGGTAGATCCTCCACAGACATCTTTTAGACGGAGTGTACCACCAGAGAGGCTTAGTTATATAGCACTGATGACAGAGTTGATTAACTCTGAACCTTCCAGCTTCGAGGAGGCTGCACAACATGATGTGTGGCAGGAAGCTATGGTTGAGGAGTATGACTCCATTATGAAAAACCAAGTATGGGAGGTTGTGCCGAGGCCACAAGGGAAAAAGGTGGTGGCATCCAGATGGATCTACAAGGTGAAGCATGCAGCAGACGGAAGCATGGAGAAGTACAAGGTGCGCTTCGTGGCAAAGGGGTTTTCACAGAAGGAGGGTATTGATTATGAGGAGACCTTCCCCCCTGTTGCCAGGTATTCTTCCATTCAGACCATTATCTCACTAGCAATTGAGATGGGTTGGCGTGTCCATCAGATGGATGTCAAGATTACCTTCCTCAACGGAGTTATAGAGGAGGAGGTGTATATTGAGCAGCCAGAGGGGTTTGATGTGGAGAATAGGGAGACGCATGTATGGAGACTGCATCGAGCTCTTTACGGGCTCAAGAAGGCACCTCGAGCATGGTACTCGAGGATTGACAGCTATCTACAGGAGATGGGATTTCAACGGCGTGAGGTTGACCACAACCTGTACTTCTTGACAGGTGAGGTGCCTCTCATACTGGTCTTATATGTGGATGATCTCTTTTTGACAGGAGATGAGAGGCTGATTGGAGACTATAAGTCCAACCTTGCAGTAGAGTTTGAGATGAAAGACCTTGGGCTGATGCATTACTTTTTGGGCTTGGAGGTTTGGCAAAGAGATGGATGCTTCTTCATCGGACAGGGGAAGTATGCAGTAGAGATCCTGAAGAGATTCAGGATGAAGGACTGCAAGCCTATGGCCATACCTCTAGTTTCCAACTGGAGGAAAATTGATGCATCAAGATCAGACGGATTTTATCCTACCTTGCATCGTCAGCTTATCGGATCGCTTATGTATCTGGTCAACACTCGACCAGACATCAACTTTGCAGTCAACTCTTTGAGTCAGTTCATGGTGGACCCTCAGAGAGTGCATTGGACGGCTGCGAAGCACACACTTCGCTACATCAGAGGTACAGTGGAGTATGGATTGGTTTATGAACGCAGGGGGAGTGTACAGTTAGCACGTTTCACAAACGCTGACTGGGTAGGATGTGTAGAGGACCGAAAGAGTACTTCAGCCTGTTGTTTCAGCATCGGATCAAGGGTTGTCTCTTGGTTCAACATGAAGCAGAAGTCAGTTGCATTGAGCTCGACAAAGGCTGAGTACATGGCTGCTTGTGAGGGTATGTGGCTGAGGAAGTTACTTGCAGGGTTGTTCGAGTGTGAGCTAGAGGCTACAGTAGTTCACTGTGACAATCAAAGTGGCATCAGGCTATCTGAGAATCCAGTGTTCCATGACCGGAGCAAACACAGACATCAGATACCACTTCTTGAGAGATTGTGTTTAGAGGGGAACCATTCGGTTGGAGTACATACAGACAGATAAGCAAGTGGCAGAAATTTTCACCAAGGCACTTTGCAAACAAAGTTTTGTGAAGTTCAGGGATAAGTTGGGGTTGCTACTGAATCTCTTCCTCGTTGAGAGGGAGTGTTAAACTAGTAGCAACAAGGAAGGTCTTCCTGTATGCATGTGTTCTTGCATGTAGAAGACCTAAAATAGGAAACCAGTTGTATTTAATTTACTTTTCCTAAGTTTACTTTGGAAAATAAATTAAAGTGATCTAAATTAACTTTAGTGAACCACTAGTTAAAGTGAAAGTGAAATTAGGGTTTTTGCTTTACCACTAGTTAAAGTGAAAGTGAAATTAGGGTTTTTGGTTTACCACTAGTTAAAGTGAAAGTGAAATTAGGGTTTTCGATTTACCTAGAGTTATAAAAGAGAGATCAATTGGTGGAGAGAAAACACTTGTATTCCGACAGAGATAGGATACAGACAAGGAGAGAAAGTCAAACAGAGGATTTAGCCGAGAAGACGGAGGAGCGAGCAGCAGGATCATCGAGCTTCGTACAGCTGGGTCGTACACCCACACAGGAGGGTGTTGAGGTTTAGCTGGGAATAGGGATTTGCCCAGTGATTCTGTCGGGTACTGCATTCGCCAGGTTTGGGTGAATTTGCAGTGATTGTAAAAGTTCCATATTTTCTCATAATAAAATCTATATCTGACTACTGCACCGGTTTTCCCATCTTGGGTTTTTCCGGGGGTTTCCATACCCAAAATAATAGTGTCAATATCGTGATGTGATGTTGTGATTTATTTATGAGTTTTATATTCTGCTGCATACTATAAAAGATATTCATGTGTGGTTATTAGTTGATATTTTGCATACACTGTTTAGCCCTAGTTGAATATTAAGGGAAAATTTTCACTTTGTATGTGAAGATTCCAGTAAAAGAGCAAATTGTTGTGATCTTCCTAGACCTTGGGACATTTTGCAGACTTAGATAACAGACTTGTGAATCAGAGATGGCCACCAACACTTTCAGACCAGAAGAAAGGCTTGAGGAATTAGTCAACTACAACTCTTGGAAAGCTAGGCTCATGGCCACCCTGGAAGAAAACGACCTTGATGACCTGGTTCTTAATACCGTAGAAGAACCAACATTTAATGCTGGCAAAATTGCTTTCAAGAAGAAGCAAGCAAAGGAAAGGAGGATCATCTATGACTCGGTCAAGGAAATCTTGATGCCCACCATCACACCATTGAAGACCGCCAAAGAATGCTTTGACACCTTGTCGAATTTATATGAAAAGAAGGCACCTAGCCAAAAGAGAGTACTGAAGAAAAGGCTTCGTACATTGAAGATGAACAAGGATGAAGGAGTTTCCCCCTTCTTCACAAAGATTGCACAGATAAGAGATCAACTTACTACTATTGGTATACCTGCGGATGATGATGATCTTGTACAGACTGTATTCGATGGTCTTCCCAATTATTGAGAAACCTTTATGGCAGTTGTAAGTGGACGTGAAACTCAACCAAACTTTTATAGACTTTGGCATGACTATTTGGAAGAAGAAGGAAGAGTTCAAAGCAAAGCAATTGGTGCCAAGGAAGGGAGCCTTGCTCTTACAGCTAAGACAAGGAAGTTCAAGAAGCCCTTCACTCAGAAAAAGAAGGAAAAGAAACCACAAGGTAAATTTTCAAGTGCTCCAAGTTTAGAATGTTTTAATTGCCATAAGATTGGACATTTTGCAAACGATTGTAGGCAGCCAAAGAGAAAGCTCAAAAGAAGGTTTCAAGCTTATGTTACAGAAGAACCCAAGAAGAAGAACAATGTTAAGGCTACCAAAGAAGATGAACTTAGAAGGGAATACTACCTGATCTCTACTCTTTCTGGATCCATCACTAACAGTGCTAACTCTTGGTTAGTAGATAGTGGTGCTTCCAGACATATGAAAGGTTTCCGTGAAGCACTTACCAGCTACAGAAAGAAGAAGTTCACTACTCAAGTAGAACTTGGGGATGACACCACTTACAAGATTGAAGGAGTTGGCTCAACCTCACTTCAACTTGAATCGGGTACAGTTTTGCATATTGAAGACATATCATATGTCCTTGGTTTGAAGGAAAAACCCCTCTCCATTGCTAGCTTACAAGACAAGGGCTACAAGGTCCTCTTCATGGACAAGAAAGTCCTAATATGGGCAAAGAATGAGAAGCTAAGCTCAAAAATACCGATTGGAGTTTGAGAGGGAGGTCTTTACAAAGCTTCTGGGAATTCCACACAAGCTTTGAAGTTTGGTCCACAACACAGTTGACTCATGTGAGTTGTGGCATCGAAGGTTTGGACACCTCCACTATACAGCTCTTCCAATCCTTCAAAAGATGGTTACAGGTATGCCGAAGTTTTCTATTAAACAAAATGGTGTTTGCAAAGGTTGTGCTCTAGGTAAGAACACTAAAAATTACTTCTCCAGAAGCAAGAATAGATCTAAAGGAATCTTGGATTTGATTCACTCTGAAATATGTGGGCCTATGTCTTCACCCTCCTTAAGTGGGTGTTTGTACTATGTTTTATCCATAGATGATCACTCTAGAAAGTCCTAGATTTACTTTCTCAAAGTCAAGAGTGAAACTTTTGACAAGTTCAAAGAGTTCAAGGCTCTGATTAAAAACCAAACAGGACGACACATTCATATCCTAAGGTCAGATAACGGAGGTGAATATGAGTCTAATGAGTTTGATGATTTTTGTCGAGAAGCAGGAATCAAGAGGGAGCTAATAGTGCCTTACAACCCTCAACAGAATGGGGTTGCAGAAAGGAAGAATAGAACGATTTGTGAAGTTGCTAAAGTTATGTTGACTGACCTTGATCTTCCTTTATCTATGTGGGTTGAAGCGGCATGTACTGCTGTGTACATTCAAAACATAAGCCCTCATGCCATCCTAGGGGAAAAGACTCCAGAAGAAGTTTTTACCAGCAAGAAACCTGCAGTTGACCATATGAGGATTTTTGGCACTCCTGTGTATATGCATGTACCAAAAGAAAAGAGTGCTAAGAAAGAGCTTTCCGGAAAGAAAGGCATATTTGTTGGTTACACTAAAAGCTCAAAAGCTTACCACATCTATGTCCCTGGACAACGGTACATTGAAGTCAATAGAGACATAATATTCCATGAGGAAGTTGTGTTTTGTCAAACACAAGAGCTTCGAAAGGATGACAAAGAATCTCCTTCTAAGATCCCAGGTTCATAAGTTCAGAGGGAGGAAGAAGAATTTGAGCCTCAAATTCCATATGTGCCTGAAGAATCTGAAAGTCCGACTGAAGAACTACTTGAGGTCTCTCCTTCCAAAAGGAGACCTTCCTGGTATCGAGAATTGCTATTGTGTTCAGATGGAAACTCCATCAAATGGATGTAAAAACATCATTCCTTAATGGAAAAATTGATGAGGAAGTCTACATTGAACAACCAACAAGGCTTTGTGACTCATGGGGATAAGTCCCGTGTGTGTACACTGAAGAAAGCCTTGTACGGGCTCAAACAAGCTCCGAGAGTCTGGTATGCGAGGATTGATGGCTATATTCACAACTTGGGGTTCTCCAAAAGTACTGTTGACTCCAATCTGTACTTTAAGGTTGTTCATAACCATATCTTGATCCTAGTCTTGTATGTGGACGACTTCTTCCTTACTGGAGAGAAACAACTAATAGCTCAATGTAAGAGGGAGCTCACCTCTGAATTTGAAATGAAGGATCTTGGTTTGATGCACTATGTTCTTGGCTTGGAGATCTGGCAAAAGCCAGGCGAGATCTTCCTAACTCAAGGGAAGTATGCAGTTGATATCTTGCAGAGATTTGGGATGCAGGACTGCAGGTCCATGAGCATGCCCATGACAACGAAATTGAAGAAGTTACGTGACTCAGCCACCAGTTCACAGGATGTGGACTCTACTCTGTATCGACAACTCATTGGATCTTTGATGTACCTCGTGCACACGAGACCAAATATCTGTTACACAATAAAATGCATCGAGTCAGTTCATGTCCGATCCAAAGCATATACATTAGGGAGCTGCTAAACATGTACTCAAATATGTGTGTGGTAATATCACTTATGGGCTCAGGTATACTTCCAGTAGTGGAGTAATGTTAATCAGATATGCTGACTCCGATTGGGATGGTAGTACAGTAGACTGGAAAAGCACTTTCGGTTACTGTTTTAGCATGGGATTGGCTATGATCTCTTGGTCTAGTAGGAAACAAAGTTCCATAGCTCAGAGTATAGCTGAAGCTGAGTATATTGCTACTAGTGATGCCTGCAAAGAAGTAGTTTTCCTTAGGAAACTTCTCTCTGACATGTTCGATGGAAAGCTTGACTCAGCAATTATCCATTGTCAGTTGCATTAAGCTTTCGGAAAACCCGATGTTTCATGATAGATTGAAACACATTGAAATGAAGTACCATTTCATCAAAGACCTAGTACAGAGAGGCACTCTGAAGTTGCAATACATCCGTACAGATGAACAGATTGCAGATATCTTGACCAAGCCTCTAACAACAACGAAGTTTGTGTACTTTTGTGACAAGCTTGGCATGGAAAGGAATACCTCTCTCGCTAAGATGAAGTGTTGATTTTTCCTAAGCAACATCTAGAGCCATTCTCTTGGAGAATGGAGGCACCTGGTCAGTTACCAGGAACTTGTACCAATCATGTGCTGAGGCACTCATCCTAGAGCTAAGTGGCCATTCTTTGAATGGAGGCACCTGGTCAGTTACCAGGAATATTGAACCAGTCTAGGACTGGGGGACTCAACCTAGAGCTGAGTGGCCATTCTTTGAATGGAGGCACCTAGTCAGTTACTAGGAACTTGAACCAGTCTAGTACTGAGGGACTCAGCCTAGAGCTGAGTGGCCATTCTTTGAATGGAGGCACCTGGTCAGTTACCAGGAATTTGAACCAATCTAGGACTGGGGGACTCAGCTTAGGGCTAAGAGCCATTCTCCGGGAGAATGGAGGCGCTTGGTGAGTTACCAAGTATTTGACATTGAGTCAATTGATGCAGCCTAGGGCTGAGGCACCTGGTCAGTTACCAAGTTATCACTATAAGCCCTAAACCAGGTCTAGGCATGTGATGCACTCTTATCCTTGATCTATAGGTTATGTGATATTCTCCACCGATTAGCTACCCTTGGTTAAGACACCTAGTACCCGATCTTGGTGGCACAAGGAGTTCAAGTTAAAAGCATTAGTATTTCTCCCTATTTATGATGATGTACTTTGAGTGGCCACGAAGGACCCTTATGACCACTTGCCTTGACCACAGAACACGTGAAGGAACCTCTTGCCCTAAGCCTTAGTTCATGAGGAAGACCAAGAGGCTAAAATTCATATTACAAGAAGATTTATTGTACCACAAGAAGTCAAAGTAAAAATACAAGGTCTTTAGTACCGTTACCAACTATTTTGTACAATAGTTGAACTTCCTATTGAGCCGCCAGTTATCGAGCATGATGAATGCTCATCTCCAGAGTTCAAAAGTTCAATGTGTTCCAAAGTTAGCCAGTTTTTGGCTGAACTTTTTATTTTTTGTAAAATACATGTTCATACCCCCTTGGGGAAATTGTAAAAAATGTCCTAGCATTTAAATTTTTATAAAAGGCTTAGCTTCCCGGACTTGGGCATCAAGCCGACTAGCCCACTGTGTTTTTTCCTTTGGTTATTATTGGCTGTTGAACAAACGACCAATAATTTGAGTTTTTCACTCGCTCCTCCAAAGCTGGGGTAGTTGTCTTGATGTTTCGGCCTTGGGATGTTATTAGAGCCTTCGTGTCAGTGTTTTGTGTCATGCTAGGCATTCCCATTGAGTCGTATGAACATGTACTAGGTCCCCCTAAAGTTTCGTTTAATTCCGAGAAAAAATAATTTTCTTCGTTTTTTAAGCCATTTTTAATGGTTTAAATGAGAAACTTCAAAATGTAAAAAGGGAGTGATTCAGAGTCCGTTTTCGGCATGGTTGGGCTAATTTTCAAGCCCGGAGCAGCGTCTTTACCCCAAGGGCCACTTTCACCATCAGTCGGACAGCTAGAGCATCCCGTGAGGCAGTATTTGGCTAAAAGAACTTCAGAATAGCATAAAAATGGTAAGTTTGGGCAAATTGCACTAAGCCCAAATTTTAAAAAAAAGTCAAAACCAAAGTCAAAATTGATTTTTTAAATGGTGGAGATGACATGGCATAGTCATGCGTTTCTTCTTTTAAGTGCATGGCATATAAAACTTTGGATAAAAAGAAGCTACGAATATGTTTCATGAAAGGATGACGTAAGGGTTGAAGTGGTCATGCTTATGTGAAAATTGGTGAGTGGAATTGGGGAACCCATGACCCATCCACTTAAAAGAATTAAATTAATCTTATAAACCATAGTATTATATCGAAAGCAATTATTTGCAAAGGTATGTTATGAATTGATTGTGAGGAGAATGACGTGAAGGGGATTCACGCTAGCATGGAGCGTGGGGTTGTAAGCTTATGAGGTGGACCCATCTCCACGTAATGGGTATAATATTAAAACATTGCATATAAATCCAACGATTTAAACCATCGTTTGTTCATCCATGCGAATTGTTTGGCTACGAATTAATGCAAAGAAGATGACGTGAGGTTTGGCGCTCGCGCTGGTTGGTATGGTGGGCGTCTTCCTTAATTTATGGCCACCTCATGGGCTTGGCTCCTAGTTATCGCAAGTTCCATTCATTACCTTGTCTCCATTGATTGCTCACGCATTCTCTTTTGAGCTCATGTCTTCATACATGTGGAGGTTGGATATTCGTGGGTGATATCTCCAAGGCTGAAGGGGGGGGCGCCTTGCCAAGGTGGAGGCCACCTCCCCACTCACGCCTACCAGACTTGAAGTTTAAACTCAAGTCATTGCTCCGAGTTCATGAAATCATGGGAATTCGCCTCAAGTTTGGCTCCTTGCATGCCGAGTCTGTTTTAGGTCTTAGACTGCTAGTTTTTTTTGTATAAAGAGAGGCTCTTGGAGCTCTCTATAGAAGGATCTTTTGTGGTAGAGTTACTCTGAGAAAATTGTATCAACATTTGGTTTGGAATTGTTAATAAAGATATTCGACTTTGGAGGTCTATGGGCTTTTGATTGTGGTGAATTCTTCATGGTTGAGGTGATATTGTCTCTAACTCCTCTCTTTCAATACTTGTATGTGTTTAATCAATTTGCCAGCTCAAGAAGTCCATTGTTGGCATGGTAGAATAGCCATTTGTTGTCTCAATTTGGTTATTTATGCAAAGTAGATTAATATCTTGATGGACATGAGTAGTCAGTAATATGAAATGTTGATCTGGATTTGATTTTCCTAGCATACTAGCATATGATTTTTTGATCTCACTTCTTGTATTAAGTGTTTGTGTGTTATTAGGCTTCACCAATTGTAGAAGGGTGCGAGCTCAGCTGCTTCTATCCCAAGCTTCAAACAACCATTTTTTGAGTTTAACATTTTGTGACTGCAAGACCTATAGGGATCGTTATCTTTTGCTACAAAAAAGAAAGATGGGAGCAGCTCTCTCTCTTGTGTTCCATCCACAAGATAAAAACATTCTTTTGGTTACTAGTTACTACAAAAAGCCCTAAACTCCATTTATCCACCCTTTGGCTTCTTCTTTCTTGCCTTGTTTGGCTTGTCCTCCTCTTCTCTATTCGCTGCCCCATTTTGCAGTCCTCTTCCTTACTGTTTGCTGCCCCTTTTTTTCAGCCCCTTTCCTCACTGTGGGCTGCCCCTTTCTTTTACTATTTGATCTCTCCCTTTTTACCTTTGTCTGCAGCCTTCATTACATTGTTTGCTGCTCCCCTTTTCTCAACTTTTGCAGCCCTTTTCTTTCTTCTTTTTGCAGCCTTAGTTCACTGCTCATTAACTTACTGTTTTGCCTTTTTGCAGCCCCTTCTTTTCTCTTTTTGCATCCACTGTTCACTGCCCTCTTTGCTCCCTTTCGCTCCACTTTCCTTCCTATTTTTCTCCTCATAACTCTTAGTTGTTTTGCATTTAGTTTCATTTTCGAAAAAGATTAAAGAAAAAATTGGAAGTTCGAAACTTGCATCTAGAAGTTGATTTGGCATATAGACTAGTTTGCTTCCTTGCATATAGATCTCAATTTTCAAAGTCTGGGACTTTCATTAAGTTAGCTAGTTCCAATTTATTTCTTTGATTTGATTGACAATAACAGGTTTATGAGCTTTGTTGTGCCTTAGGTGATCAAAGAAGAAATCTATAAAAGACAAGAAGCAAGAAAACTTGAAGAAGAAACCAAGAGAAGAAGGCACAACCAAGATTGCAAAACCAAGAAGAAGTTGTGAACCATCACTCTCCTTTTGTAAAAGCCATTAAGGCTTCTTCTATTTTAACTTTTCAGGTTCTTTCAAAGGTTGAAAATCCAAAAAATTGTAACAGTTTAATCAAAGTTTAGTGAGTGGGGTCTTTAATCCCCCAAACCCAGCTTCCCCATTTGGGGAAGTCTTGTAGTGGCCTTTTTTGAGTGGTTTGCTAGCTTAGATTTACTTCACTAGATTGGTTTCATTTTATGCTTGGAATAGTGATTGCTAGATTAGTTCATTATTAGCATTTTAATCATTGTTTTACAATTTTTTGAGCTATCATGTGGTTTCATATTTACAATCTAATTGTCTCTTAAAATAAACCAAAGTCTCTTGAACTTTCCATAACACAAGTCAAGAGCACTCTCTATCGGAGAGCATAGTTAGATTTGCATTTTCCTTGCATTAGGCATATAGAATAGTTAAAGTCTCTTGAACTTTTGTCATAAGACAAAGTCAAGAGCACTCTCTGTCGGAGAGTTTAACTGTGTGCTCTAAACTTAAAAGTTGCAACTCACACCCCCCATTCTAAAATTTACTTCGTTGCTTTCCGCCACCAAGTATGCTCTGCCGACCCTAAAAAGTTGGATTCGTACTCAAAAATGTGGTTGGATTTGATTAATCGGACAAGTGAAAACATTAATAAAACTTTCACCCCCATAACCAATGAACCGGCGTTGTCGATAAAAACTGAGGTAGTGGGCAAATTCTTGCTAGTGACGCCAGAAATCACTATTGTCATAGAGTTCTAGCTTGCTGGTTAAATCCTCCGGACACCTAGCCTAGAATACTGGACGGTTCGACATGTCATTGAAAGGAGCCACTGAAGGTATATCTTCTAGTTGATACCTTGTGTTCTTAGCCATAATAATCAAGATCACTAAAACTTTATAAAATAAACCAAGAACAATTGCAAAACATTCTCACCAACATTATTCTGAGACTTGTACCTCCAGCATCCCCAAGCACTATGCAATTTTTGACTCCATTTGGCACTGGTCTATTTACACTTACATGTTTCAATTAATCTGGGCCATTTGTCCTTTTGAATTTCTACTTGAATTTATTATCTATCTGTGGATGCTTTTATTTTTCAAGTCTTTGTTATACTGTTAATCTTATATCTTGTATCGCAACGTGGATTGCCCTTTATCTTGTGTTTATTTCATCTAAAACTGTGATCTCATCAAAAACTCCTAAACAAACACCCATCCACATCATCATACACCAAAAACACTTAAAATACATTGAGCCATAGAAACTCTTTGTTAGGGACTACCCCCCTCGGCTTCGTTAGGAGTTAACCTAAACGGAGGAGCTAGGAGTAGGTGACAGTACCTAGCTCTGTGCTTGCCCCCAAGGCCACACCTCTCCCACTTTCTCAAGTGAGGAGATAGCTTTCAGAAGATTTTTGCTGTTGGTGTGCATTCGGCGGACAACAAGTACCACTAAAAGTTAAAGTCAAAAGGGTAAACATGAAAAAGAATAAAACCCTATTATTATATTCATGTTTGTAAGGGACCACTTCAAGTGCTTGAAAGACTATAAATCAATTACACTTGCAAATCATTTCAACATACTTCATCTCCATCTTGGCTGCTCCATTGAAGACTAGAGATTTTCGTTGGTTTCTCAAGTGTGTGGGTGATTCTTGGTTTTATGCCCTAGCATGGCGGCTTGACTAGCTAGGGAATCATCCTTCTACAACACACCCACCACTAGGGTTCACACCATACCCCTCACGGCAGCAGCAGCAACAGAAGAACGGGCCTAGGGAAGCCCTCTTTCTTATTCGGGCAGCCCTAAACTGTTCACAGAAAATTCAGGCAGTGTACTTCTAATCACGAGTAGCCCTAATTCAACTTCGGGCAGCATGTTTCTCCTTCCAGGCAGTATACTACAGCTTGGGCAGCAGCATAACAGCTCTGGGCATCCCTGTTTTGCTCACAGGAAGCCACAAAATAGTCCGGGCAAGAAGAAAGAAGGCTTGGGCATCCATAGAACAGTCCGGGCAAGAGGAAAGAAGATTCGAGCAGCTGCAGAAGAGTTACAAGCAGCCCTCAGTAGGAATCCAGGCAACCCAGAACAATTCGGGCAGCTCACTAGAAGATCCGGGCAGCAGCAGGTTGTCTCGGGTAGTTCAGGCAGCAGACCCTCGTCTACAAATCTTTGGGCAGTTGGTCTTCTTCCTCCACGTGACCAGTTTTGATCAATATCTGTTAGGGTTTGATATTGTTGGTCAAGCTTGCTAGGGTTTGACAAATTTGTGAAAAACATTCATCTCAGAATTCTAAGAATTTTTTATTGCTGCTACAAACTCAGTCATCTCATTTAAGGGATGAATTACTAATGCTTTTGGGATTTTTGTCCTTTAAAGATTTCCCCGTAAAAACATCTCGTGTTCATGTGTGTTGATGCTTGATTATCCACTGCACTTGTCTTATTGTTATCTATCTTACAGTCTGCAAAATTAAAAAATATATGCACATGCTAAAATTCAACACAGAAAGGCCAGGAGAGTGTCCTAAGTGGCTGTGAAGGGAGACAAATGTCTCGTAGCTGAAGCAAAGGCCACTAAAGCAAGCAAACAAGATATGGGGCCATGTGACCCAGTGATCAACCCCTAGGAGCCCCGAACACCAACATCGGGGTTAAAAACCCCAACAAAGGGCAGTCAGCAGTGCCATTAAGCCATATTACTCTAAGTCACGCGGTTCGAGTTCGGGTTCGGGTTCGACAAGGATGAGGTTCGGTTCAGGTTCGAATTTTTTGATTAGGTTCGGATGAGGTTCGACTATACATATATAAACTTTCTTCATATACTCCCCCTTGACTAATTTTCTACACCCCATAGCCCATAGGATTCGAAGCACTTAAGTCACTATTCATAATTTCATCGTATATACCTGTTGTTTATGACATTTCTGCTCACAGATCTATGCTTCCAAGAGCAGGTTTTTGTGGTTTAACAGCGGATTTACATGCTTCACACAACAGTAGTTTGTTCTTAGGGGTAAATCTATGTTCTTACTTGTTGTTTGGTGTGTTCTTCTGTAGACTACAGGTCTAATATTTCGAATTACAGAGAGCATTTAATTTATAGACAACATAAATAAATAGAGAGCAATTAATCTATAGACAACATAAATAAATCAAGAGCATTTAACTTATAGACAACATAAATAAATAGAGAGCATTTGATTCACAGACAACATAAATAAATAGAGAGCGTTTAATTTATAGACAACATTTAATTTATAGGTATCATGCTTTTTCCTTTTTTTTAATTTCATTTTTTTCAGTAAAAAAATAGAACCTCAAAAACATTTTGCCTTCAAGTTCGCCTTTAGGTTCGCCTTCAGGTTCGGGTTCAACGAGGTTCGGGTTCGGCTTTAGGTTCGACATTAAGTTCGTCTTTCATGTTCGGCGAACCTAAACGAATTTCAAATTTTTTTGAGGTTCGCCGAACCTCGAACCTCAAGGATTAGGTTCGACGAAACCTGTGACTTAGATAGTACTCCTAAAGAAAGGACCAAAGGGACCAACCATGACCACCATTTGCTCAATAACACCCCTCCTAGTCGAAAAAATGGCTCTCTCTCCCTGGGGCACATCTGAAGTTGCGTTGGGTACAGATGCAGCGTAACAGACGCCATTAGCCCATGGAATGTTGGCACTAGTGTTGCCCCATTAACAAACCAAAAAACATTTTATTTTTGCCTTTTAATTTCTTGTTATACAAATTTGAAACATATATCATATAAAATCATAAAATCAGATTTGTCTGTTAGAATCTAAAACCCTCATTGACGCATCCTTAATTAGCCTATGTTTTGGTCTAAAAACCCTTGTATTTTATAATCTCTAGCTAGATCAAAGCTTGATATTTGTAAATCTTCCCATGCATGCTGTAATTTTTATTTTCTAAAACAGATTTATAAATTTGAAATCTATGTTAAGTCAGATTCATCCTCTTTTCTTATCTGTTATAGAATTAGCTTGCCTTAGGGAAGCCCCCCTTGTGCCAGTTTTAGCTGACCTAAAGCGAGGGAATTGTTGTTGAGGTGACAATGGTAATAATTCCACGTTCCCTTGAATTCTTGTCCATGCATTAGGACTTTTTCACCAAGCAAGAGTTTAAGCAGTAACAGTAGTAAAGCTCTTGTGTTTGTCAAGTGCATTTGTGCTTTCAAAACCCATAAATTCTATGCAAAGGGATAAAAAATATATAATGAAGAACAAAAGAAGAGTATAACATTACAATTGGTGGCCATGAAACATAAACCGTTTTATTTGAAATAAGATAATTCATCCAACAAGAAAAGGCACAAAGGTGGCATGAAGCAGGCTTCACAAATGCAGATAATGACAATATAATACCATTTTCGAAGAATTTTGCTTCTCTCAGTAGCAGTAAGAATGCTCCAAGCTGAACAAAGATGAGCCAAAATATTGTCATTAGTACCATGAACCATCAAATTTAAATGCCACATTATATTACAGCAACATCCACTGACTGGGACTGAACATGTCAGGATTCATCTAGGGAGAAACATAGTTCCACTTCTAAGAATTAAAATCAACTTAAAAAAAACAAGAATTGGACCTGATTCCCAGAAAGAAGAAATGGTTCACAAATTATATTTTTGAGATTGCAGTTCAAACATGCATCTGAACTGAAAACTGCTGGGTTCCTTGACAGAGAACAAATTGGCAGAATATTCTTGACATTTTACATAGAACCCAGTTTTCTCTAGTTCGTCACTAGAATTTTTTAGTTGTTTTTGGCCATGCCTGACAGGACAATCCTGGAAAATGTGAGAACGTGGAGGATTTTGTGTTTTCCTTTGCTGTTTTTCCAATTTCTCTCTATATCAGTAAGAAATTAATCTGTTTCTAATGGCGTGCTAGACTGAGAACATTTACAGAAATCCCTGGAACAGCAAGAAACTCCATGTATTTACTATTACCTTTATATATGTGTTTAAAGGGTGAGTTTTCACTGTAGTTTTTGCTGAAACATACTTTCATGGTATGACTTTGAATCTTTACCTGAGTTGCATATCTTATTCATGCATGAGTTTTTGCTGTGCTTACCTACTTTGGATCATTATGAGCAGAGCCTCAACTCTCTAAGGGTTCAGATATGTATCAACATCTATATTAATACACTGTTGTTTAACTTCTTTTCTCTGTACAAAGCACAAACCTCAGCATGAAAGTGAGACGATAGTTTCAACACAATATTTTACCTTCTACTAGCAAATCTACTTCAATAAGGTTTCTACCTCTTCAAGCCCACAGTTTGGAGTCATTACTTCAATCAAGTCAGTTTGCCAGTATTCATTGGTTTAGGGACAGTTTTTGCTGAGATATAGCATATGCAAGTCTCACTGTCTAGAGTCTAGACTATATGTCAAGCAGCTTTATTGTCGAAGAAGAAATTGATTTGCAACTCTAATATTTATCCACAGTACCACACATATTCAAAAGAAAGCACTGATGAAAATTTTGAAGCCCTTGTAAACTGTAGTTGCGTGCACATACAATGGAAAGCATCATATGCAGAAGCAATTGCATCCTTTGTTTCACTTTCCCCCATGTAGGGGACAACTGCAAGCAGCTCTTGGTTTGCTGGATTATGTACCTGCAATTAGATATAACTCGTTACCATCCTAAACATGTAGAATACATTTCAAAATGAGACAAAAACCATAATACAACAAGCAGTAAGAAATATTTTACCTTTAATGTCTATAAAACAAATTAACATGCAGAGCATTTTGAATTCTAGATTACATCTTTGAAAACCAAGATCAAACCAATGTTGATTCTTTATTGACTTGGGAGTACTAACTGAAATTCAGAACTACGGAACACTTGTATAGCAGGTCTAATCTTGTACTGAGGGTAGGGAAAGTTTCCATCTTTGTCAAGATGCTTTCTTAAGCACCGAATGTGTACAACCTGTTAACACAAGCATATCAAGAAAATCTCACAACAAATACCAATATAGTGCTTTAAAAGATGCTACCAAAGTGTTTCTCATAGCTTCACATAAATGTAAGTCTTGTATAGAACTAGCTCACTAATATGGGACCTTTGTATATAACTGCTGGCACAAACTTATTATTTTCTGGCATACTTGATGCCTCGCCCTTGCCTATCTAAGAGTTGATTGTGAGAACATCTTTGCAGCACCATATTGAAATATCCCAATAAACATTTACAAATAAAGTCAGAGATTAAATTTGCCATTAGTTATCTATCCCTCACGCTATCTATATGAAGTGGAAAGAATTTTTCTCAACCATTAGAAACTTAGTTTGTTATATATTCAGTATGCCTTAACAAATAATAATTTATCCATAGCGAAGTAGTCAGACTCGAACTCAATGAGCCCTTTGACATGGAGGCAATTGGGGGCTAGAACTTTGATTTGGAGTCAACTTGGAAAAACTAAAAAAAACATACATATATATATATATATATATATATATATATATATATATATATATATATTACCCAACATATTGTATGAAGATCACACATGTGATTTTCATCACATCACTTGTGAAATTGTTCACAAGCATTGAACTTGTAGTGCTTCATGGCTAGAAATTATTAATCAAATAATTCTGAAAAGTCAAAAGACATGACTTATATTGAAAAGGCGTAAAATGGCTTATTGCGCCGAGAGGCACTCTACAGCTCAGTATGGAGGAGATCTTGTAACATTATGTAACGTTCTTCATGTAAATGTCGGCCATAAAAAATAAAAAAATTTAATTATCCTCCAAAATAAATGTCGGCCACAAAAACAACCTAATATGGGGGAGATGTTGTAATGTTCCTACCTAACCAAACAATGAAAAATAAAAAATTTAATTATTGGCCAAAAAAATGTCGGTCAAAAAAACAACACAATATGGGGGAAATGTTGTAATGTTCCTACTTAACAAAATAATAAAAAATAAAAATTGAATTATCTGCAAAAAAAAATGTTGGTCGTACACATGGTTTTAAAACCATGTGTACATAAAACCATGGGTTGTTTAGGAAGCCTTGCACATGGTTTTAAAACCATGTGCAAGGCATCCTAAACAACCCATGGTTTTATTGTACATGGTTTAGGAGGGCCTTGCAAATGGTTTTAAAACCATGTGCAAGGCCTCCTAAACAACCCATGAAACCCCAGCAGCACGAACCCTAGATCAGCTAAGGGTGACGTTTTCAGTGAAGGAGGTGTCCGATGAAGCTGCTGATTTGCAGAATTGATAGCCTTCCCGTGTCGTAGAGAATGCCTGGCACATGCGGAAGTTTTGAGGTCTCTAGGCAAGCTAGAGAATTGTTCTAGAGGTGCAACTGCTCACGCCCCCTTAATCCCGAAATGGCTGATAACTGCTCAGGATGAGCATGATCGGATCTGATAATCACCGGGTACTGGAGTAAGATGCCGATGATGAGAATGGTGCCTGGGTTGCGAAGTAAAACTGAGATCTGAAGACCCAGCGAATGATTAGGGCTTTCTGGCTGAAAACCCCTTACGGCCGCACACGTCCCCTGCAACAATCTCTGTGGTATACTGGATAACTATGAATGAATGGAAGAGCAAATGGTGAACCTGTATGGCTTACCCTAAATGAGACTAGGGCAGATATCTCACTGCTGAAACCCCGCTAGCTGAAGACGTCGTCTCCAACCCCAACTGCTGTGCTGCTATTCAAGAGCTCCAAAATAATAATCATCAAAAGTGAGTCTCCTTTCACTTTATCTTCCTTTTATAACTTTCAACTGCAAAAACCCTAATATTTGACCTAATTAGGTCACTTTATTTTCTAATTTGCAGTTGACTTGCATGCATGCGCATGGAGACTTAAATGAGTGCATGGATCATTAAATAATGCTTAGATGGCATGCATGATGGTGGCCTTTGGCCCTGGTGGCCCTTCTTGACCTAATGGTGATAACATGATGATGCCCTAGATTTTCTATAGATGGCATTAGTCTTTAGATGATTCCCTAACTATCAGTAACCACTCGAACCCACAGGAATCACATAGGTTAGCGGTTTTGGTCCTCAATGCCTAATCAGATGAGGACATTACACAAAATTGGCTAACTGAAGCACACTGAACTTCTGAACTCTGGAGATGAGCATTCATCATGCTCAATAACTGGCGACTCAATAGGAAGTTCAACTATTGTACAAAATAGTTGGTAACACATCCTCCCAGAGAAGCTGCCAGGCTTTTGTTATTGATAGAATGGAACAACTAAGTTCAGAGATCAAGAGGGAGCCAAATGTGCTCCTCAATCCCCAACAAAATGGGATTGCAAAGAAACATTGTGATCTCCCTCGGAGAAAGTTTTCAAAGATTCCTCAGCAGTGATATAGACATGGAAGTAAGCCTAGTCCATGAGTCATCTTTCTTAGATGAGCAAAGGGAGGAGGTCAGGGAGTCTTCAGTTGAGCTCTTTCAGAAACCTATTGAGAGGTCTCGTGATTGCTCTAGTTTGATATCTTAGATGAGCCACGTCTCTGTTTTAGAAACCTCCATTTATGCGGAGGCAGCCAAACATCAAGTTTGGAAGATGTTAAATGACATATGAAAAGTGGTTCTCAGCTAACAAGGGAAGTCAGTTACAAGTTCCAAGTGGATCTATAAAAGATCGGGCTTCTTGCTGACAGTTAGAGCTGTTTGGAGCTCTCAGAAAATCCTGTGCCCTATGACAAGTAGGAACACATCAAGAGGAAGTATCACCATGTCTGGGACATGATGCAATATGCTTTATCAAGTAGACAACTTACTGATGTGTTGACTAAGCCTCTGTCGAAGTCTAAGTACTTCCAAGACAAGTTTAGTGTTGTTGAGAGGGATTGTTAAAGATAGAGCAACATCAAGAGCCATTCTACGAGAGAATGGAGGCACCTGGTCCGTTCCGAGGAGTTGATCAACATAATTCATTCTTGGATTGAAGCTTAGCCTAGGGCTAAGAGCCATTCTTTAAGAATGGAGGCGCTTGGTCAGTTACCAAGATGTTTGCAGCTGCGAGACCCATTCTTAGGGAGGATGGTACCCTCGTCAGTTAACTAGGGCAGAGTAAGACCTTAGAAGGTGCCCTAGGGCCCCCAGTAGTCTCCTAGGGTTCTTGGTCTAGGACCAAGCAGGTTGATGCCATGGCAAAGTCCCTAACGTGTGGTTAGGGCCCCTATATGTCTCTAGGGTATTATGGTCTGGGACCAGATAGTTTATTGGACACGATGTCCAAGCAAATTCTACAAGATGAGGCAAAGACATTCCTGGTTTGGGACCAGGCAGATTGTTGGTCTGGGACCAAGCAGTTCCTGTAGGAGCACTCTTGGTCAGTTAACCAGGTGAATCTTGGTCAAGTTGACGAAGATGAGGATGTGTGATGTCCTCTCTCCTAATCGGTTATTGCTAGGTTGTTTCTGAAAGGACTGGGCACCCCTCGATGATGTCACTAGCACCTAACCCTTAGGAGTGGTATTAAGGACCAGAGGATCACATCATCCAGTTTGGATCTTCTCCTTATACAGTGATGATAAAGATGTATGGAACACACATGACAATATACCTTGAGAGAGAAAAGATTGAAGTCCTTGGTCCTGTTGGTCCTGTAGGTGTTTGTCCACCTTTATGGTACACCTTGGTCTTGTGGGTATGGGGGTTGTCTTACCTTCTTATTGTAACCACCTTTGGTT
Source organism: Pseudotsuga menziesii (assembly GCA_001517045.1). NCBI lineage: Eukaryota > Viridiplantae > Streptophyta > Pinopsida > Pinales > Pinaceae > Pseudotsuga > Pseudotsuga menziesii. The sequence goes on along the minus strand of LPNX011209881.1, from coordinate 621,153 downwards.
GACTTATGGTCCTTTATCTTTTACTTGGTCCTAGTGTCCTTATGGTGGGTACCTTTGGTATGTTAACTTTTATCTTATGGTTTTTATTTTTTACCGTTGGTCAAATTAATTTTATGGTTTTTATTTTTTATGGTTTTATTTTTGGAGCATTGACTTTATGGTTTTAAGACCATTGGACCTTTGCTACCCTATTCTAAGTCAACCTATTTTCATTTTTATGTTTTATTGGTAAACACCCTAAAACCTAGGGGTTACCTAAGTGACCTTTCTAGAAGGCTTGTTAAGGTTATAAATTCAAGTCTTGAATTTTTTTATTTGATATGTCTTGACAAGAGAAGATTCAAGGACCTGTTCCATGGTTTGTTGTTTTTGAGTTGTTGCCTTCTTGTCCTAACATCATCTCCTGGGCCGTGACTGTTTGAGGCTCCTAGGCTGGGCCGTGACTGTTTGAGGCTCCTAGGCTGGGCCGTGACTGTTTAAGGCCTGTTAGGGCCAGGCTGTGACTGGTTGAAGTCTTCCAAGCACCCAGTCGTGACCCTGTTGAGGCTGTTAGCAACTCACCCGTGACCTTGTTGGGAAGCCAGCACTCAGCCATGACCTTGTGGGTTGCTAGTATACTGTTGTTTCTGGGTCGTGACTATTTGAGCTTGCCCAGAGCTAGGCAGTGACCTCTCCTAAACCTAGTCGTGACTGTGAGTTCTCTCTTTTAGATGGTCCGTGACTTCTCTTGCTGCTGTAGCGTGACTGTGTCTCTTCCGCTGTGCATGACTGTGTGTCTCTAGCTCAGCAAAACTATGTGTATCTGCTAACGTGACTATGTGTCTTCTACCTGCGTAACTGAGAGTCTCTGCTGGGTATGACTGTATCTTCTCTGCTAGTACTGGGCATGACTGTGTCTTTCTGTTGGTATGCTGCTAAAGCTCAAGTAAATGATTAAAGTTTCTCTTCTTGTTGACTAAGATTCTGAGGTCTGTATCCTTACTACTTTAACCCTCTTAAACTCTCTCTCAAGGTGCGTCAATTGTTCTTCTAGGTGACTTGTCCCTTCGGTGACAAGGTCTGAACCAAAAGTATTTTGAGTATAAGGTTGATCCAATACAATTCTAATTCCGTTTTATTACTGCCCTTTGTTATACTGCTATTTTTTTTTGTACATTGTCATTGTTCTTACTGTTCATGTTCTGTAAATTGAAATTGGTAAAAACATCTCAAGGACCAACTTTAAGGCAGTGACCAATGGAGTGTTAAAGTTGAAAGAGATGAAAATTATGTTTGACTTGTTTACTGCTTGAATTTATTTAAACAATATTATTATGAATCTAACCTTGTTCATAATTCTGTTGATGCTAAATCTTAACCTAACTCTAAATTTTAACAATTTCCACTTCAACAATTGGAGTTCTTTGGTTTTTTGAATTTCAATATTGTTTAGCTGTGAAATTCTCCTTATGCTTGTGAATTCCCTGAGCTAATTCTTGGACATTGGTACTGAGCAAACCATAGTTTCACTTTGAGCAGTTATTAGAAAGAATTTGCTAGTTTTAGTTCTAAGTTATGTTTCAAAAATATGTGACTTTCATAGTGACTACAGCCTACACTGGTAATAACCACAGATGGCACTTAAGTAGGCCATGGGTTAACCTAGAGCATTGGGTCAACAACCCATGGTCAAATCATATAAGTGATGAATTTCAAGGAAAATAACATGTTAACTAAACCTTGTGTGTTTTATAGGTTTCATCTATATGAGAGAACAGAGGACAGTTGATAGACTTCAATTTCTTCTTTTGTCTCCAATTTTTGTGGTAAGGATATATGTGAAAATACAACGACAGACTTGGCCATATAAGTTTGGGTGATGTGTTTTGATGTGAGCAAATGTTAAATCTAGGTTTTGATTGTGTTCTCACGTAGAGAATTAAGAATGAGCATTCCTAGTTATCTTACAAATTATATGTTGTTTTGGATATGTAAGAAAGCAAGTCCAATTAATAATTGTCCACAAAGTGTTCGACAAAAGTTCTCAACCAAGATAGTGTTATTCTTAACCTCAAGAACAAGTCGGAGGAAATCCAAAACCAACAGGCTACTTTTAAATAAAAACCTGAAACACACATCAACTCATGGGCACAAGTAGTTCATGATAGGGACAATATTCCTTCCCCTCTAGCAATAGTGGGGCAAGTAGTACAAGCTAAGGTTAATGAGAAGTGTACTAGACGGGCAAGGGAAATGAAAATGAAAGTACGAGGGATCTCTCTGCCTCATCCATCCATAGACTCCGTGAAGATCCGAACTTAGATTGGAAAGGAGTACATCAGATCGGAAGAGCACCTCAGAGTGTTGCTTCAACTTGGGCTCAGCAGTGATTTCTTGGTTCAGCAGGAAGCAAATTTTTGTAGCACTCAGTTCAACAAAGGTAAATTATGTGGTAGCGAGTATGGCATGTTGTGAAGCTCTTTGCCTTCGCAAAATGTTAACATGTATGTTTGATCTGGAGTTGGAGCCTACAGTGATTCACTGTGATAAATAGAGTTGTATCAAACTTTCTGAGAATCCAGTATTCCATGATAGGTCCAAGCATATTGAGATCAGATATCACTTCATCCAAGACAGGGTCCAGAATGGAGCAGCCAAGTTCCAATATATTTCCACAGATGAGCAGGTTGCGAACATTCTCACCAAACCCTTGGTGAAAGGGAAGTTTGTCTTCTTCAGAGATAAACTAGGAGTGGTGGAGAATACCTTCCTCACTAGGAGGGAGTGTTGATGTTTGTAGCTCAAACAAGCATCTCCACATGGGTTTGTGTCTAACCTGTGAAGATCGTCACTAATACCTCTCAAGAACTTTGGGAATTCACTTTATTAAAGTGAATGTCTTTTTAGATTGATTGAGGGTTAATTTAATAAAGTGCCTAAATTTTTGGCACTAGTGACTTAAGTTAATTAATTGGGTATTGGCCCTTGACCTCAAGTGAATGAGATCTAATATCAGCCATTAAAGTTAGGGTTTTGGTTCATCTCAAGAAGATAAAAGGAAGCCAAGGTGAGAGGAGAATAACACAAGAGAGAAACTCAAGCATTGAGTTGGAGATTTTGTGAAGAGAGGACTTTCTATTTCTAAATTTGGAAAAGAAATGTAGCAGTCTAGGAATCTTTTGCAGGGGGTAGTACAGCTGGGGCAGGAGATTTCTTGCAGGGGACAAGTCGTACAGCAGCAAGTCATACAACACAGGGTTGTACAGCAAGGGTCATGCCAGCCAACAGACCGTACGGATCAAGCTGTATAGTCGTACAACGTTCTGTACAGTCATGACCATACAGCACAGTCATGCAGGTCATATGGGTCATATAAAGTCGTACAAGGAAGGTCATGCAGTCGCACAGGGAAGTAGGGTCGCAAGCAAGTTGCATAAGTTTTTCAAGGGCAATTTGTAGTCAATTCATATTTTTCTGTGGAGAGCATTTTGCCAAGTTTGTTGTAGTGTATTTTCTTGGGCCATTTTCCCAATAAGGGAGGCCTTGTAAGCTTGGAAAATATTGAATAAAAAGTTGATTTGAAGGGCAGAAATTATGTGCATGTATTTTTATTGAGTAGATTTGTTTTCCATTAATATCGCTTCCACTAGTTGACATTTTTGTTAATAGATCTCGGCAAGTATAAATAAATCAGTGAGCTATACAATTTAATTTTCAGCAAGGAAAATCACTAGGAATTGTTTGTCTAGTGTTGGGGTTAGAAAAATTAACAAGCCTTATTAGGCCACTCCTAGACATTGTTGGATACCATTAGTTTTCAGATTGTAGACAAGAGACTAGATGTTCGAGTGGTGTTAGAGGCTTTGGTGGAGTAGCTTGTTTCATCAAGGACTCCCTCGAAGCATAGTCTCCATGATAGCAACAAACAAAGTCAACCAAATTCATGTGGATATGGATTAGATTCGTTGTTCCTCTTTCCAAAGATATTTATATAGCAGTTTGTTACTTCCCTCCAACCTCGCCACCATTTGCTCTTCATAGTGACTCGGCTAGAAATCCCTACCTAGATCTGTATGAAGATATCACTAAGTATTCATAGAGGGGGAAGGTCATCCTTCTAAGGGACTTCAATGCATTCATCATAGCTCTTCAAACCCCTCTACATGATTGCTCAAAGAATGGGTTTTGTCCTCAAAAAATGGACCCAAAGTCAAGGAGACTCCATAGACTTTTGGACGATGATTCGGGCCTATTACAGCATATGGAAAACACCTGTTATAGCTTAGTGAGTCTCATAAAGTACTAATCTTAAACGGTCTTCCCTACTTCCCTGCTTCCCAACATTTCATGTGCTTTGCACATAACGAGGGAGCTAGTGTAGTGGATTATGCCCTGTCCAGCGAGGCTCTTCTCCCTTTTATATGTTATTTATTGGTAACCCCCATTCCCCTAACAGGCCATGCCCTCCTCTCTTTCTCCCTTCGACCCAACCCTCCCCCTTCATCGACCCAACCACCCTTGGGCCCACCCCAAACCACTATCCTTATCTAGAGACTTTCTCTTCCCATCTCCACCAGATGCTACCTTCTGAATCCTAGTTTTCAGCCCTCAACTCCGAACCTACCAAGTATGAATGCCTCTCCTCCACCATTTAGGAAGAAGCCCTGAAATTTTATCCCCATGTCACCAGTTTGCGGCCCACTTCCCAAAGCCTAACTCATACCCCATGAACAAGTGGTATGATGCAGACTGCAAAAATCTCTATAGCCAACTTCGTCAAGCCTTCTCTCAAGATCACCATTCCTATTCTAGCCTAAAAGCTTCCTATCGTCACCTAACCCGCCACAAAAAATGCTTCTTCAAATCATAGAGGAGACATGACTTGCACGCTTCTCTTATATTCTCCCCAAAAAACTTTTGGCGCATCGTTTTCCCTAGTCACTCTCCCCTCCCACCTAATCTGGACCTTCACTCAATGTTCTTTAATACTTTGACTTTATATGGTGTGCGGGGGCAACCCGAAATTCAGGTCAGCGGGGGCAACCCGAAATTCAGGTCACCTTTCCCCCTCCCTCTTGCTACTTATTCCCATACTGTAACATCCGAGAGGCAGTACAAGTGATGAATACCACCAAAGCTATGGATGAGAAAGGGTCTCATGCAACAGAGTTCTTCAAGCATGGTCTCCAAGCTTTGGATGGGCACTTGGCAGACCTATTTAACTATGTTGTCCATACCAATTTTACAAAAATTTGGTTGCACCACACCATTGACCCGATCCACAAATCAAGCCCCAATGCAAATCCAAATAACTACAAGACAATCCTGTTGAGTCACACTTTGTCCAAGCTCTATGTTACAATTCTCCATAAAAAAAGCTTTCTACAGAGCTCGAACAAAGACAACTTAGAGCTAGGAGACAGGCTGGATTCCAACATACACATCAAACTATTGATCACATCCTTACTCTCTGAGCCATCATTAAGGAGGCCTTACATCACTCTTCGAATGTTTATTGTTGCTTTGTATACTTTCGGAAAGCCTTCGAATCTATCACCTAGGCCCTTTTCAAAAGACTTAGAGACATCAGCATCTCCAAGACATTGCTAACAACCATCATGTGCCTATACAAGTCAGTTCTAACTTCTGTGGTGTCTCCACACTACTCACGAGATGTCATATTTCATCAAGATACATTGGAGTCAAACAAGGGTGCCCCCTATCCCCCACTTTATTTGGTATCTGCATCAATGAGCTTAAGTCTTTCTGCAGGATCACATCCAAGATGGGGTTGGATGCCTCCTCCACCAGGTCTTGATACCCATCCAATTGTTTGTTGGTTATGTGATTCTCTTAGCCTCATCCTTGAAGGAGCTCCAGAGACAGCAAGATGCTTTAGCACCTTTCTGTGACCTTCGACAATTGACGAGCAACTTGGGTAAAACCAAAGTTTGATCTTCAATGGATTGAAGAAGGTTCTTCTGGATCAACACTTCGTTTTTAGAGGAGAAGAGATTGGGATCACCAGCAATAGTTCTTAGGGCCACACTTCAATCTCAGACATGTTATTCGGCCCCGAGTCAACAAGGGTTGCAAATCCTTAGCCATTCTCGAGAGACAATGTTTCCAACACCATTTTCAAGACATAGAGTCCAAGTTGTTCATCATGGATACCCTGGTCCAACCCACAATGCTTTATGAGTCAGAGGTTTAGGCTCCTTGCTTGCTAGAGTCTGATTAAGCCTTGTCCAAGAGAGTGTAGACCCTTCTCCTTCGTTGCATCATATGAAGCAAGAACACATTCCGTTAGCAAATCATTTCTCACAGAGTTCAAGGTACAACCATTATAGCTCAAGATGGTGTTTAGCGTTGTTTCACTTCTACACTGCCTCCAGAGTTTCGCCAACTTGGTGAAGGGGCGAGACAGGTCTCCATACTTAGTCTTCCATTCATTAGAGTCCATTGCCTCAACCAACACTATGAGTCATTCACACTGTTTGTTTGCAAGGGTCTTGGATCTTTTAGCATCAATGGGTATCTCAATGGACCATCTTGCTCTATTTAAATACTTCCTAGATGCATCTAACCACATTTTACCGACTAGGCAAAAATTAAACCGGATCATCCAGGACAACAACTACAAACAATTTATTCATGTCACTTGGACAAACCCACTAGGTGGGTTACGTACAAAGATGGCCTTCTATGTTGAGCACTTAATGGAGGTGAGGGATAGACTTATCATCCAACCCTTATACAAAGGCAGGCATTGGAATCATCTTCTCTGTATTCCCTTGGTCCAATTCCAAGTGGGTCCACATAGACTCTGGGTTGAGACAGACCACCAAAATGACCAATCAGACAGGATTCGCCAATTGTGCCATCTTGGAGAGGTTCATACGGAGGAGGATTACAATTTTTGCTACCCCATCTACTATGAGATTTGTGGGTAGTTCCATTGTTTGTTTAGGGGACCTCAACCTTCTCCAACTTCTCTAGGTATCGTGAGCAGTGATGCCTATCCCTATACATGTAGGAGGCCATCACACTCTATTCACATACTCTCCAACCTCCTCCTAGACCATCTTTCACCTGGATGATTACTTCATTATTTACAATGCTCCAATCAGCTAGAGGCACCAAGAGACAAATTGATAACATGGTATCCAACTCCTGTAAATTTTTCTTTAATATTCAACTAGGGCTAAACAATGCATGCAAATCTCTACTGGTAACCACACATGAATATCTTTTACAGTATGCAACGAAATATAAAACTGAGAAATAAATCACAACATCACATCACAATATTGACACTATTATTTTGGGTATGGAAACCCCCGGAAAAACCCAAGATGGGAAAATCGGTGCAGCAGTCAGATATAGATTTTATTATGAGAAAATATGGAACTTTTACAATTATTGCAAATTCACCAAAACCTGGCGAATGCAGTGCCCAGCAGAATCACTGTGCAAATCCCAGCTAAACCTCAACACCCTCCTATGTGAGTGTACGGCCCAGTTGTACGAAGCTTGGTGATCCTGTTGCTCGCTCCTCCGTCTTCTCAGCTAAATCCTCTATCTGACTTTCTCTCCCTATTTGTATCCTATCTCTGTCGAAATACAAGTGTGTATCCTCTCCACCAATTGATCTCTCTTTTATAACTTTAGGTAAAGCAAAAACCCTAATTTCACTTTCAATTTAACTAGTGTTTCACTAAAGTTAATAAACAATTAGATCACTTTAGTTATTTTCCAAAGTAAACTTATGAAAAATAATTAAATACAATTGGCTTCTTAATTTAAGTCTTCTGCATGCAGGAAGACCTTCCTTGTTGCTGCTAGTTTAACAACTCCAAATCTATACAAAGCAGAGGGGCAATCCCTCCTAAGACCTCAGCAATATTGCAAATTGTCCATTGCTTACGCAATAGCAATTGAAGGATGGAGGACTACATTGATATTTTTTATCAGCTCGACAAGTTTCATTACCAATATTGCCCAACCGAATCCATTACCAACAAGCAAATGAGCCCACCCAGGATTCAACGGAGTGTGACCCATTGCACACAGCAGCTTAGTGGATGGTCTAGATCTTCCCCCAACTCTTCTTTGGAATAGCATTCTATACTCAAATTTCTCCATTCAACCTCAAATGTTAGGAAAGATGGATTTAGTGGAACGTGACTTATAACATCCTTGGCATCTTCATTTTCTCTCCAATCACTAGATCCATCACCTTTTGTACATTCTCCTAATGCAGTTATCTTTGCTCAAAGTCTAGAGTTTTTTAGACCCTAGCTTAGATTTTTACCTTTCTTTTTTTATCTTGCTTTCTCTTTATAGGAGCCATTTTGGTGCTCCCACTTTATATTGACAACATTGTACTCAACAATCCCATTGACCTACTTTTGTTGGACATTAATAAAATTATCTATCTTATCTTATCTTACTGTGCTTGCCAAGTGTTTTCTTTAACAAGTGAACTAGATTAACTAAACGGATATCAAGTTGACCAATTTGACCCTCGAAAATATCGATTCGGCCTTTAAATCGGATTGGAGACCAGTTTGGTATTGAACCAGTCGATTGGTACCGAACCAATCGAACTCTTCTAATTCGTATCTACTCGACCATGTTGATACTGGTTTGGTTCCCTATAAGTCACAAAGCCCTTTTGGAGGAAAAAAAGCAATTTAGATTTTCTTTTACCTAAACCCTAAAAGCACACATGAATGATAGTAGAACCATAATGTATGTGTATAAAATGATGAGAATGACTAAGTGTTTGAAACTAGGGTAGAGTTACTTACAAGGTGCAAGTCTAAGCATAACAAATGTTGGGAGCCAGTATCGTTTAATAAACTTTGCCTAGTATTTTTATCTCAATATCTAATGTTACTTGAAAATAAAATCTTCTAAGAGTAGAGGATATCTACTAGGTTTTCTCATAAAACTATTTACTAACTCTACTAATTATCTACCAAAACTATTGGGGAAGGCAATCCTGTAATATTTCAATATGTGATTAACAAGGTTCAAAACCAAAAACAGTAATCAAATATAGTTTCACATGCACAATCATGGTTCAAACAGAAATGATGAAACAAAGTTGACATCAAATAGAAGATTCCTAAATAAAACTTATCTTACTAATATGTAGTAGGCAAATAACTTGTAGCATGTTGTTTGTTGGACTCTAGAGGCCATTTGGAGCCTCATTGATTATGAAATTTGTTTCAGGTATGTATCACTCTGAGTCCCATTTTGATATCTTCACCCTTACATGGTATATAAATGAGCAGAGTTTGTCAAATGGGTCTAGCGTAAGAGGTTTTGAGATGGAACATTATCCTCCCTGTTGTATATTGTAACTTCAAAAGATATTCTAAATGTATTTTACTGATGTAACCCAAGGGAGATGTTATTATTCCTCCGTCAGGGTGTTACTATTGTAATTGGTCATCATAGAGTCATGAGGTAAAGCCTCCATTGTAAGTCGGGTCAATAGTACCCTAATGAATATAATATAATATTGTATTGAGTCTTCCTACGTGAAGTCGGCCCACTTAGTTTAGTGGGGCCGACTTGTTAGGTTAAAAGTCAAGTGACGAAAAGAGTATAAATAGAGGAGATGTGTTCCTCATTTGAACACAAACTCACTTGTGTATAGCGCATAGGAGAGAGAAAGAGATATATCTGCTGGAGGGAGGCACACTTGTCTGGGGTCTTGTCTTGTACTTTTTATACATCTTATACAGAGGAAGTTTTGCTAGGTTTTCTTCCCCATGAGGGTTTCCCAGGATAAATCTTTATGTTCTTTTGTGTGGTTGTGCTTCTCTATCTTTTAGTGATCCTTTTGCTTATGGTTATGTTGTTATGATGCTAAATGTTATAAGATCTGATATAACCATTAACAACTTGACATGGTATCAGAGCTACCCTGAAAGAAGTCTTTGTGCAGCCGAAACACAGCTACAGTTACAGCTATTGAAGATTAGGGTTTCATGCTTGAAAACCCTAGAAGACTAAAACTAGTCATGTTGGGACTTTCGCTATATCTCGATATTAGAGAAGGCTCAGGAGCCGAAACTTTTACAGGCCGAAGATAAATTCCTGGTGTACCCTATGTAAAAGTTTCAGCCTTAGATTCGCTATAAGCTAGGAGATATGATTCCTCCAAATCAGGGTTCCAACCTCTCCTAGGATTCAGCCTTAAACAGGTGACCTAGGGAGAATTGTTATATCTCAAGCTACGAAGGTCCAAATGAAATTTTGAAAGATGTTCCAGATAGGGCATGGACTGTAGTTTCTGTGGTAAAAGTTTTAGACCCCGAAGGTGAAACAGTGACACGTGGAAGTCCGTACAAGTTCGCAATGCTGAACAGTCCTGAAATAAGTCACCTTGGGAGAATTCGCATAAGTCCCAATTGGTGAAGCAAATTCTCCTCTAACCTATGGGAATGTAAAGCAGACAGACCAGGCTACCTCAGTGCAAAGTTTCAGACACAGAGGAGCAGTGCTTTTGGAGATACAGCAGAAACAATATCAGGCAATTCTACAAAAGAAATTGAAGAAAACTAGGGCATCAAATATTTTGCAGTTATGATCACAGTTTTGGGAAAATGAGTACATTGCTCAGCTCGCCTTGAGAAGGAGCATCTTTCTATCCAATCGGATTTGAAAGACACCTAAGTTGAAAAATTAGGGTTTCTCTGTCAAACCCTAGGTCCACCAGAAGCAGCATTCCAGAAAAGCTTTCAAGCAAGCATCAGATTGAAGCAATCTCATTGGTCAAAGGAAGAGCTACAAATCCAGAAGGAGATGAAGGCAAAGCAAAAGAATGAGTCTGCCAAACAAACAAAGATAAGTATTTGAACTGTCTTTCCTGTATATGTTGTGTATTATGCATGATAGAATGTTTGCATTAATGACAGTATACTACTAATATGCATGTTATGGGTAAGTAGCCAATGGTTCTATACAACTCTCCATTGCTACTTATCTAGAATGAAACCTCTTTGCTGACATATTGGATTAGTGCACAATCTCAATGATGTTATGGTAGAGATGGAAGGCATCTGGAAAGTTTCCGTGAGATATGGATGAATGTTGTATTGGCTAAAATAGTTGCATGATGCATTAGAATTTGTCATTATGCATATGTCCTATGAAATGGTTCTAACCATGCAACTGGTGCATTTGACTTGTAGAAAAGATCGTGTACAACCACCTACAAGAAAAGGAGGATGAGACATGTTCCGAAGAACAAGAGATGACAATTCAAGATTCACTCCAATAAACATGAACCTGAAGCTCCCAGGGTCAACGACACCATGATGGAAGAAAGAGCTTCAGAAGATTATACGAGAGCGGTAAATCCACCTCGAGAGATGAAGACCACCTTGGGCACAAGAAATAACTCAAGATGAAGAAAAATATGGCGAGACTTCCAAACCAAAGTAAGAGGCCTCGAATACACTCTAGTTATGCGGCACAGTTGAGTGACATCATTAATGCAGACGCTTCTAGCTATGGAAGAAGCTATGATCAAAGAGTAACAATTGATCATGGGGAATAATGTCTAGGATATGGCTCTGAGACCTGAAGGGAAGTCTGCAGTGTCTTTCATATGGATCTACAAGAACAAGTATACAAAGCAAGGTTCATGGTTAGTCTCAGAAAGAATAGACAATGGCATGACATACTCTATTGACCAGACACACTTCTCCAGTGAAGAAGAAGTATATATCGAGCAAAGAACCACCTGTGCAGAATAAGCTTTGTACGAGCTCAAAAGGCATCCATAGATAAGCACGTTCAATTACATAAGGAGCTTGAAGATCACCTAGAGTGATGAATATCTTAACCTTTTCTACAAGGTTGAAGATGGAAACCTACAGAAGATAACAAGCTCACAGATGGGTGCAAGAGAAACTTTTCGACAAAGTTCGAGATAAAGGATCTTGGTATCTAGTAACCTAAGATGGATACATAGAAGATCAGTAGCAGAGGCTACTACCTGTCACTCCAGAATGCAAAGGGAGGATGATGCTCCGCCTCAAGGGGAATGACTGCAGAAGATCTATGAGTTCGACATGGTACGATAGGATGGACAGCTTCCTGATGGACTAAGGCTTTACCAAGAGTAAAGTGGGTTCCAACCTTCAAGGTTGAATGCAGAAGATTGGGATATGTTGATGACTTGACAGGATGAAATCATGGTAGAAGCAATGATGGAAGAATACCAATCATGTTTGGATATAGTACCCAAACCAAAAGGCAAGAGTGTGGTATCTTCCAAGTGGATTTGCAAGATAAAACATGCTGCTGATGGAAGTCTTGAAAAAGGAAAGATTTGTGGCTAGAGGATTCTCTCAGAGAGAGGGAATTGATTATGAAGAGACATTTACTCCAGTAGCAAGGTACACTTCCATCAAAACCATGATGAAGTGGGATCTACACCAGATGGATGTAAAGAAAGCCTTCCTTAATGGTATGATTGAGGAAAAGGTTTACACCGAACAACCACAAGGATTTAAAAGTCGAAGACAGAGTGACTCATGTATGTGAGTTAAAAAAGGCTCTGTATGGATTGAAGCAAGCTCCCAGAGCTTGGTATGGAAGAATAGATTGCTTCTTGACAAGCTTGGGATTTACCAAGAGTAAAGTTGATCCTAACCTTTACCTTAAGGTTATGGATGATGAACCTGTCATACTATTGTTGTATATGGATGATCTATTTCTGACAGGAAATGAGAAATAGATCACAGAAAGCAAAAAGAAGCTAGCTGAAGAATTCGAGATGAAAGATCTTGGATTGATGCATTATTTCCTCGAGCTGGAAGTGTGGAAAAGCCCAGAAGGAATCTTTCCGAACCAGGGAAAGTATGCAGTGGAAATCTTAAAGAGATTTGATATGTTGGATTGTAAAGCCATGGCCACACCCATGGATACCAACATGAAGCTATTGTCTAATGAGACATCAGAGTTAGTGGATATGACTCAATACAGATAGATTATTGGGTCATTAATGTATTTGACGAACACAAGGCCAGATATATGCTTTGTTCTGAACACCTTGAGTCAGTATCTAGTTAAACCTAGACGGGTTCACCTGATAGCTGCAAAGCATATGATGAGGTACCTAAAAGGTACGATAGACTTGGGACTTTACTATGGTAGAGATCATGACTACAAATTATATGGATATATGGATTCAGATTGGGCAAAAAGTGCCGCAGACAGAAAGAGCACCTCAGGTGGATGTTATTGTTTGGGATCTTCCAAGATCTCATGTTTTAGTAAGAAACTATCCAGTGTTGCTCTCAGTACAGCTAAAGCAGAGTACATTGCAACTTGATTCGCTATTTGGGAAGCCATATGGCTTCGGAAAACTGATGTCAGGACTATTTGATATGGAGTTGGATACCACAGTGATTCTTTGTGACAACCAGAGTTGCATAAAGATGACAGAAAATCCTATGGGATATGGTACTAAAGGGAGAAACTCTAGTATGTGAGTACCAATGAGCAAGTTGCTGATGAGTTGACCAAGCTTCTGTGACAAGCGTGGTGTAGTTCGAAAAGACTTTCCTCGCAAGGAGGAACAGTGATGTTGATATAGATCTTTCCTCGCAAGGAGGAACGATGAAGATATGGACCCTTCTCAGAAAGGAGAAACAGGTCGAAGATATGGACCCTTCTCGGAAAGGAGAAACAGGTTGAAGATATGGACCCTTCTCAGAAAGGAGAAACATGTCGAAGCTTTGGACTCTCTTCGAAAAGGAAGAACAAGTCAAAGATATGGACTCTCTTCGGAAAGGAAGAACAAGTCGAAGATATAGACTCTCTTCGGAAAGGAAGAACAAGTCAAAGATATGGACTCTCTTCGGAAAGGAGGAACAAGTCGAAGATATGGGCTCTCCTCGGAAAGGAAGGGCAGGTAGTAGATATGAACCCTCCTCGGACAAAGGGGGAGCAGGTTGATAATATGGATCCTCCCGGAAAATAGGGAGTGATGATGAGACTGACATCAATGATGGGATGACAGTGATACTCCAGCATGAAAGAGGCCAAGTGCGCCTGAAAATGCTGACAAGGTCCCACATTCACTTGAGGATGGCAAGTATAACACTATGTTCATGAGAGTGGTCCTTACTAGCTAAGGATGGCCCTGCAGATATTACTCTCGCATGGAGAGTACCCACCTTCACTTGTGGACGATAATATCCTCTCTTGAGGATGGCAGGCATACACTCTATTCATGAGAGTGATCCTTACTAGCTAAGGATGGCCTTGTAGATATTACTCTCGCATGGAGAGTACCCACATTCACTTGTTGACGATAGTATCCTCTCTTGAGGATGGCATGTATAACACTCTGTTCATGAGAGTGGTCCTTACTAGATAAGGATGGCCCTGCAAACGTTACTCTCACATGGAGACTACCCACATTTAGTTGTGGGTACCGTAGAATAACACTCATTCAAGAGTGGTCCTAACCTTAGTGGTATGGATGCTCTACGATGAGTCCTCACGGACGATGGCAACGACATTTTGTATGCGGTCGAGATCTGCTCTACAAGCATTACTCTTGTATGGAGAGTATGCCTACATTCATATGTAGATGCTATAGAATAACACTGGCCTGGGAGTGGTCCTAACCTTGGTGGTATGGATGCTCTATGATGAGTCCTCACGGACGTCGTAGTATAACACTCACTTGGGAGTGGTCCTAACCTCAGTGGTAAGGATGTTCTACAATGAGGGCCGACATTTTGTATGCGGTCGAGATCTACTCTGCAGACAATACTCTTGCGTAGAAGAGTATGCCTACACGTGAGTGTAGATACCGTAGTATAACACTCACTTGGGAGTGGTCCTAACCTCAGTGGTATGGATGGTCTACGATGAGTCTTACGAACGATAGGGCCTGCATTTAGGTGCGGTCGAGATTTACATTTAGTTCTAAACAATTCAGCTGGTCGATATCATGGACCAGGCTGATGGAGGATTGCATCATTCTTGGACTTATGTCCTAAAGAGATAGGGATTGATCATCCCACAGGATTAAGTAGATCAAAGTGCGGCTGCAAAGGATCGAAAGAATCGAAGTGTTGTTGCAAAGGATCGAAGTGTTGCTGCAAAGGATCGAGAAGATCGAAGTGCTGCTGCAAACGATCGAGAAGATCGAAGTACTACTGCAAAGGATCAAAAGATCGAAGTGCTGCTACGAAGGATCGAAAGATCGAAGAGTTGCTACAAAGGATCAAGTGATCGTGTGATGCAGGAGATAAAGACTCAGTGTTGTAGAAGATGATGTTCCAGTACTGAAGACATTGAAGAGTAACTGTTCCAGTTACTGATGAATGTTGAAAACCTCCTATGACATATAGATGTATTACCTCGATGTTGGAGATACTCTCTCTCGTTACTCCTATAGTCTATGATGATGTTGTCTGTAGAATAACCTTCTCGTTAAGGGGGAGTGTTGTATAATGTAACTTCAAAGGATATTCTAAATGTATTTTATTGATATAACGCAAGGGAGATGTTATTATTCCTCCGTCAGGGTGTTACTATTGTAATTGGTCATCATAGAGTCATGAGGTAAAGCCTCCATTGTACCCTAATGAATATAATATAATATTGTATCGAGTCTTCCTAAGTGAAGTCGGCCCACTTAGCTAAGTGGGGCCGACTTGTTAGGTTAAAGTCAAGTGGCGAAAAGAGTATAAATAGAGAAGATGTGTTCCTCATTTGAACACACACTCACTTGTGTATAGCGCATAGGAAAGAGAGAGAGATATATCTGTTGGAGGGAGGCGCACCTGTCTGGGGTCTTGTCTTGTACTTTTTATACATCTTATACAGAGGAAATTTTGCTAGGTTTTCTTCCCCATGAGGGTTTCCCAGGATAAATCTTTGTGTTCTTTTGTGTGGTTGTACTTGTCTATCTTTCAGTGATCCTTTTGCTTATAGTTATGTTGTTATAATGTTAGATGTTATAAGATCTTATATAACCATTAAAAACTTGACACTCCCCACCCAGGTTTTGTTCCCCTAAGTGACATGTTGAGCTCATAATGAGAATATTGTTGTGATGCCATGTCTCATCATGCCACATACATCTCACAATACCCCATACAATTTGACCTTTCTCACCAATAGTTAACCATCGTCAACTTGAACCATATCCAAGTTAACTCTCATTTCATTTAAACAGACTATAAATGGACCTGGAAATTTTTGAATTGACTTTCTATGAGCTTTTTAATTGAGGAAATGCGTATAAGTGAATTCTAAACTAAGAATAACCCTGTAAGCAGTCACCAGGTCTATGAAAGTGTATACCAAACGGTTGCCATGATCCAAAACTGAGAGATTAAACCCGGAACCTTCCAAAAGACCTCAAACCATTTGCCAGTGTTCTGATACGAAATGCATGCTAGTTAACATGACTATTTTGTGTAGGTGCAGGTGAGAGTCTGTTCCATTAAAAGTTATGATAAATATATAGAAGAGTGATGTGTGTTACAGCATTCTAAATGGAATAAGAGCTTATGGAATGTGCACTCTCTCATGACCATATTGTCAATCACTCTGCTGATATTGCATTGGGGGCTGATAATATTAATAGTTCAATAGCTATCATGAAAAACACTTTGCTATACCTTAGATGTTGCACCAGGTTTGATTGGTGAAATTTTCATTTGATTTTCTATGGGAATCAACAACAGCATTTTACAAGGCTATTCAAGGACAATTAATAATTTTTTGCTAAAAACAAAATAGATCAAGAAGAGCATACAATAAAAGGTATCTACCTCCTAATCATTCTCGAAAGTTATTGGCATAGCCCTTATTAAACCCTAATTTATCCTAATGGATATTAAATAGTAAATATGTGGATTCAGTGCTCACTGGTATAGTCTTGCCATCGCGGGCATCAACCCACTTTCCCCCAATCAGACCTTGTGTTCGCAGCAGATCCTTTTCATTCAGCCATCTTAGTGACTCGCTGCTCATCTGCATCGCACAACATATGTTATAACACAAAAATTGCTCATACATGCATATTCATGACCTGATCGAGGTAGATCTTACGGTTATTTTTGCAAAGAAAAAGCTTTTGACAAAGCTTCCTAGTGTTAAGCAGGATTCGATCAAATCCTTCGTCCATGCTTGTTATTAAAATTTCAATTGCGAAAAAACTCTGTTGCGTTCGCCCATTAACGTATTAATGTCTGTTTAAGTGTGGTTAGAAAAAGGCTTTCAATGAAGATGGTAAATTAAAATTAATGGGACTGATTATACGAGATTGTTGAAGTGGGTAAGGACTAGCAGATACCCGTCGCTGGTGCAAGTGAGCATAATAAGTGCATACGACATGAGCACTCCTCATGTGGCGGATTGCCATTGCCATTGCCATTCCGTTTACGTGACGTGATATGATCTGCGACTCTTCCTACCTCCACTTCCAGTCGTACTCTTTAATCACCAGGTTTTTTCATGGAAAAAAGTAAAGGGCTCCTTGACGTGCTCCTCTGACTCTTTACTTTGTTGTGATTATTACCGTATATTTTCGGGGAAGGTTTGCACGTGTTCAATTTGATGATGGGATTTGTAAAAACAGAGGAATTTTAAACAAATAAAAGAAATAGAGTTTTCAAGCCACTTCATAAATATGTTAAGATTTGGTTTTAATTGATGGAGATATACGAGGAGCGGAAGCAATGAAACATTAACCTATTCATCGTTCTGTTCAAATTTAGCTTTTTGATGTAGTTTATCGATACCTCGATTCTTTTTAATAAGAGCAAGTATCGATTTTTTTCCATGGAATAGCCCATGACAATGGTCAACTCAATGTAAAATGAATGAAGAGAAGTAACTTTGACATTTGTCACGTCGATGATCATCATTCTCGCTTTAGGTTGCCTCTCCTCGAATTCTAATTCAAGGGGATCCCTCATAAGATTACAACTATGTATTTGTAAAACTTAAAATGGAAACACACAATTGTAGAATGAAAATTGCATTTGGATTTTAATTATAAAAGGAGAACTAATAAAGATCTGGTGCCTTGTCCTTGGGATATAGAGTCCAAGCGATGAATATAACTTGAAATGTGGATGAAGAGGATGTGATAAAACAACAAAACAAGGATTATCAACCATAAAGATATATATTTTATGTAATAATCATGTGAAATATGTAAGAGAGACACAATAAAACATCCATCAATTTATTACATTCACATAATGAATTAAAGATAAATTATGACCAGTAGAAAGAACTTTATTGAATGAATAACCCCTTATTACATCAAGATTTAGAATTGATAAAAAACTAGGTGAAAAAGGGCTTTACAAGCACACTTCAACTTCTCTTTCAATAAAGAACAATTCACTATTAAAAGAAAAAACAACACTCTACAAAAATATATGCCACCAATACATAAATGGCAGCCTTTCCTACACTTGAGATCTATAAGAAAGAAGAAGATGGAAGCTCATATTCATCAATCACTCACTCTCTTCACCTGCCAAAGTCTTTAGTGTTAGTGGGATATTCATCCTCGTCAACTTCTACCTTGCTAATGAGATTTCTTTCCTTCTATATATAAACTAGTATAAAGAAAACCCTAGAAACCTCTAAGGAAGTGTCATGCATCCAAATATGTAGAGATTTACTTAGAGAATGTGAAAGGCCATCTCAATGTTAAAATGTGCTACAAAATATGTAGATTGTGCCTTGGATAGTGTGAAATTAGATACTCTATCGTAAAACATGAATCATAACATGAAAGTTGTCTCCAAATATGTAGAAAGATAACCCAAAAACAATATATGCATCAAAATGTGTAGTAACTCCACCACATAAGAAAATACTTCTCCAACTATGTATTGAATACCTCCAAATATGTAGAGATCATCCAAGCATGAAAATGTAGCATGGATCAATGGATATCTATCAAGCCACCACTAGTGCCTTAAGTACTTAATCTAGTCATGAATGTTAAACCAAGTGATGTTCAAGCAAGACAAAATAAGGAAACAGTTTTAAGACAATTTTCAGAACCTGTAAATGTGGTTTATTCTCCAAGGGTACACATCTCTTGGCATTGTACTGTTTAGAAAATAATACCTCTGAAAATGCAAAATAAACCATGCATTTTCAAGTAGTAACATGATTGAATGATCAAGTTAGTTAGAGAAAGGCCTAAAAGAGTGCAAGTGTGGTCAAAAGTAATTATCCATGAAAAGGAAGGGAAAACATTAGGAAAATCAAGGGAGTCCTACCTATGGAAACCAACAAATTATTAAATTGGGAATCAAGGCCAAGGTTGAAGGACCCAAAATCATATATTTAGACCTTTGAAATAATGTTCAAATGATAAACTCCAGTGGTTGCAATCAACTATGTGGGAATCCTTCATGTCATCCTAATGTAGGTTGTGCATATAAGATGTGAAGTGTGAATTGTACACACTACATTTCCACCCCATGGTAAGTGCAATAAATGAATGGAGTGCATGAGATACAACTTAACATGAAGACTAGCCCAAGCAAGGAAACACAATCAAGATGGAACAATATGCAAACAATCACAAGTATCAACTAATCAAAGAGAAATAAATAAATATCAATGACATGAGAGAGGGGAAAAGAGAAGGAGGGATGTTTGGGGCATTTCTCCATGGCATAAGCAACAAACCACAAGGTACCAACATACAAAGGCAATAGATGTAGGATAAAGCTAGTTCCATTAGAAAAACAATATACCCGCTCACCTTCTTGAGGGCACAAGATGTACTACATGTATGCCATATTTATGGCATGAGTAGGAATGGAATTAATCTTACACAAAAAAGAAATGAATACAAAGAGAAACCAATAGTTGGTCAACAAATCACACAATGAAGCATACATAGCTATGTAATCAATTAATTGTAGGTTGGAAAAGAATCAATAGATCAAATAGATGGAAAAAACCAAGTATCACTAGGAAAACTGAGTAATCAAGCAAACATAACTAACACTTGTCCCATTCAAGCAATACCTACTCTACACGAAAAGTAAATGTGTAAGTAATGAGAAGAGAGAGACAACTCATACATTCACTAACCTAAAAGTACTATTGTGGCATTTGTTTGAGTGTTGATAGTTGAGGCAATCCCTTTCAAATGTCGAGGCTATATGTTTGGTAAGTAGTTGTATAAAATAAATCAAACAAGTGTGTAAGTCTCATCGTTACTTCCCTAGGGATGTGTCTAATGGAGCAATAGGATTGTCAACCAATGGAAAAAGGGTAGAGGAGACAAATGGATTTAAATGGGGACGAAAAACTTCTTAGACACCATTAAATTGTTAGATCACAATGAGGGAATCTAAATGCATGTTTCATGGAAGTTCCTTGCCATAAGGCATCTCTTTAAGCTTCTATGATATCGCAGTGCTCAATAGTATTTGTAGCCCGTGTTATATAACACTACAAGGAAAACACCATTTGGCAAAGGTTTTTAGTGTTATAATATTGGGCAAAAAAAATATTTGCGATTGACAATAGATATTTTATAGGAGGTTTTAATAGATGTCCTCTATAACTAGAAGTTATGGGTGGATAGAGGCTCTAACAATTTTTTTTAATTTTATTTTGGGCCTACTTCAAATAATAAGTTTCACCGATGCAAAATAAATTTGCTAAAGTACCAATACTTAATATATATTTTAAATGAACGATGCATATTTAATTAAAAGCACAGGTAAATATTACTTGTTTTCAAATCATCAATGCATATATATCTTTGCAAACCATGAAGTCTTGGTAATGATCATGATAACAATAATAACACTAGTGATGATATCATTGAAAGGAATTGAGTTGTTGTTGCATTTTAAAGCATTGATGCTTGCATTACAATTATAAGCATAGGTGCATCGATAGATGTAAAATGTGTCATTGCATAATATCATTTAAATGCACTAGCACACACCAATAATAAAAAAGCTTTGATGCATAGTGTTGAAACAAGAAAATGTTCATTTTCCAATAATGGAGATTACCCATTACTAAGGCCCAATTAGACGTATCCTTGTCTAAGGTAGCAAGATCCTCTAGTGTGCTGGCCTGGCTGCCAACCAATGGATTTATCTTTGAATTATTTAAAATATAAATCCTAAATGCAATTATAAGTCTTCAACATATTACAATTCTAAAACTGAATACCTATATATGTTTTAAGAACAAATAGTGGATATGAATTTAATAATTTTGTCATCCATTCAAACATAAAACAATTTATTGAATATTAATGATGAAAACATCTTAAATAACTATCTATTAAAACTAGGTTAGCCTAAAATAGAGTAACTGGTAGCAACTTCACATCCACATTTAACAACTTATTGAAAAGCAACAACAATAAATAATCACAATTGTATGAGAATAGTCTACAACAAAAGAAAACATTCTTACATACATCCCAACATAAGCAAGTAGAATAATAGCCCCATACAATAACATACACCATAATTAGTCTCCAACAATGGAGAACTTCAAAATTTTGATGAAGCACATCACTTTGAAGGAAGTGGTGTTGTTTAAAAAAGGACTTATAAGATGCTATTTTTGACTCATTGTTGGCTTCTTTCACCTTTCTGTCTTAACCTACGGTTCAACATCACCACAATACCAACAATAAACCACAAGACATCGGCCCAATAGAGTAACTTCGTCGGCAACACCTGCGAAGAAGGCGCAGTCTCACCCGAGATATCTAATGGGTAACTGCCAGAACCATGTTTCCGCAGTTGGTGAGGGATTATAGTCCCTTGGCATGCGACCAAGGAACTCGATGAGAGCAACTTAGACGACTAGAAAATTCCTGCGCGACTGAGCACAAATGTATGTCAATGCGCACAACACGACCTAGTCTTTAACCTTAACAACTGGCGAAACTTATGCGACGCAGCTGATCCTTTCAACTAACATGTCACTTGCAAGTTATACTTCAACTTAAGGAATTAGCTACAACTTGCTTGCGCATTCCAACAAGTCTTTAGCATTTATTCATTTACTAGCTACAATATGGTACCAAGCATTCAACAATATCTCTTTATCATACAGTAAGAAAATAACAGCCATTCACATAAATAAGCACAACATCAATCAACCATTTGAACACACAAAATAACGTGAAAACCCATCTGGGAAAAACCACCAAGGTGCTCTTCATCTGGCATAAGAAATGGACATATCACCTTGCAGTTTGCGACTTGTAGACTGATCTTATGATATGTCTTTATGACTCAGAATTTTTGCTCTCATGCTCTCTGGTTTATTCTTCTATTTACTCCTACTAATCTGCACATAGCATGGATCAACTCTTCTATCTACGTTATGCGCACTCAGCTACAGATTCCTTCTACTCTTAGCAGTTTGCGCACACAACTGCAAGATCCACGGCTCAACAGCCTGCTACTGCTACTAGAATCTTCTTTGAGTCTTCTCTTCTTCTACTCTACCTCAAAATACAGCAAAATTGGTGTCCTTGGATCTAGAAAACCAACGACTGAATAATACTCTACAACAAATGATAAAATTGACAACAGCCAACCCTTATACAGAATGGGTTCTTGTTATTTATATCTTCTATCAAACCACACAGGGTTGACTACATATTGCCTATCAGTTACAGGTCGTAATTAGCCATCAGAACAGGATGTCATGGAATGACACAAGGCACTATCGGCCTAACTTACAAATATTCTCCCATACGTGCGTGGCCGCAGGATTACGTCGTATTCAACTTCCATGATCTTTACCTATCGATTTTCGATCGTTATCACCTGTACACCTGTACGCTTGCCTTTCCTTTGTCGCATGCATCTTTATTCCGCATGCGCTAGTCCCTTTCCTTCCTGTCACGACCTTCCTTTTTGTCACGCGCGTGATGTACCTTTGCTTGCGTGTGCTCCTTTCCTAGCCCAATAGGCCCCCAACACTCACATGTGGCTCGTCCCGAGCCACTAAGCAAAAATGGACTTGTGCTCAAAATTTTCAGTCGCAAAGATTATTGTTCTTTCCGCAAAATTTTATGACTCTGGCGCTGATTGCACCGAAGGACCAACCTTGTCCTGAAATTCTTTCATGATCTGCTGCACCGCCACAACTTCATCTGACACCTCTTCTGCTTGCGCGACCAATTGCTCTACTTGGTCGGTACTGATATGTTTCGACGGGCCCGCGTATGCTGAATGTGTGATAGTCTCAATTTTCTCCTTCAACGATTGCATAACGCAGATGATGCGCGCTGCTTCTGACTGGTGCACTTCTACTTCTGCTTCCCTAGTACACTCTCTATCTTGAAGAGCCTAGACTTCCTGCTGCAGCCGCTTAATTTCAGTCATCTTGGCCATCTTCTCTTGGAAGGCCAACTTCTTCATGCCTGCTTTCTTAGTTGCGTGCTTGTTCACCCTTATGTTTTCAATAGTCGTATCCTCCATAAGTGCTTCCCATACTATGGAAATGTCTTCTAGTGCCTTAGCGCACATTGTTTCTCCTTATTTGATTTTTACAGCAGCCTCAAATTGCTTTTCTTCGCTCTTCAAGCTTTTCAGGAGGTGTACTCGACACTTTTCTAGCTTGCAGTTGTTGCACCTGCTATCAAGGATCTTGCACGATCTTTGCTAACTTGATTACCTTAGCTGCAAAGTCTTCATCCTCTTGGCCTTCTTCAGGTGGGAATTCTGCAATGGCACTCTTTATGGTGTCTGCTAGTGTGAGGTGGTTCTGCTTGCGCGCCAGTATTTCCTATTCCTGCTCAGCAAGAAGGTCGATGTGCCCTGGAAGTTCTTGTTCTTTTTCCTTCAGCAGTGCCTTGAGCACCTTTTCTTTCTTTTGTTGTTTTGTTTCCTGATAGGAAACAACATTCTCTCTTAGCCTCATTTTTGTTGCGGCTTCCTGCTGTACTTCATAGACTTCGCTCAGGGGCAGCTTCGAGAAGTCTAACCGGAGTGTTGCAAACTGGTTCACAACATTTTCAAAGGTGCTTGGGCCTGATTCAGTTTCTAGTGCACTTGTCTGGATTGTTACTTTGATGGGACACACTAACTATGTGGGTGGCCTTCGTGTTTCCTTGTTTGTGTCTAGGTCTACACATGCTCTGCACTTAGGGTGTGCTGTGAATCACTTTGATCCGAACTATGTCTATCATTTTCATCTTGTTCTTCCTCATCATTTTCATCTTATGTAACACTTTACATGATAAGATCTATGCAACAAATCTCACACTTCTATCCTGGATCGGCCTAATTAGGTAGCCCTTGTTTATGCGTCGCAATCTATATTTTTTCTTGATCCATGTGGTGTCTTTTCAGGCCAAGTAAGGCGCAGGATCGTCGCCTTGGTTTGGGAGGCCTGTGATCGATGAGATCAGTTCGACATCAACCAAGTATGGTCGATCAAGCCATAGGCATCCTCTGTGAAAGCAGACCAGCAACTACTTCACGTATGTGCTAACGTGTATACTGTGGCCGAAATGGGGCATAAATAGCAGGTTAATCAAACCTACATGGACAACTCCCTTGGCCCACTACATTGGCCTGGGCACTTGTGCTTGACTTGGGTCAGGCTGGTCTGGGATCAGGAAGTCCGCTCTCTTTAGTCCTTCCTGCAGTCGAGAGTCAAAGTCTTCAAATTTCAGCTTGGCCAACTTGGGTATGATGTCCATCAAAAGGGGGACGTTTTCAGGGATTTGTGGCGCTACCAGAGTTGTAACTACCTTCTTTGGGAGTGTCACCTTCTCAGGGTCGGCTCTCCTTAGCCAAACATAGTGCAGGAAATTCTCATCAACTTCCTCCACCTCCGGCCCTCTACACAGTGGTGATTCTTCTTCTATGTAGTCATCCTCTTGTTCATTCTATTGGTCCTCTTCTATGGGCCTTTTGTCGTGAGCATCGACAAGAGCATCAGTCTTCTTGTGTTTCCTTGTCTGTGGGAGTCCGGATGGTCCTCCAACTGCTGGCTCACTGGGCTATCTTGGCTCCATAACAGGTGGTCTCTAGGCTAGGGAAGGCATAGCACGCGATCTCGGCATCGAAATTGTAGTATGAACAGCCACATTGGCAAGTTGCTTCTGCGTTATCGCCATTGGATTAGTCTCTGGTTCTTGCTGCGGTTGTTATATCTCACGTGAGGGACTCTCTTCTTCAATTGGGAAACTGGAGATAATAGTTGCGTCTGATGGCTCATTGTTGCTAGGGATCTCAATTACCATGGGCATTGGTTTTCCTCAACAAGGATGATAGGGTTCGAATCTGCAATTACTTGACTCTGGTTCTCCCTAGATTGCTCTGTGGTCGTAAAAATAATGCTTGTCGGCGAAGCCTTGCACTTATACATGCCACCACATCGTGTAGTCGTCATGCAATGCTTGATTAATGTCTAATCTGTCACATGGGTTTCTTGGCTACCGCATCCGTTCATTAAGTCATTAATTGGAGTGTTGCGCTATTTCTGTCAGAATAGTTATGGTAGACCCGTCGGATGTGACCTTACAGCATGTCGTCATTCTCCTCATATCTCATCAAATTAATGACACTTAGCTATCACGGCCGCCTAAACCTTTGTCGGATATATGCACTTGAATTTCAGTCAGCCTGTCATTTCTGTTTTTTGTAGTACTTTCTGCCTTTTTGCTTTTCCATGCACTCTACCGTCCTTCTCCTATGCGTCGCACTTGTTCCGTTGCCGACGTGCAACAGAGCAATGTTTACGTCTTTTGGACCTTCTTTTCCACAATTGTTTTTTGCACGTCGCACAGCGCGATTCTAACCACGGATGTTATGACCGTCGTAGTATGGTTTTAGGAGACTGTCGTTCACCATACCCACGACATAGGTATTGTCTAGGCTCTGAAGTTTTACTACGCCTGCGTCAGTGATGTGCGCAACTACATATGGCCCTAGCCAATGCGTCTTTAACTTGCCTAGGTGTTTAATTTTTTTTTTGTCATATAGCAACACAAGTCCTCCCACTTCGAAAGGCTTAACTCGAATGTGGCGATCATGCCATGCTTTCTGTCACTACTTCTCAACTGTCTGATGGAATCCTGCGACAAATCGTTCTTCTTCCATTTGCACTAGTTGTGTCAGCCTCTGTTTGACATCATCTCCGTCAGCGCAGTGATTCTCAAACTTGGTACGATGTACTCCATTGGCATAATAGCTTCTTGTCCATATACTAGTTTGAATGGGGTGTGCCATGTTAGTCA
Organism: Pseudotsuga menziesii; assembly: GCA_001517045.1. Classification (NCBI taxonomy): domain Eukaryota; kingdom Viridiplantae; phylum Streptophyta; class Pinopsida; order Pinales; family Pinaceae; genus Pseudotsuga; species Pseudotsuga menziesii. The sequence goes on along the minus strand of LPNX011209881.1, from coordinate 594,893 downwards.
CTTGCAGGTTGTGTGATATTCCCATAACATAACTAATATTTTCTAATCCCAGTCATCTCGGTGCACATTGCATACCTTGGTCAATGCATTCTCCAAAATCTTATTGAAAGCTTCGATCCTTTCATTCGCCTGAAGGTGATAGGGAGTCGTCTTCTTATGTTGGATCTGAAATTATGCAGTCAGCTCAGCAATTAATTTGTTAACAAAATGTGTACCTTGGTCACTTAGTAGTATCTTTGGGCAACCAAATCAGGTGACGTCGTTTTCGAACATAAACTTGGCCGCGGTCGCAGTGGTACAATCCTTAATAGGCGTAGCTTCAGCCCATCTGGTTAAGTAGTCTATCACAGTAATAATGTAGCGCGCGCCAGTTCTCTTCCCTGGTGAGCTGATTGGTCCAACAAAATCAATTGCCCATTTGTCAAATGGTTGAGGGGTTATTTGTGGCGCAAGTGGCATCTTGTCGCGACACGATGGTTTTCCTATCCTTTGGCAAATATCACAGCGCTTGCAGAAACTTTTAGTATCCATATGTATGGTTGGCCACCATAATCCTGCCTATAGTATCTTACGTACTGTCGATTTCCCTATGTAGTGTCCTCCTACGACACCAACATGTGCTTCACTCATAACCCAAGGTCATTCATGTTCAAAGACACAACGACGCAGTATCTCATCTACACCCAACTTATATAGATGCCATGTGATCAATGTATAATCAGCAGCTTTGATGATGAAGTGTTTCTTCTGGTTAGTTGACATTCCTTCACGTGCATATCCTGTCCTCAAAAAGTGGATGATGGCATTAAACTCATGGTTCTAGTCGTCCATCATGTGGATCACAAATAGTTGCGCATCGGGCAATTTATCTTCCAAGCTAGTTGGCTCTTCACCACTCTCTATCCTTGATAGGTGGTCTGGTCCAACATTTAGTCGACCTGGTTTAACAATGACCTCAAAATCGATCTCTTGAAATAGGAGAAACCATATACAGATCTTTCCCCCCAATACTGGCTTGTTGACTAGGTATTTCAGCGCTAAATGGTCAGTGTACATCTGAAAATGTCCACCCAACAAATTGTGCCGAAATTTCTGAAGCGCATAGACCATAGCAAGGCCTTCTCTTTCTGTCGTCGTGTATTTCTTTTCTGTTGTTGATAGTTTCCTACTTGCGAAAGAAATAGGATGGTCAAGCGCACCCTCTCCTGGTTGCGTCAGAATTATGCCAAGTGCGACAAATGACGCATTGACATGCACATGGAATTCCTTCTTCCAGTCCGGGAATACAAGTATTGGCGCGGTGGCCATTGCAGTCTTCAACTTATCCAAGATTTCCTGGCATTCTGTTGTCCACTGGAACTTTGCGTCTTTCTTCAACAGTTTCTCCATAGGCGTAGTGATGGCTGCATATCCTCTTATAAACTTCTTGTAGTAGCCTGTATGTCCCATAAGTGATCTGAGTTGTGTGACTGATGTAGGTGGTGGTAAGTCTAGGATAATCGCAATCTTTGCTCGGTCGACCAAGATACCGTCGCGACATACGACGTGACCCAACAATACGCCAAATGGCACGCAGAAAATACATTTCTTAGAATTAAGCGCAATCTGATATTGGCGACAACGGTCCAGCATCATGCACAGACTCTCAATATGGTCTCTTATTAGGCCAAACACAGTCCAATAATCAAAGTATACCTCAAGAAATTTATGAATACAATATTTAAAAGCATAGAACTATTCTAGAAAAACAATAGGTTTCTTTAGTCCAAAGGTCATTACCATATACTAGTAACATCCCCATTCAGTGACGAAGGTTGTTTTGTGGCGATCCTTCTACACGATTCTGACTTGATGATAGCCCAAAAGGACATCAGTAAATGAATACATCTCTTGTCCTTCAACACTTTCAAGCACTTCATCCGTAGATGGTGCTGGGAATGGATTGTGCAAGCATGCGTTGTTCAACTTCCTTAAGTCGACACAGATCTTGACTTCACCTATTTCTTCTTATCATGGATCACTATAGGGCTCATCCACTCTGACTCTTCAACAGGTTCAATAATCCCAGCGTTGAGCATACGGTCCAGTTCTGCTTTTACTCTTTCTTTATACTTGGGGTTAATCCTATATGGTCGTTGCTTACCAAGTTTAGCATCTGGTCGTAGGGGTATTTTCATCTTCCCTAAGTCTCCCACTATTCCCTTCATCTTTGAGAAGTTAGTCGGGAATAGGTCTTGGTATTCATGCAATAAATCAGTGATTTTCGCAACTGTCTCTTCATCCCAATAATCTCCTATATTGGCGAACTTTGGGTTGTCTGATGACCCAATGTTTACTTTCTTAATTTTTAGCGGTTTAAGGAAATGGTCACTTGAGATACCACTTCGTTCTACTTCGTGTGTGCCTTCAAATTTCGGTATGTTTATGTTAGTCGGATCATCATCTGGGTCTCCAGCTAGATTGTAGCAAGCCATCGATTGCTGAATGGTTGCACTGCACTGGTGAGAGCTAGCCTCATTAACAGGGATCTCAGCAAATATCTTCTCCTTTATCACATGAAGCACAACATCAACTGTAGGTTGCTTATCAACAAATTCAAATGTATGTGCAAACTACTTAGCGAGCTCTTCCCACTCTTCGGTTCCTTATCACAATTGCATAAATGCATACCAAGTTCTAGGTGTCATTTCTAGTGTATGTATGAAATGATGTATCCATTCCTACCTCGGGTATTCTGCAAATACCATACGACACTGATTAAGATGTTCCACATGGTTTGCTAACCCTGAATACTTATGGTTTACCAGGGTGACCTCTTCTCCAAATCTGACTTCCGTCAATATTCTACACTGTGGCCAGTTTGTTATAGACTTCTTAGGCCCACCCCTCCATCTAGCAGGTGTAGCTTTTAGTGCATGATCTAGTGCGGACAAGCGCCACGAATCTATTACAAGTCCTTCAAACTCATTTAAGAAGGTCGCAAGGTTAGGTAAACCCTCATAGGTGGGTAGCTCGCGCAACTCATTCTCCACCCGTCGCACGAACCTGGTAACTCTTGTGCACCTCCTCATAGAGACTTCATGTAGTCTATTTTTCCAATTATCCAAAGCTTCCCCTGAGTCAAATGTCCAGGAACTAGCACTCTTATAGCTCAGGTTTGCATCTGCTCTCGGATTGATGTAGTCTTCTTGTAATGCAGTAACATTGTAGATTTGGTCAAGGTAGTTAGCTTTTCCATCATTATATACAGGCTTGATGTATCTCTGTCCTTCTAATGGATCAATGGTTGACACCACTCTGATCTCATTATCCTTGAACAAGAGGATCCTTTTCTTGAATTTTATAATGGTTTGGTTGTCTATAGCCCAATCTATCCCCAGTAATGCGGGATATGGGTTTGTGTCATCAACAATATTAATGACTTCAAAGTACGCAAATGTGCGTAATCCTTCAATGTTGATAGGGACCTGACTCAACCGGCCAATGGGTAGGACCTTCGCCTGGTTCGTAAGTTGCAACTGGATAGGGGACCAGTCCAAGCGTGGCTTGCCCATACTTTCCCAGGTTTTTCGCGTCAAGATATTGACATCAGACCCCAAGTCTAAAATGATGTAATCCATGTCATAGTGGCATATCTGCGTAGTCATTCTTAATTCACGGCCAGTTTTAATCTTCCTTCTCACTTGGTTAACTTTCTTTTCAGGTCGCGGCTCTACGCGTATCTCTTCTATTATTGCTTGTAGTTCTGCAATAACATCTTTATCTTGTATTGGCGTTAGACAACTTGACAAAAATGATTTGAGCTTACTAACCTTTTGTGGGACATTCTTCTGAAATATGCACTGAAATCGTTCAGGCATCTGATTTACTTCTTCTGACGTCGATGGTTTCGCCAGCTCTACAAACTCTAGTCGTACCTCCAAGAATACTTCCTTTTGTTCCTGGACGTCAAATGATACTTTCCTCTGTGTTGTTGGTCCTACCTGCGGTTGCAGTTGTTCTTGTGATTTATCCTAATCAGCTCTAGCCGCAGACCCTCCTCATGTTATGACAACGACATTTGAATCTCGTGGTTTAGCTGCAATCATCTGACATTCATGTTAGGATTTGGGTTTGCATTCTACGCAGGGTTAGGTCCTGTGATGGTCCTTGTTTGCCACTTCACGATCAACTGAGGACATTGCTCCACATTATGGTCCTGTCCCTTACAATATGAACATGTCTTCGCAGGTTCTAAGCAATATATGGTGTAGTGACCCGGTTGTCCACAATTATAGCACGTAATTTGGCCTCTTCCTCTACCAAATCCTCCTCCACCACCTCTTCCTCTAACGTTTCCACCACCCCTTCCCTGCGGGTGTGGTTGATGTGGTGGGTACTGGTTCTGCTGGTAGTGATTTTGTTGCACATACGGCTGCTGAGGCATGTACTGAGATTGATACTAATTTTGGTATTGATTGGGTGGGAACTATGCAGGATGATATGATGGTTGTGCCGGTTCAGCCTGGGCGAGTCCCTCATTTTTCATTAAGTAGGTGTCAACAATCTTTTCTTTCAAGAGCTTGTATGCTCTACAATATTTTTCTTCGTGTCCTACTGACTTACAAAATTTACAAAAGAGATTTGTCGGGGTACTTATAGCCTTTTGCAAATATAAACACTCCTCGTCGCGATGCCTTCTATACTGGCATATGCGACACCATGGTAGGCCCTGGCCATTTAATGGTTTTGTGATATAGTTCATGAAGGCCGGGCAATTATACTTGGTGTGCCCGTCTGTTCTACATTTCGTGCACCACAAGTCTTCTTGTGCTTCCTTACCCTTCTTGATGTCATGAAGTTGTATTGTTAGATTAGCCAACTGCAACTGAATTTGTACCATTCCTGCGGCACCGTCGCCAGTGGGCAAGGCCTCTAGCTTCATTGCTAACTCCAACGCTTCTATCTATGATTCAATGTTTTGTTGCATTAACGGCCCTAGGACGTGTGGTAATAGTGCAACAATAAACCACTCTTTATGTTGTACATCTGACATTTGGAAACTTACCTTAGCCATTAAATTTTTAAACCGCTGGCCAAAGTCCCATACTGATTCTGCCAGTGCTTGCTTTATCTCCTTAATCTCAGTGATGCACTATGATTCAGACTTTGGTTTTCTAAACTCAGAGATCATTGCAGCTTGGATCTCGTCCAAAGTCTTCTGCGGTGTTCAGGTCGGTGCGGCACAAAAATTCATAAACCAATCTAGCTCACGACCCCTCAGATTCATGATCATTTGTGCCTTCTTTATGTTTGCATTATGGACTAATTGAACCATACAAATAGTTTCGCAAAGGAACCAATTCTACTCTGGATCTTCTGTTCCATTTCCATTGAACGTGGGTAATCGAATGTTCACCCCAGCCATTGAGTTGGCGTCGGGGTTCTCTGGTAAAGGGTTCAAAGGGGGTATACCTTACGGTGTATTGGTCGTAGTACCAACGTTTTTAGTATTAGCAGTCCTCTATGGGGATGAGACTCTAGATCTCACCTCGGGGGATATTGCTGGTGTGATGTAATTGTGTCCCAACCTTGGTGTCTTGTCAGAGTATTTAGAGTCCTCTAGTCCTTCTAAAATCGGGCTATATTCCTCCTCTTCGTCGCAAGACCCTTCGTCTTCATGCAACCAAAGTTTGTGTTCACTCTCCTCAAATAGACTAAAATTTCATCGCTCTCTTTCGGTTTTTCTTCTTTTCCCTGATCTAAATCTCCTTCCACTCCTTAGGAATCCCACCTCTAGTTTAGGTTCTGTACTCTTAGATAACATCTCAGCTCACCCTCTCCCATTTTCTTAAGAGGTCGCTTGTGACATAGCCTCCTTCACAGGCACATGACTCAACTACTCAACTGCAAGATACCCTTCTCATAGGCGAGCATCTTGATCCACGCATTGATAGATAGCAGATACCTTCATCAGGGTCCTTGGAAAAAAAATTCTTTCCACCTCACTATATGAAGTTATAATGTCTACTGCGAACTCAGTAATGTATCCTTACAATATACTGTCAACCCAAAAATCAACAACTCTAGAGATATCGTTACTTACACTGGTTACCTCATGAACCAACTGATCACTCCATTCGACGGCTTCTCTTCTTTGAAAATTTGTCTGTCTAGTCGCTAATCGTGTCAAACACTCATACAATATAAGAGGGAATTATGCGAATAAGACCTCGTGAATATCATAATATATACACTCGTCTACCTAGTTCTCTGCGCTCAGTCGTGTTCCTGCGCTTTCCTCTTGCGCAAACGCTAGCGTTTTGGATTCCAACCAATCTTCTATCTCTTTCTTCGTTGGTTGCCACAACATTTCCCTCGACTCAAACGATTAAGGGTCTTGGGAACATAACCATTTGTTGGCTTCTTTCACCTTCCTGTCTCGACCCGCAGTTCAACATCACCACAATACCAACAATAAACCACAAGACATCGACCTGACAGAGTAACTCTGTCGGCAACACCTGCGAAGCAGGCGTAGTCTCACCCGAGATATCTAATGGGTAACTGCCAGAACCATGTTTCTGTAGTTGGCAAGGGATTATAGTCCCTTGGCACGGGGCCAAGGTGCTCGACGAGGGAAACTTAGATTGTTGGTTGGTTCCTACGTGACTGAGCACAACTGTATGTTAGCGCATGCAACACGACCTGGTCTTTAACCTTAACAACTGGCACAACTTGTGTGTCACAGCTGATACTTTCAACTAACAAGTCACTTGCAACTTATACTTCAACTTAAGGAATTAGTTACAACTTGCTTGCGCATTCCAACAAGTCTTTAGCAGTTATTCATTTACTAGTTACAATATGGTACTAGGCATTCAACAATAGCTCATTATCATACAGTAAGCAAATAAAAACCATTCACATCAACAAGCAAAGAATCAATCAACCATTTGAATGCACAGAATAACGTGGAAACCCATCTAGGAAAAACCACCAAGGTGCTCTTCATCTGGAATGAGAAATGGATATAGCACCTTGCAATCTGCGACTTACAGACTGATCTTATGATATGTCTTTATGACTCATACTTTTTTCTCTCATGCTCTTTGGCTTATTCTTCTATTTACTCCTACTGATCCACACACAGCATGGATCGACTCTTATATCTACCTTATGTGCACTCAGTTGCAGATTCCTTCTACTCTTAGCAGTTTGCGCACACAGCTACAAGATCCGCGGCTCAACAACCTTCTACTGCTACTAGACTCTTCTTCGAGTCTTCTCTTCTTCTACTCTACCTCAAAATACAACAAAATTGGTGTCCTTAGCTCTAAACAGCCAACACCCGACTAATACTCTACAACAAATGACAAAATTGACAACAACCAACCCTTATACAAAATGGGTTCTTCTTATTTATATCCTCTATCAGACCACGCAGGGTCGACTACATACTGCCTATCAGTTACAGGTCATGATCAACTGTCAGAATAGGCTGTCATGGACTAACACAAGGCACTATCGGCCTGACTTACAAATATTCTCCCATACGTACGTGGCCACAGGCTTACACCGTCTTTAACGACCACGATCTTTACCTGTCACTTTTCGGCCGTTATCATCTGTACGCCTGTACACTTGCCTTTCCTTCATCACGCGCATCTTTATTCCTCCTGCGTTGGTCCCTTTCCTTCCCATCACGACCTTCCTTTTTGTCGCACGCGTGATGTACCTTTTCTTGCGTACGCTCCTTTCCTATCCCAACACACATTCTTTTTTCAAAATTTCCATCAAGGTAAGTTTGCCATCTCTTAACATTGGCAAATTGTAGTTGAGTTTTCCCATGTGTGAGTTTCCAAGCCTTGAGACGTTTCTATATATATGAAATGTCCTAGCTTTGGATATGCAAGAATTGAATTTTTCATTGAATTCCTTCTGAACAATATTCAATTCATTTTGTACCTTGACAGTATAGTAAATCAAAGCTGGATTTCTAGTAATTAACTTGATATTCCATCAAAGTAATATTGTCTTCATATGGCTTCATTTTTCTCTCAATATCCATGACTTCATGGATAATGCCTTAGCCAAATACAAGGATTGTAGAAGCAATGGTTGCAAGGCTTGATTTATTGTTATCTATTACTATAGATTTAGTGGTAAGCACCATTTCTTTATCCAAGATGATTTTCTTTCACTTGTGGGTTTGTCTCACCTCCCGCTTCCTTTTCCCATCAAATGTGAATAGTTGAAGGTTGTCCACTTCATCAAATTTTGGTGTAGGGATGGACCCTTCTCATGTTGGGACCATTACTAGAGCAAAACTGTTAGAAAATGTTTTGAAAGTGTAAACCTCCTCCATAGGTTGTTGATCTTGTATTTCAATATTGCCTGCACTTTGATCGTTCTATTGCTTTTGTTCTCCTTCTTCTAGTAATGTCTTTTATGCTTCAGCTTTCTTCTCCAACTCCTCCTCTTCTTTTATTTGTTATTTCGCTTTAGTTTTTGTTCCTTTTTAGATTGTTTTTTTTTCAAGCTTTAACTCCAGCTTGTTCTTTGCTTTTGCTTTTGCTTCTTTCTTCAATTTGTCAACCTTTGGATTTTCTATCCACTTCTTGTTTCTTTCTAGACTTTTATCCCCCTTTATCCCTATTCTCAACTTCTTTCTTCTCCATAACAATAATATATGGCTTGTCTTTAGCTTCAACTTATTTTTTTCTTTGCTTGTTCTTCTTTCTTGGTAGCTTTATCTTGTGTGCTTCTGCCCTTTTCTATGCCTCAACATATGCTTTGGAAGTTTCAAGTGCTTCTAATGTCTTATTTTCCTATTCCTTCCTTTTCTCTTGCAGATCTTGTTTCAAAAACTTTTTAAACTTTTCCCCCTTGTTTTCCTTATCTTTTCTTCTACAATGTTGCATGTCCAAAACTTATACATAAGCAAATGCTCTTCTTTTGGGTTCTTCAATACCATTCTTATAATTTTTATAAGGGATAACAAACCTCATATCAATTACATGCTCCCCCACAATGTCAAAATGATCATTCATCTGGTATTCTTCTAGAATATGATATTTTTCAACTCCCCCCTTTCCATCCCAACTCAAGTAGAATGAATCAATGCATACATGCCTATGGACAATGGATAAGATGGGAAAATTCTCTTTTGGTGCTTGCTAAGACAAGCATTTAAACCATGCAAAACAATGTGATAAATAATGTCTTGAGTAATAAACCTATTAGGCACATCTGATAGGGGAGTATGAGGTGCTTGAGTTTCCCCATAATTTTTTACGTAAGTGGACCACTCATCAATGGACCAATCTCCAATCTTCTTGGACATGTCAACAAATTATAGATATAATTTAAGGCAATGTTCACAAAATATTAATTTATACAATCGGGAAAGCAAATATTCATAAATGAGAGCATGTTGATATTTTTACTCGTGCTTTAACAAATGCTTGAAATAGACATCAATAGGGGGACGTTCTGGTGAGCATGACCACCCTAATCCTGGAAATGAATCAAAGGTACAAACAACATCTGAGAGGTAGGGTTACATGTAAAAATTTTAAGGGTTTTTTGGTGCATCATTATAGGATTTACCTATATATTTTTCCAAATAGATAGAGAAAATGGTTACGAAGTTGAAAATATTGCCACACTTAGTGTTTTCTTGAATCACTGGCACCACATAGTAGTTGGGTGGCCCGCACATAACTTGATCTAAAATGAAGAGTAGGGAAGGGTTATTATACTTGTCTTTGAAAGTCCTCCCTTCTTCATACCATACAACAAGGGCATAATAATTGTCATGGTTGTTGGTGAAATCTCTCACCCATTCATTAATAAAATAAATTTAAAAATTTGAGAACTTATAAGAGTCTTTCAAGTATGTAAATTAAGAGGAACCAATGCAGTTGCCTTGTTCACTCAAATTTAGTTTGGTGTTTACATTGGTGTATTTTGTCAATCATTTGGTGGTCTATACTCATGTCAATACTAATGACCTAGCAACAACATTATGTGTATATGATTTCTTCAGATTTTGTACTCTCTCAATTTCTTCTTCTTCTTCTTCCTCTTCTCTTTCATCCGGGTCTTAAACCTCTACTAATCCATTCCCGTCGTTAATTAACATAAATAACTCATTTTATATTTGAACACCATCAAGAACTGTAGTATGGGAAATGCCCAAGTATATAGGCAACCTGGAATTGTAGCAATGTCCATGACAGGCTATTTACACTTGATTGTTTTCTTTTCTTTTTTGGTTGATTATTTTTCTTTTCGATAAGGTTTTTCTATCATAGGCATTCCCTCTTAAAGCTCCTTTATAATAATAAAAAATTCAATCAATTTCCCAACTATTAGCTTCTTTTGTGTTACCTTCTTTCTTGTCCCATATCCCTTCTCAAGCATGTATAAATACATGCATGTTAGTTATCTAAACAACACGGAATGCAAAATATGTTAGCTTTAAAATAAAAGTCAATTCCATATTATTTTCCGTTTTAGTAGTTGGAATTAAAACTGGCTTTCAAAAGACAAAAAGTGTCAACCCTTAATTGTGTCACATTTTGTTAAGGTGTTCATAAAGCTCATTACTTTTTAGAATGTGAATCATTGTTTGAACTTGGAGAAGCATCAAAATAAACAAGGCCCCAATTACTTATGAAATGGATTTTCAAAATTTAGGTGACGAAAATGACTTCAAAGGAGAATGGGGATACATGAATGTAATACAAAAGGATGCATGTAGTTTAGGTTTATGCAATTCTATGTTTGAACAAAGAGTTAAAGATTTCAAGGGTAACTTATCAAAATTGGACATTCCCAAATCACAATTAAAAACTAATGGGAGACATTGATGCAAGGGGGTTTGGAATCATAATGAAAATAAGACATTTGAATGATTTTACTTTAGAAAGGTTAATTTAAGCTACCTCTTCATTACCAAAATGCACTCCTCTAAACAACATAAATTTTGAAGTAGTAGCACATTTCACTAGCTCAAAGATGTAAGCAAATAAATTATCCTAAAGTTAGCAAATTTTGATCAACGTTTTATAGATGATGGATTTGATTTGAGTACATGTCGATGTGCAATTGGATAACGAGTGGACCAAGGTTATTAGAATGCTACATGCATACTCTTTTGCTTTGAACATTACATATTACAATGGGTTCTTGATCAATTTTTAAAAGGTTGGTTCTAATAGCAAAGGGAAAGCCGACAATGCTTCTCGAATTATGGGGGACAATTGGAAAATGGTTTTCTTTTTCTACTCAAAAGGATAAGTTCATTACTAGTGAAGATTTTGAATTGAAGGCAATAAGTGTATGGGCATTGTCAAATATGTAGGGTGACAGGGCGCTTATTAATACACAAGTTCAAAGATAAAATGTTCCCTTTACTACCACATCACAATTCAACATGAAATATTATTTTGAAATCAATTAGAAAAATAAATGAGGGAAGGAATGATTTGAAAATTAGTCACAATCAAGGAATTGGAGCCAAAGTTCAAAGAATGCTCAACAAGGCGGGTGTGATTGTGGAACCATGCTTAAAAAGTAAATTAGGTTGAAAATTCAAAAGGAAAGAGTCAATGTTGATAAAGGCTAAAAGAGATCAATTCAAAAATTAGTCCAATTTGAAAATCAGGCATATCATTTGAACAAGTTGGAACAAAACATAAGACAAATCAAAAGATCGGGTCCAATTGAAAAATCAAGGAAATAAAATTCAAATGAGGAACAGATAGCACAAAAAGAGGCTCAATTAAGATATGGGGCCTGATTAAAAAATTGGTAAGAACAAATAAAAATTTAAAAAGCAATGGGAGATAGATCAAGCTTGATTAAAAAATCTAATTAAATTCCGAGGTTGGGGAAGACTAGGCCCAACCAATAGATTGGGCTTGATTCCTAAAGCAAGGATAGAAACAACATTTGAATGAAATAAAGAACCATGCCTAATCAAACAATCAGACAAAAAAATCTTAACATTCAAAAGTTGGAATAAGCAAAAGGAAGAAAAATGAGCTCGATCAAAAGATTGGGCTTGATTCTGAAAGTGGTGGAGGGGGCAAAAGGTTCAAAAGGTGAAAAAGAAGTCCAATTAGCAAATTGGGCTGAATTTAAGAATCGGTTTCTTAATTCGAAATGGTAAGCAAAATGAAACTCAATATTGAAATCACGGACAATAAAAAACAACCCATTCTTGAAAGAAAGTTCAAACAAAACCATGCATCAAACGATGGAAAGAAAAATAGTTCAAGGCTTTAAATGTATTCTAGAAAAACATCCTCTTGCTAAGAATAAATTAAAAAATAAGACGTACACAAATAAAAAAGAGACTTCATTCAAAACAAGAAAAAACATTTCCCCAAATTTTAGGATAACTTAGGGAGCTATCAAGATGTCAACAAATGATAACATATTAAACGAAAGAATGAACTTATAAAACTTTACTATTTGGACATAATTTAAAAAAAAAGGAAACTAAGTTCTTACTTAAAAAAATAATACCTTAAAACGATAATAGGTGGTCTAAATTAAATGACCGAATATGTTCACACACGTTTATGGATCATTCGTACTGCAATAAGGTTTTGATTCTCCTTCATCCATGAGGAGGATTGCAACGCATCCAAACCAGGGATTTTGGTCATGCTAAGATTTAGAACATGTGCTAGATTGTCGTTGCTGTTTCTCTTACCCTTGGGCAAGGCAATAATGAAGGCGGTGCAAATAGATCAATGTCTTACTCACAGGACTCTATACATCCATGGTCTTGGTCATTATTTAAGCAACGACGATCTTTATAATGGGCCCCCAAGCGACCCAATTTTGAGTGTTAAGGAGACTTGTGCCGTTGGAGGTTGGAAGGAAGAACAAAATTGGGAAGGCATTATGCATCTGACTCAAGCCCCCTCTCTTCTTGCTCCTGTTAGAATGGCTCCACGTGAGTGCGCTCGAAGCAGGCGTGGAAGCAACAGGCATGCACGACAAGATTCTAGGAGGCATGATGAATCACAAACTTTTAATCAAGATGTCTAATGCATGTAGAGTAGGTTGAGCCTCTAGAAGCTCTTGCATTAGAGGAGCAGGAGCAAAGTACCGGGATTATTAGTCCCTATTGGGCGATTAAGACAACTCTAGCCAAGGTTCTTCTAGACAAGGAGTTGAAAAAAATTAAGTGCACCACCTGATAAGTTGTATACACGAAAATATGGAGGAAATCCATAAGTGTCTAGACGACGTTTCCAAGGTTTTAGGGGTTTTGTTCAAAATCAGCTAGAACAACGAGAATCTTGTCTTGGTGGTTGGTGCTCAAGGCTCTCCTAGTCGTGTATAACATGTTTCAGGAAAATGTTTTGTTTTTTGTCTAAGTTACAGATATGTTGTAAAATAGGACTCCTAGTTTAATCTGTCTCCGTCTTGCTAGCTCGCTGGTTATAGCAGTTTAAGTAATTTTGGTCATGGCAATCTGCTTAGGAATGTTATATGCATGTCTATATGGTTACCTAATTTCCCGCTTGTGGACATGTCTATTTTTGTTTGGGTGTCCTTATTTGAGACTAAAACATATGCTTCAATTTGATTGACCCGTCCCTTCCTGGAGGCGATGCATTCAACAATTTTGTTTTCTATCTTTACTAGATAATAGAAGGTTCTATAATAGATTACAAAAAACAAGATCACTTTGTTCATAATTTTTTTTTGGTAACTAGGGGAATTCACAATCGGAGTCGGGTTCATACTCATGTGATGGAGGGTCGATTTTGGTTTGCTACCACTATACCCCTAGGTATACCAACCCTATCCCACATGCAACATGTAAAACTTAATCAAAACTTGAACTCACAATGTTAAAAAAACATCTTCAAAGTACATCTTATTACCCACCGATAAACTCTCAAGAATGCCAACTTGTCCATGTTACTTTCTTGTAAGATAAAAAATATTTAATACAAACATGGTGTTGTTTATTACATAATTAAAGAGAGGAAAAAGAACAAATCGTATCTCCAATTCATAAAACCCTGATTTAAATATATAAAAATGAAGTATTTTGTCTATGCATTGAGAATCATGATTCACTCACGAATAATTTGGTGAACTATATACATCTACTCAATATGATTTTAATTAAAAAATGATTAAATTATAATAAAAAATGATTAAAATTATCATCGTTTGCAAGCACTTGGCATGCAAATGGTTTTATATCCATTAAACGTTAAGATATTGGAATATAGTGGACACATGGGAAAAGCTAAGATACTTAAACCAATAATGCAATATTAACGTCGGGGATGACACACTAAGCTTGTAACATTTTCTCTTGTTATATTTTATAATGCGTAAAGACTTGTTTACCGTAAACGTGGAATTATTAAAGTGTAAACACCCAAAGATAAATATTCAATTTCTTTATTCTCTAAAAATCCTCATGGTGGACGGAAGCGACGCTTCACTTTCCTTTTCGGTAGGGTGTGATTTACTGGAAGAAGATCAAGAACAGGCTACACCTATTTAATTTATAATAGTTATCCCCAACCCTTCTTACCATAAAATAAATCCACATCATCCATGAATCAAATTTAATGGTTCTTATATTTCACTAACTCGAGAAGGTGCGTTGCGCAAGTGGAAGGGTGCACTTGTCTTAAAATCTATGTAGGTAGTTATGTTGATTTATATATATATATATATAATATGTGGGATTTTGTGGATATGATAAAGACTTGATTTAGTTCATTTTTTACTATGGGAATTAGTAATTTTGTTGAGATTGTTTGGTTCAAAACATATGAATGGCGATTTCGTCGCTGTTAGGGTTCTCGGGCCGTCATGGAACTGGTTGTATGCTTCCCTGTTAGCCCGGCTGTCTGTATCCCTTCCTGTGCCTCTCTTGCCGGATTATTGACCCTAGCTTTCAGGTTTACTCTTTGCTCCTGTCAACTTACATTCGGTGGCTTATTGGAGTCCCTCCCCTTACCAGGGAGACTAGTACCAACCAATTCAAAAAAGTGGGAAGGAGATCGCCTCTCTCAGCCACTGTGGTATTTTGACATCTTTGCATGTTTTCTGATTTTTTGGTCTCCTGGTCCATCACCCTGCATGGGTTTATTTTGACGTAGGGGTTGACTTTTGGGGTGCCATGATTTTCTCCAGTTTTCTTGGGTTCTGTCGGCTCTGACCTTTGTGCACGGTTTCTGGCTTTTTAGCTATGGTTACATTAGGGTTTCTTGTTGGTCTTATGGTAACCCTTTCTCTAACCTTGGCTCGCCTGATGGGCTTATCCCTTATCTCTGTCTCCTCTACTGCTGTCTGTTGTATTCTGTCCTGGTTTTATTAGGGGTTTCTTGTGCCCACTTTGACTCTGGATTCGGTGTACACATTGTCGGAGACACTTGCGGTCTGTATTTGGGTCGATTCCCGTGGCTGTACCTTTGATTGACCCGGGTTTCCCACTTGTGGGTATCATTGTTGCAATGACTCACCGCTCTCTCAGGTATTTTTGTGACTGCTCTGACTTGAACTGTCTCCTCTCTAGGCTGTTTCTGGATAACGGGGGTCTGTGCGCTGACTCCGGTTTCCCTTCTGCTGTTACTGCTCGTGATTAGGGTTAGGGTTTCCAGTCCCCCATCTTACCCTTTTTCGGTGGCTGCTACTCACTATCTAGTTTTCTCCCTTTGTCTGTTGTTTAATGTGTGTTGACCCACCATGGACAAAGGTGGTTCCTCGTCCTTTGCCCATCGCAGAAGACAAGCGAAGAACATCAAGACACATGAAGGGAAGTTCCGTTACGTGCTAGGTCACGACATTTACATGGACAAAGTTTCATCTCTATGCTCCCAGGCACTTATTGGTCGTCTTGAATACTGTCGACTGGGCAAGTGGGCATGGATTGACTAGGCTACAGATTTTTGGAAGGCTTTGCTAACATATACTCCAACCATCAGCCTCCTCTCCAATGGCTGGATTGTATTCGTCTTTTTGGAAGCAGACCATGCCTCTCTCATTCTGGAGAAGACCTGGCGTATTGGCTCGAGGTCTCTTGTCCTGGGCTGTTGGCATACCCACTTTGATCCTCTCCGGGAGAGGGTGACGAAACGCCACCTCTGGTTCTTACTGTCGCACCTGCCCTTCCCGCTCTAGAATCTCCACACACTTGAGGGCATAGCAAACACTATCAAAAGATTCATGGCAGTTGATGATGATTTACACCTGTCATTTGATAAAAGGGTTGCTCGGGTTTTGGTCGAACTGGATATTTCTTTGGGTCTTCCTGCTGAAGTTGAAATTCTATGTAAGGACCGCCTTTTCATCCAGAAGTTGGACTATCTGCACATCCCATTCCGGTGCAATTACTGCAGAGATACGGGCCACCTTCGGAGAAGATGCCCTTCACTCAGCAACTCACTCACTGGCTCTGGACTGACTGATCCCCTATCGATCTGTTCTACTGTTGACTCCTCTCTGACAAAGGATGCAAAAAAAAGTATGTATTCACAGTCCCTTTCCCTTTTCGAGGATGTCACTAATGCTATGATCGATGATATTGATATTTTGGTTGGGGCTCCCATCGCTATTCATGAGACCGGCCCTGTATTGGATGATACCCTCCATGCGGTATCCCCCGTTTTATCCTTGGGTACTGGTTCTAGGGTTTCCCCACACTCTTCTCCCATTTATCCCCTTGCCCCCACTGATGTCTCTGTCGATCGGGTTCTGGTTGAGCCCACTCATTTGTCTCCGGCTACGGCTCCAGCTTCTGCTGACCTTTTTGATTCCACCCCTATCTCTCAGTTGATTGCATCACTGCCTCCTGTGGTTCCCAAGCTCTCCTCCTTAGTCGACTTCCCTCCACTCCCCACTGCTCCCTCTTCTCCCCCTTTACCCTTATCTCCCCGTAGTCCTATCTCCTCCCCTTCATTCTCAGACCCTGCCCTGCATAAAACGCTATAGATATTCTCTGTTGTTACTCCATCTTTCCCCAATACCCTCCATCTCAACTCAATTCGATTCGAGAATGTGACTATTAGAAAGAAGAAGAAGGATATACAGGGCTTCACTGAACTCCTCTCCTCAGCCTCTCCTCCTTACATCCCCCTCTCTGTTCGCATTAAGGATGTTGCAAGAGGGCATATTTCTCGGGGACTTAGAGCATCTCCTCCCCCCTCCATTGTTCCTTAATGTTGATCCTTTCTCTCAATGTCAGGGGTCTGAGGGACAAGACCAAACAGAGCAGCCTCCGCTCTTTATTTCTTTCTTTATGCTCGGATATGATCCTTCTCCAAGAGACGATGTGTAGTACCTATCCAGCTTTGCATGCTTTCTCCAAGCTCCTACCAACCTGGGAATTTTGTGCCACTGGTGCCTCTGGTCTCTCTGGGGGACTCCTCACTGCCTGGAACCCTAGAATGGTGAGATGCCGGGAATATGAGACTCTTGCTGGTATCCTTGTCAAGGCCAAATTTCGTGGCATGGCTGACATCCTTGACATTATCAACTGCTATGGTCCCTACAAGGACAGGGAAATCTTCTAGGAGAGGATTCACCAAGGGGGACTACTTTATTCTCCTCACCTGATATTGGGTGGAGACCTTAACTTTACCATGAATGCTTCGGAGATATGGGGGACTAGGGCTGTACTCGATCCCCTTGCAACTTTCTTCAAGCACCTTTTTTATTCTGTGGGGCTCTATGATGTAGCTCCTTCTACTGCTGGACCCACCTGGAGGAACGATAGGGTGGGGGAACCTGGTATCAACAAAAGACTTGACCGATTCCTTATTGCCACCTCACCGATCCCTTCCCTCTTAACTCACAGGGTGTGGACTCACCACTCTGATATTTTTTATCATTTCCTTGTTTGTTTTGAATGGAATAAACCTCGGGGTTCCCACAACTACCCCTTTAAATTTAATAGGTCCTAGCTCTTGGACCAGGACTTCTCATCTTGGCTCTCTGAGCATTGGCCCAAACTATCACCCACCTTTCCAGGCTCGGAGCTGGATCACCTCTCACATAAACTTCGCTCTCTCAAGAGGGATGTTAAGGTCTGGATTAAAGACAAAAGTTCTTGCATGGATACCAATTCGAAGAGATTGGATTTGGAGATCAGCTCATTACTATCCAACTCCTCCTTTGGTATCCTCTCTCAGGAGGAACAGTTATCTCTGTCTCAGCTCAGATCTGAAAAGAAGAAGATTTTGGAACATCACCCATTAACCTGGCAGCTCAAAAGTCGTACCAAATGGGCTCTAGAAGGTGACTCTAACACCAAATTCTTCCATGCAGTTGCTTCTAGTAGGAGAAACCAAAATTCCATTTGGTCTCTACTGGATGAGGGGGGTAGGTGTGTCGAGGACGAAACTGAGTTGAAGGTATTGGGACAGCAACATTTTGCTCATATATTTAAAGATGATAACAAGATCTGTCTTCTGGAACAGTTCAACGTTGTTTCATTTTACCCTATTATGATCTCCCATGCTGATGCATCTTGTCTCACACAACTGGTCTCATTATCTAAAGTCGATTTCGCCCTTCACTCCTTCAAGAAAGATAGGATCCCTGGACCAGATGACTGGCCTGTTGAATTCTATCTCCACTTCTTTGATTTGATGGGTGAAGAACTTATCTCTGCGGTGGACTTTACCAGGGTTTCGGGTAGTATCCCTCCCTCACTTAACTCCACCTTTCTGACACTTATCCCCAAGAAAGATAAGCCGACTTCCTTTGCAGACTTCAGGCCCATTTCCCTGTGTAATTTGCTCTATAAATTGATATCCAAGGTCATTGCGGTGAGACTTAAGCCCTTCCTGGATTCTCACATATCTATTGAACAATTTGGGTTTTTAAAAAATCGACAGATTGTGGAACCCATTGGTATTGTTCAGGAGGCCTTTCACTCTGTCAAGACAAAGAATTCTTGTGCTCTTATCCTTAAACTGGACTTGGTGAAGGCCTTTGACCGGGTGAATTGGTCTTTCATCAGGCTTATTCTGATCCAGATTGGGATCCCTCTCCTTGCTGTTAACTGGATTATGGGCTGTATTTCATCACCAAATTTTGTTGTGCTTATCAATGGTACTCCGTCTAAGTTCTTTCCAGCCTCCAGAGGGATCCAACAGGGTTGACCCCTCTTGCCCCTGCTCTTTATACTGTCTATTGAGGGGCTTTGTGTTTTGATTGCGGATGCTAGAGATCACGGACTCATCAAAGGTATTAAGATTTCATCTACCTTTGCCCTTACTCATCTCCTATTTGTTGACGACATGATCCTAATGAGTACTGGTACATTAACTGAATGGATGGCCTTTGATGTCATTCTTAGCAAATTTTGCAAGGCATCCAGGATGTGTATCAGTATTGACAAATCTTGTTTTCTTTATAACAATGTGGATTTTGATATCCGTTCTGAGATTTCTAAGGCTCTGCCATACAAGATGGAGCCTATCACTACAGGATTCATGTATCTCGGATATTTTCTCAAACCTTTGGGCTATAGGGTTCGGGACTGGCACTGGCTGGTTAAAAATTTGAACACATGATCTCGCATTGGACCCACAAGCTTCTATCCCTTGGTGGCCGTCTGACTCTTGTGCAAGCGGTTTTAACCAATATATGTGACTACTGGATGGGACTTGCCCCCATTCCTGTCTCTATATTAAATAAGCTTAGGAGTCATGCCTTTGCTTTCCTCTGGGGCTCTTCGGATTAGAAGCATCGGTATCACTTGACCAACTGACAAGTTCTTTCATGGCCTAAAATTCATGGAGGCTGGGGTACCAAGCATTTGCCCTGGTGAGTATTGCACTTAGATTGAACAATTTATGGCTGGTACTCCAAAATGATGGATTATGGCACCGTGTAATTATTAGTAAATATTTGAAGATGTGCACGGTTGAATCCTGGCTCAGAGGAAAAAATTTCCAGTCACGTGGTGTATCTGCTATATGGAAAGGGCTCACTCTCTAGTGGCTTGGTAAACATTTGGCTTGGCAAGTTGGCAATGGAAAGAATTCCCTTCTCGGTATAGATCCGATTGTTGGTGTAACCAACTCCCTCATGATTCCACTGGGGCTTTGTGAGTATTTGGCAGATTTGGATATTGTGACACTTGCACAGGCCCGTAATTCACTCTTGGATGCTCATAAATATTGGTATTCTGTTCAGGAACTCGGTGTTGGTGGTGACTGGAAGGATGCCTTGAATTCTTTCACGAGAGGTCTAGAAACCTGTGGCCTTCAACTTGTAGATCAACCGGATGCTATGACTTGGTCTTTCAATAGATCCGTGGGTACTGTGTCTGCTAAACTGATATATGACAGCATTATAAATGCATCTTCCCCACCGGAAGGCAACATACTTCTTGCTTTTGTATTGAATAGCACTCTTCCCCGGAAAATATGTTGTTTTATATGGCTGATATTGAAGAACAAATTACTGACCTGGGACAACCTACAAAAATGTGGATGGTTGGGGCATGGTTATTGTATTCTCTGCAGAAAGGATACATAGAGTATTGAACACCTCTTTTATTTCTGTTCTGTTTGGAAAAAATTACTCTCTGTCCTCTTGGAACAACACCATTTGTCCCCTCCTCACCAGTCTGATAGTATTAGCACCTTTCTGGATTCATGGACTGTCTCATTCTCAAAGTATTCAGGATACTGTTATCTCCCATTCCTCACCATGTGGACATTATGGAAGGTAAGGAACATATCTATCATTGAAGGGAAATCTGTAACGGTTATAAGCTTGCTCCATCAGATCTCTTACATCTTGCAGCTCTTCTGTCCTACAGTCTCCAGAGAAAAAAAATCAAGAGCTATAGGACCGGGACCTTCTCTTACTTACCCCTGTGGATTTTTTGATGGTGCTTCTCTTGACAGTACTGGTGGGGTTCGTTTCAGCTTGCACCTAAATGAGGCACATTCCTACGAGTTTGCTTTGGGGGCTGGTGCCAGTACCAATACCAGGGAAAAATTAATTGGGCTCTGGGCCCTACTGCATACATCCCAAATGATGGGGTTACCCAAGATCCGGATATTTGGTGACTCTTATGTCATCATCAATTGGGCAAAGGGTATTGCTTCCCTCTCACCACCTGAACTTATCCATTGGTGTAGGGACATCAGGAAGATCTGTTCATTCTTCCTTGAGCTGTCCTTTTGCCATGTCTACCATGAACACTATCAGACTGCTAACTGCCTATCTAAAAAATCCCTATCTTTTGCTCCGGGATTGGGATACTATTCTGAATTTTATGATGGTCATTTGACCATACAAGATAGGTTTATGCTCTTTTGAGCCCGATGCTGGATCTTCTCTTTTATGGCACCTTGGTGATTGTATCGGAGCGGACTCTTTTAGATGGCCGAGCTTATCTTTTTGGTTCACGGTGGATATGGTCATAAGGGACAATATCTTTATTACTAATGGGAAATGTATGCAGTTTCTGCTCTAGTCACCATTATGCTCGCTAGGGTTGTAACTGTTTCAGGTTGCTACAGAAAGACATATCCACCGTATTCATTGTCATATATGTTACCCATATATTGGGAAGGTAGGTTAGATGCCCTTTGATTCTATATGAATATCAAGGACATGCTTTTTGCTTCTGAAAAAAAATAAAAGTTCAAATTCAAAGGTTGCCATTTTAACTTCAAGAGTATTCCAATAGTTTTCAAGTCAAATATATTGATAACTTATGACTTAGCAAGGACTAAGACATCTAGAGACCATGGCTTTTGCCCGGTTTCCAAACTCAAACTAGGATGCCTACCCCTCTAGCCTTGTCACAACAATCCAATGTCTCATTGGGAGAATTGAACCCTAGATGGGAGAATGAAAACCACTTCATACCACCATTAGGCCCCCAAATTCTTGTTGAGGTCTTAACTAACATTAGATCTTAGGTCCTACCTCAATAAAGGAAGGATAAAGGGAAAAAGTAATCTACCTATTTGATTCAATCAATTTTTAATGATTCTATAAATTTATAGCATTGTATGTTTGGATTTCACAAGCTTGGATGAATGAATTCATAGTCTATAAGGAACTGCATCAACTAGTGAATAAGTGGTGGACCTCTGAATGTCTTCAAACGAGTATCTACAAGAAAATGTAAGATATATGATTTTGATAATGAGCTAATTGTATGGAGCATCAAATACTGAGTACCTTTAGATAAGCATGGTACCTGTCATACAGGAAGTGTTGGAACATGGCACCATCTTCAATTACATAGATACGATCGTCATTAGTTTATCCTGAAATTTGCATAAAACAAAAACACTAAAGTCAAGAGAATCCACTAGATTTTACATTGCTTCTAAACTTATGGATTGTGTTTGCGGTAGAATGGGTTTGTCTACATGATCACCCTTAACTTATGGATTGTGTTTGCGCTAGAATGGATTTGTCTGCATTATCACCCTTGATCCCTAAATTAGAGTCATTTCACATTCATTATCAAATGTCCCCGAAATCAAAGTATGAACGAGAATACATTGTTGTGTGTGATATGGTGTTGGTGTTGTTATTTCAAATAATGAACCATTAGGGTTGTCCATGTTTTAGTGTGTCTCTGATTGATATGATGAAGTGGATATTAGGATTAATACACATGAGAACAAAGCAATTATATCATGGTATACAGGTGCAATAAACCTCCTCATACACTGCCTAAGTACGTGTTGAATAAGTTGTTAAGCCATGAGATAGCCTACCAATAATGGTGCAATCAAGTTTCTAAAGAAGCAAGCGAAAAAACCATGGCTATATTTTGCTATATGTATTGAATATTATTAGTTAATGGACTTTGACCATGCTAAAGATATAGCTTTGTTGTTGGATGTGTATCTCTTATTTAAAGAGACTTAAAAACACGATCATCCCCATGCGGTAAGAGCTTATTTCTAAATCCTGACACTCATGTGGGGATTTTATCATCAACTGTTTGAAGAGGAAGGGATACTCATGAGGGTCAAGGATCAAGCGGAGATGGAGGACAAAAAGCGTAATAAGATACAATGGCATGCACCATCAACACATCTAGTTTCATCGGGATATACTAAAGCGACTTTTGAGACCCCCATGGACCCCCTTTCATCTTCCCTTCTAGTGGACTCATAGCCCCTCTCATGCTATCTGTAGCCAACCTTGCACCTTTATATTTTTTTTAAAATTAAATTTCGATATATTGAGGATACCATGGCAAGTATACCTCTAGGTATACTATAATGATATTTACCACAATTATATGCCTATACATTCTTTAGTCGAGCACTGGCCTTGAGCTCTACAGTAGAAATTCATACAAGATATTTATATAATTTACACATGAGGCCGTTTTATCTAAGTTCATATGGGTGAATGTTATGTACCAAATCCTAAGAATGATGTAAAAAATTAGAGTACACACAACATACACCAAATGAAAATGTGGAGCATAGCTCCCTAGTAGATAATAGACATTGTAATAAGTCCTTATAGAAGAGGATAGCCTCCTCTAATTAACCCCAATACATTCATATATCCAAATTATATGTTTTTTATCTCTATAATGACTATATTGATCTCTATGTACACATATTCTCACTCATTACACATGTGGACTCTTTATTAGGCGAAGCACTATTACAAATACATTTGCAACATTACATATAGGTTT
The DNA here is from genome assembly GCA_001517045.1 of Pseudotsuga menziesii. Taxonomy (NCBI): domain Eukaryota; kingdom Viridiplantae; phylum Streptophyta; class Pinopsida; order Pinales; family Pinaceae; genus Pseudotsuga; species Pseudotsuga menziesii. The sequence goes on along the minus strand of LPNX011209881.1, from coordinate 571,210 downwards.
AGCCCCATATATGCCCATACTAGGGTGATAGCACTAGATAATCTTAGAATCATTCTTGTCCTAATCTCATGCCTAAGAGGTGGCTTGAAACTTCAACATTGAAAATACAAATCACAACTACTCCATTACACACAAACACCCAAAATGGAAAAGTAATCCATCTTGCAAATGGATATTAGAAACTAGTTTACCTCCAAGCAAGGCATGGTATGTATAAGTGAAATCAAGGCCACTAGCATAGAGTTGATGCCAATTAATAGTCTCAAGTCCATAGGAGTTTTTTGTTTGTTTGTTTGTAAGTAAGCAAGCACCCATGGAGTTTCGAATTGATAACCTTACGCAAGGAGTGCCTTAACAGTACACCCATTCACCGTCTATTCTACACCGCGTGGGTCTCATGTCCATAGGGGTTGAACATGTATCTAGCATTTTAATTGGAGGGTGGCTTAAATAATATGCACATTAATTAATATCTCCTTTCTTGTTTTTAAGGTTGAGGTAGACTTGCTTAAGTTAAGTAGACCATCTATTTTTTTATTTTTCTAGGAGGCGATCATTGTATCAGTATATCCTCGAAGGCAACGATCTTGATTGGACCGACTAGAGAGGATTCCAATCGATTGGAGAGCAGCCCGATCGTTGCATGCCCTGGATTGTGCGCTACCTGGTTCAGGTCGAAACTCCTTCCAAGGATTTGATTTGTCAGGCTCCAGATCTGTAGGAGTGCTAGCGAGCTGACCTGGCCTTGGCATGGTCATCAAGGTTGCCATCTCAGGCTCTCGGCGATACCTAGGCCCTGTTGTTTTGAGGCTAGTGCTGGTTGAGATTAGGCTCCTATGGTGGCCGATGTGGGAAAATATTTGCCTCCTAATATTCACTCGGATGCCTTCGAGAAGCTAATCTCTTCTCAGAGCAAGAGATCAGCTAAGGGAGCTCCGTCGAAATTTGTCAAAAGAATCGAAGATGTTGCGGAAGTTGCCCTTCCACCGGAGGAAACCATCTGAGTTTCCCTCTCATTGGCAGATTGAGCTCTAATAGGGCAATTCACCAGGCTCTGGCCCTCGCCAAAAACCACTGAAAGCTGGGTGCAAAGGAATTGGAGACGATTAATCTCCAAAAATGTAGCCTCATACTTAGTTGGCTGAGGATACTTCATATTCGATTTCGAATCCAAGGAAGACAAGGACCTAATATTTAGAAATGGGCCCTAGTTCATGGGGCCGCAAGGCCTCTACCTGAACGGATGGACCCTGGACTTTGATCCTAAGGCCGACACCCCCAAAGCAATCCCAGTTTGTTTTAGGCTTCCCAACCTGCCTATGCACTACTGGAATCCAAAATCCCTCCAAGCAATAGGGAATGTGTTGTAAAGGAAATTTTCCTATGGCTAGGGTTTAAGAGGCCATCAACGTACTGGGGTTGAAAGGTGGATGCAAATGGTTCTGCAAGTAAATACAAACAAGATTCAGAGATCAGAATGGCTCATACCTTAGCCAAACGAAGGTTGATCTAAGCAACCCTTCAATCCTCTTCTTGTTCCTCTTGCTCCTCTTCCTCCGAGAGACCTGCAAAATGAATTATACCTTCCTAAAACCATTATGACCACATATAAAACTATGATAATCAAATAAACATGAATTAATGATATGACTAACATCATCATATGATCATAAAAAAATATTCAATCACACATTGAACAATAATTTGGGAAGAAGAAGGACATCACATCTTTATTAATCTTGAAAACAAGTACAAGTATACCTTCTCTTCAAGTTCAGCACCTCACAAAACCTTGATTTGGTTCTGCTACTTCTCTTCTCCAAGGAACTCAGCCTCCAAGCTCTGCAACACAAGGGGATGATCTCTAGGGGAAAGGTGTGGGCAAAGAGAGCTCCAAATCCTCCAGCATAACAATGCAAATATTCAAGTCTCCTCTCATGGACCTCCCTACCTCTATTTATATGTTTAATGAAGAGTTAGGATTGAAGACAAAGTAGTTCCAACTGAAGGAGTCAGTTGCATAACCAACCAAACTACCCAAACTACCCAAATTTCAAAATTCGTATTTTTTTGACATTTTTAAGAGGCGTACGCGGGTTGCAGAAACAACAGTCGCGTACATGAGGAGTACATGCGGGTTGCAATGCAGAAATTCACGTATTTAAGGCATACACGACTATTATATATAGCAACTTGCTTACGTATGCGAGTTTGCCTTAAGGAAAGTCGTGTACACACAAAAAACTCATTTTTAGGGTATTTTTGGGCATTTTCAGACTTTGGTGTCTTCTGGAAAGTTTTATCTAATAGAAATATCTTTCCAATGGTGCAGAGATGAGGTCAAAAAAAGTTATAGAACTCAAGATATGGGTCCTCCAAGTTAGGTGTTTTTTCGATGACTTTCAATGACTTTTCATGAAGTGTCGACATGCGACGAAAACATAGGAAAGTGGTCATACGCAAAGATGTGTCATTTTGAGCTATAACATATGCCCCCTAATGTATGAGGTTAGAGGGGGAGACAATAGTCGAAATGCATTACAAAAGAAACAACTGAGTATGGAGAGAGCAGAGAATCCAAGATCAAAAGGCTCGAACAAAGGTACCTGAAAGAGAGATAAATGTAAAAAAAAACTGATCTCTAGGACATATAAGTCCATATACAAAACATCGCCATAAAGATATAGGCGAATCCAACATATGTATAACTGATGAAACTATCATGGTCGCTCAATATGCAAAAAGATGCCATATCAAATCTAAAGGAGTCATGGCCACAAATGAACAAGGTGGATCCATACTCAACAATCGATCATAGCCACAAAAATACAAGGTGGATCTATGTCTCAGCAAAATGTCATATAAAATGTAACAAGGTCTTGCGCAACTTGGGTAATAGCAAAATGACGATGCTACAGTCGGCCCAAGGTCTTTAATCCAAACCGCCCAAAAAAGGTACGAATCCTAACCATGCGAATAAAGGGAGTTGAAGTCGAACATGGAGGAAACCATTTGATTACCGATCAATAATGAGAACCGTTAACCAATGCGAGGGAAACCACCATTAATGAAAATGGTCCCCAAGGTACCTAGTACATTCTAACAAGTGTGATTACAAGGACTTGAAGTTGAACACTTGAAGAATCCATTGAGTAGGAGACATTAAGGTATTCCCACTACCCAATAGCGAGGGAAATTGCCACTGATGACTACAATCCCCAAGGTACTGTCATAAAACTCTAAATCTCATCCCCAGAGCAAGATGCCTTGCAGTCGATAGAAAGAGATCCATTGGAAGGAAGGCATTAAGGCATCCTTCACCATCCAACACGAGGTAAGTCAAAGACTAATTGGATCTAGAATTGGTACTGAATTTCACGACAAGGATCGCCGAAGACATGATGTAATGAACTGATACCAGGGAATGGCCGACACAAAAGGTCAAGGCAATTACAGAATGGCCGACAAAGGTTTAATCCTTGAACAGTGAGCACGACACAAAAGTGACTTAGGCAGCTTTTGACGCAAAAGGACCAACGACACAAATCTGCAATGTAGGAGACATTGACAGATTCCCCATATAATTGGAAAGAGACCAACTGGAGGAGTAAGAAACTCTGAATCAGGATAAGATCAAAATACTAGGACCCAACTGTTGATAAAATCAAAACTAGTGCTTTGTTCAAGGAAACAAGACTTACTGCCATGATGTAAAAAACATGTGAATGAACTTCCCTTCCCCTCTTTCTTGTAAAGGTTTAACGAGTCCAAGGAAGCAAACTCGAGACCATGTTCATTTTTGGCAAGCTCGAAGAAAAATAAAGAAGAATGCTTGATAAAGCACTGATTCGTGGATTTTACGAGCCCGAACTAGTACATGCTCGACGGTGTTTTCATAGTTTAGAGAGTCTAAAAACTCCAAAGATGACTCCGGGGGGGTGCTTTTTCATACAATTTAGTCTCCTGAGGCCAAAAAAGTACAAAACATACCAAAGAAGAACTCTCTTAACTTTCGAAGAAGAAAAGGCGCACCTTTTTCATACTTAGTCAGGAAGGTCTGAAAAAGGTTAAATTTACCACCTACCCAACACTCCTTCAAAAGTAGCATATAGACTGAGTTTTAAGAGTGTGAAGGAAGGCAAGATCACTCAGAAAGATCCATTTGATTACGAGAAATGGGGCTTAAAACAATAAACTCGATGCTTTGTCCTTTAGGGTTTAACGAGCATGACAAAGACATAAAGTACACTCGGAATCTTTTTCATGTTTTGGTCCAGAGCACGAAAAAGAGAAAACTAATCTCATACAGGGGGTTCCTTTTTCGTAAGTTTAGTCCCTAAAGTCCAGAAAAGAGATAAACCTATGCCTGAGAATACTCTTCTCAATTCCGAAGAAAAGAGAGTGTTCCTTTCTCGTATTATTCCACATGGTCCGAGAAAGAGATAACCTACCACCAATGTCGATGCCCATTCACATATTCTTAACGAGCCTGAATGGACAAGTTTACTCGGCAGTCAAGTCTATTTTGAGGAGTTAGACCTGGGCCTAAAGAAACTCAAAATATTTCCTGTGAAGTTTTAACGAGTCCGTAAAATTCAATTCGCACTGTTTTTAACGAGCTCGAAGGAGAGCATAAATAATGCTCTAAATGCGAGGAGACGAGTGTCATAAACAGGCGAAACTAGTTCCAGGCGCAAGGAACAAACCTATGCATAATGCAATGAACATGAGCAGGATAAAGACACTCGGGTAACGTCTCCTCAAGGTAAAAGGTGTCAAGTTGCAAAGGCAAAATGATACAAGGCTAGGCGATAATGAGAACAAAGATGAGGGCTTATACAATGAGCTAAAAGCGTGGAAGCCGGCATCAGGCTCATAAGCGCGAGCAGGGCACATGAAAATGCAGTTATAACTTGAACAACAAGGCGAGGCTAGTAAACAGTTGTGAATCCAACTAAAAATCGTGTCTCCAAGAAACAACAACATCAAAATCATATTCGAAAGAAAAGTTCTGATGCAGGTTACTTTGGCAGAAACACATACGAATTTGCTATCTTCTATAAAAAGTAAATTCAAGGTAGAATCGATTGAAGAGGATTCTATAGCACCAAGGATCGAGGGTTTATAACCAGTAAGATCAACCTCAAAAGGAGAGAAAAAATCAATAAGGGAGATAGAGTCTATAGGAACAAAATCAGTATCACAAGAGTTGAAAAATTCATGAGAAAAATCAAACTCATCGGGATCACTAACTTGATGTTCAAAGGAAAAGTCAAAAGACTCAATGAGACCAACATAAGAAGAAAGGTTAGGCTTACTAGGCAAATCATGGTTAGAATTAGTCACAACGGAACCAACATCCAAGAGAAGATCAAACTGTATCAAAGACTCTAGGAAGACTTCATCCGAAGGAAGGAGATCATCCGAGATAGGGCACATGTCTAAATTTCAAATGGATCGACAGAGTGGAGAGCATGCTCCATAGTCTGTATAGAATGACTCACCTGGTCAACTTCTGGGACCAAGTCCCGAGAAGGTAAGCATGAAAATAGATGCTGCTTCTTAGTAGCAATTGAACGTAAAGGGCATGAGGCCACATATCTCACCTGTGGTGGGGTAGTGTCTATAGAAACATTGGGAATCGATAAAGGAAAAACCTGGTCTCTAGTTGGGTCAGGAGACAGATCAAGAAAATCCAACTGATCGATAGTGACAATTTCTTCGCCATGATTAAAGTATATCACACGAAAAAAGGTTGACACCACAGCTTGCATGAGATAGACATAATCACGTCCAAGGAGCATATTGAAGTCCAAGGGGTCTTCTATCACCATGAATTTAACTAAGACAGTCTTCCCACCCAAAGTAACAGGTGTTTGAGCAAGAATTCCCAAGGCTATACAAGTTCTTCTATCAAACGCCAATAACTGACTAGTAGTCGACACAAGGCTGGGAGATCCCATGCCTCGCCAAGCATGAGTAGACAAGATACTAATTGAGGCTCCTTCATCAACAATACAACGAGCAATCATGTATGATTCAACTTTGACCTTTATCTAGAAAGGTGCATCAGAAGGAAGGCGCGGCTCAACTAGGCTATCCCAATAAAAGGAAGCAATCTGAGAGCTTGGTGGGGGTTTATCTGAAGCGAGTTCAGTGCCCCCTTGTTCAGTAAGTTTTGAACTAGCAGTGAAGAAAATGTGACTAGTAGACACTTCACTCTCCAAAGGAAGAGTGGAATTGATCGACAATGGAATCGATTCAACCACTTCGTGAAAGTCACTCTCCGAAGGGAGAGTGGGATCGACCAAAGATGACATTGGTTCAATCACATTAGGATCACTCTCCAAAAGAAGAGTGGGATCGACCAAAGCTGAGATTGGTTCGCCCACTTGATCAACCAAAGGTTGAGTAGGTTGTTGAGAAACTATAGGTTGTTCAGGAGAAGGAAATTCTTGAATCTTGGACCACACTCTTCGCACCTCTATGATAGTAGGGCACTGGTGAGTAAGATGATCTCCCTCGCATAGCTTACAAGGGAACTTAAGTTTGCACTTCAAGCGACCAGTTTTCTCAACGGTGTCAACATGACTAGCAGTGGCTGACTGTTTGCTCTCAACATGACCTACATAGGTTGATATTTTCCCCCCAGCATGACCTACAGAGGTTGGGTGACTGGGTCCAACCTGACTAAGAGAGGTTGGTTGTTGAAAAACTCCAGAATGTTAAAAAACGGGATGACCATGAAACCAAACTCTTCGTACTTCCACGATAGAAGGACACTTATAAGTAAGGTGGTCTCCCTCACAAATCTTACAAGGAAACTTGGGCTTGTGTTTTGAATGGGTAGCCTTTTCAACAGTGTCAACATGACTCGCAGTGGTTGATGGATTGTCTTCAGCATGAACCACAGAGGCTAAGAGACTCCCCCCAGCATGACCTACAGAGGCTGAGAGACTGGATCTGACATGACCTGGAAAGGTTGGAAGGATCCCACCAGCATGATCAACAGAAGCTGGATGGTGAAGATCAACTTGACTTGCAGAGGTTGAGTGCTTAGATCCAACATGACTTGCAGAGGTTGGATAGGTTCCCCTAGCATAAACCACAGAGGCTGGGTGGTGAGGTTCAACTTGACTTGCAGAGGTTGAATGGGTGCCCCCTTGCTTATGTGCCTTCTTCCTATTCCTCCTTCTTTTACTCCTTTTAGACTACCGGTTACTAGTATCAGTACTTTCACCGCATGAGGTAGAAGGAGGAGGAGAATCAACTACAGGTGAAGGGGAAGCAATGTTTTGATGCCCTTGATATAAGGAGCTTACTTGAGAAGCATCAAGAGAATTCAGGACGGTTGGAGTGGAAAACAACCACACCGGTAGCCCTATGGTGAATCCAGGAAGATTCAGGGTGGCCATCAAGGGAACACCAACATTCCCCATGAGAGGAATAGTACAAGGAGTTCCCAGCATGGGGATCTCTTGGTTGGTGTTCAAAGGGGTGCTAGACATAGTTTCAAACAAGGATACAAAGTCTAAGGTCAATAGGAAACCAAAAGTACCAAGCACACACCTGAAGGTAGACTAAGTACATACAAACCACACAGCACTCACTAAAAAAATTCCTAAAGCCAAACAGACAAACAGGTATAAGATACGCTTTCCAAAAGAAAGCTAAGAGATAGTTACTTAGCGTCCCTATAGATGTTCTTAGGCACAAGTGGAGGAATCACCCACCACCCTCCCACACCTTCGACTGGGATTACCTTCCAAGCCCGTCCAAGGTCAACCAGAAATAGCCTTCTGGTGTACCTGTGTATGAACCCTATATGTAAAAGAGACTAAAGGCTACCTTAACTATATTGACAGTCTGGGGGGACAATCGCAAGCTTGGTTCGTACGCATGGGCAGGGTAGCAAAGCCCGAAACCCTGTCTAAGACAGAATCCCCAGATGTGCAAAAACCTTGGTCTACGCTTTGACAAGGAATCAGAGGGTTATCTCCTCAGTCCAAGTCTCCACGCGGCCTCATGTTTAACTCCCATTTGAGAGGAGCTTCCCATATACAATCAATGTAGAAAAGGGTTTACCTAGTGATTGGCCAACTACATCTAAAATTTTATACTTGTGGGGAGTTTAAACTCTCTATCCCACAAGTCTAGCTTGAGCTAGTTGGTGTATGACCCTATAAAATAAAACTTACTAATTATTTTTAAATTATATCATTTATTTTAAGGGTTATTTTTAGTCAGAGGGTAAATGGCGTGAAACTTATGTGGTGTTTTGACTCAAAGTTAAAACAAAATGACTAAGCAAAGAAGAAATGCAAAAAGCAAAAAATATTCTCTTTATTTTTCAAATAGAAAACTTGAAAGCCACAAAAGAACAAATTCTTTTTATTCATTTTTGAAAACAATGATATGCCATGCAATCTAGACTAAAAACCTAATCTACATGCATATAAAGCAAACATGTGTTTTTTTAATTTTTCTTTTATAAATGCAAAAGAAAAACAACCTATCAACTAATGAAAGCAAGTACTGTAAGCAAAGGAAATAGACAACTACTCTACACCCCACAAACAAACCCTAGGTTTCCCTAAAGTTGGATATCAACCTCTCTTGGAAGGAAAGCTCACAAAAGTGAACAAGCCAACAACTTTGGAATGAAGAGACAGAGCAATAAGACTGACATAAACAAAGATCAGGAAGTCCCAACGATCAATCTAAACCTACAAACAGAGGCTACTCAGTACCTTGTTCAACAAGGTCAAGCCAAAGAAGGAGGTGGGGGGGAAAGCAGCAAAAACAAGTATATGCTCTTTTTATTTTTCTTTTATAAATGCAAAAGAAAAACTACCTACAAACAAAAGTATGCAGATAACAAGAACAAAGCAAAAGGAACTCTGCTATACAACCACCAAGCAAACTCTAGAATGAACTAAAGTCAGCATAAACCCTACTTGGAAGGAAGGCTTGCATAAAAAACAAGTCAACTATTTTGGCATGGTGAAGTTAACCAATAGAAGAAGAAGGAAACCAACACCAACAATCTTCTGAACTCAGACAAAGATCACTGACATAGGCTGACCAAAAACATAAGCCAAAAAATCATGCCAAGCAAAGTAGGTGGGGGAAAAGAGCAAAGAGACAACCCTAATGCTATAAAAAAGGCTTACCACATAGATAAAGAACAACCAAAAGGGATGACATTAACTCCCTGGAGTCATGCACCTGCAGAGGACACCAAATGACCTACCAAACAACCTTCAAACAGAAGAAAAACCACAAAAGAGGAAAAAACCTTGTTTAAAGGGGCATATGCGAGTTTCACTAATGACAGGTTGCGTGTCATACGCGGGTTGACAATACAGCAAGTCGCGTGTATAAGCACACGCGCGTTGTATAACTGACAAGTCGCATATCGTACACGGGTTGACAATATAGAAAGTCGCATGTACCAAACTAGACACACGACTATTTAAACTGCAACTCGCGTATGGGTGGAAAAAATCCCAAAAAAGGTCAAAAACTACCTTAGGAAGGCAGGGGAGATGTTCTATAAGACTATGAAGTCTTCCGAAGTGGCAAGAAGGACCTGAAACAATGCAAAAGACTGAAAGAAAGATGGAGAAACCCCAAACAGACAAGGCTCTCCCCAGCCGAGTCGCCAGTTCTGTTGTAAAGGAAAGTTTCCTATGGCTAGGGTTTAAGAGGCCATCAACATACTGGGGTTGAAAGGTGGATGCAAATGGTTCTGCAAGTAAATACAAACAAGATTCAGAGATAAGAATGGTTCATACCTTAGCCAAATGAAGGTTGATCCAAGCAGCCCTTCAATCCTCTTCTTGCTTCTCTTGCTCCTCTTGCTCCGAGAGACCTGCAAAACGAATTATACCTTCCTCAAACCATTATGACCACATATAAAACAATCATAATCAAATAAACATGAACTAATGATCTGACTAACATCATCATATGATCATAAACAAATATTCAATCACACATTGAACAATAATTTGGGAAGAAGAAGAACATCACATCTTTATTAATCTTGAAAACAAGTACAAGCATACCTTCTCTTCAAGTTCAGCACCTCATGAAACCTTGATCTGGTTCTGTTGCTTCTCTTCTCCAAGAAACTCAACCTTCAAGCTCTGCAACACAAGGGGATGATCTCCAGGGCAAAGGTGTGGGCAAAGAGAGCTCCAAATCCTCTAGCATAACAATGCAAAGATTCAAGTCTCCTCTCATGGACCTCCCTACCTCTATTTACATGTTTAATGAAGAGTTAGGGTCGAAGACAAAGTAGTTACAACTGAAGGAGTCAGTTGCATAACTACCCAAACTACCCAAATTTCAAAATTCGTATTTTTTTGACATTTTTAAGAGGCGTACGCGGGTTGCAGTAACAACAATCGCGTACACGCAGGTTGCAATGTAGAAAGCCACGTATTTAAGGCGTATGCGACTATTATATATAGCAACTCGCGTACGTACGCGGGTTTTCCTTAAGGAAAGTCATGTACAAACAAAAAAACTCATTTTTAGGGTATTTCTGGGCATTTTTAGACTTTTGTGTCTTCTGGAAAGTTTTAGCTAACATAAATATGTTTCCAACGATGTAGAGATAAGGTCAAATGGAGTTACAAAACTTAAGATATGGGTCCTCCAAGTTAGGTTTTTTTTTCAGTGACTTTCAATGACTTTTCATGAAGTGTCAACATGTGACGAAAACGTAGGAAAGTGGTCACAGGCAGAGATGTGTCATTTTGAGCTATCACAGAATGTCTTGGGGAAGTACATCGACATGGCAAGCCCAAAGGACCAATATGCATGCGCCTGCATCTTTGTGGAGGTTGATCTTGAAGCTAGGTTACCGGAAGCTGTAAAACTAACAGTGGGGAAGTGGCTGCATTTCCAACAACTTGACTATGAACAACTACCTTTCAAATGCAGAGGATGCCATGAATATGGTCACTTCATCCGTAATTGTCCTCTAAATCCCGAGATCTAGCAAGACAAGGAAGAAGGATGGCATACGGTGAAAAGAACTAAGACTAAAACCAAAAGGAAAGAAGAGCAAAGGAAAGGAGGGGGAATAAAGAACCAATAGTAATCATCTTGGAAAGAAGTCAAGAAACACAAAAGACTAGTGAGATAACAGATGAAACCATTGACACAGAAGATAAATCCAACAATGAAGAGATCAAGGAACCAGAAGTTGTCCTATCAGATCATTATGAGAAATAATTTACCGAGATAGACGCGGTAGTAGAGGTGATAAAAGAAGGAGAAACCATGGGAAAGTCAAAGGAGGAATTTGACTCGGAAGAGGAAGAATAGGAAGAAGGGGAAATTGAAATGACTACCCCAAGAAAGAAAAAAACCAAAGGAAGGAAATCGAAAAAAGAAGTGAGGGAGAAAGCCACCTATAAGAACAAACTGCAGGGCTCCCAGTTAACCCTGGAAAAGTTGCTAAAAAACACTAGAAACACCCGTCAACAAGGGCAATCCTAGAGAGGGATGCCTCCATCCTCCAAGAGTAAGTAATGAAGGTCCTCTCCTAGAGCTGCAGATGTCTAGGTAGCAAAGTCAAGGAAGAAGCTCTTAAAGACTTAATATCTTTATATCAGCCAGACATCTTACTCATCGAGGAGACCAAGATGGAGAAAGATGCATTTCGCCAGGTAAGTGCTAAATTCTGGAAGAAAGGAGGAAGTGCCACAATCAGCTCAAGGGGAGCTTCCAGAGGCATTGGAACCCTTTGGGATGAGCAGAAATTTGAAGCTGCTGATATCAAGTATAGTTCAAACCGGATCCTCACCTTGCTGATGCAGAAAGATCCTAAAACTCTAGTAAGAATTTTTAACATATATGCTCCTAATTCATTCTCTGAAAAAAAAAATCTTTTGGAATCTCCTCCGGGATGAAAGAAGTAATCTATAGGGTAATGTCATGATTGCTGGGGATCTTAATATTACTCTAAGCCAAGATGAAAAAACAGGCGGGACTCAGGTTAGAGATCCCATCAGAGAGCTAGTTGACGATATCATATTGGACTGGGATCTCTCAGATGTCATCCCCACTAAAGGAAAATACACCTGGAATAACAAGAGGCTGGGCCCAGGGCATATTGCAGCCAGATTAGATTGGTTCCTGGTCCAGGACACCTTCATTCTGTTGGGTCTGAATTCGACATCTAAAATATTGCCATTCAGGGGCTATGACCATAAACCAATTCTTCTTGAAATGAAGAATGACAAGAATCTTGGCCCAGTTCCCTTTAGATACAACCCATTGTGGGTCACCCACAAGGATTTCTTAGGGATCATGGAATATGCTTGGTCACCCCCCGTCACTGGATTCCCCTTCTTTGTATGGGAAGAGAAACTAAGAAGCTTGAAGAAGGCTCTTAAGGCCTGGGAAAAATTGATTGACTCCCCAAACCAAAAGAAATGCCAAGCCGCGTTAGCGTTGGAAGCACATCAGTTTGTCATGGAAACTAAAAATATGGATAAGGAAGACATAAAAAAAGAGTTGAACCTGCAAATTCAACTACACGTTGCCTGCGGGAAGCACACTGAATGGTGGAGACAGAAAGCACGTTGCAAATGGCTCAAATATGGAGATCGAAACTCTGGATACTTTCATAAATAGGTCGAGGCTAGGAAAAACTTCAAACATGTGCATGTGATTCATGCCCATAATAATGTAATACAAGATTTCGAAGACATAAAAGCTGAATCCACCGGACACTTAATGATGACAGTGAGATCTTGGAGCTCGTCCCTCGTTTTGTCAAAAGTAAGGATAATTATAGGTTGACCCAATAGAGCACGATGGAGGAAATAAAGGAGGTCGTCGATGACATGGAAGATAACCGAGCCCCTGGCCCTGATGGTTACAACATTGACTTCATCAAAGCATGCTAGGGAATTATTAAAAATGATCAGTAAATCACAAAGAAGTGATAAAATCGGAGGCAACACGAATTCAACTTTTCTAGCTGTCATACCCAAAGAGAAGGACGCCAATTCCTTTAACAGATTCCGACCCATATCATTATGCAACATTGGATATAAAATTATCACAAAAATTATGGCTAGAAGGTTAAAAACCATTCTTCCTTACATCATCCCTGAGAATCAAGGAGGATTTATTAAAGGTAGGAAAATTTGGGACAACATCATTTTAGTCCAAGAGGAAATCCATTCAAGCTTGAAGAATGGTGAAAAAGGAATGGTGGTGAAAATAGACTTAGCAAATGCATTCAATAGAGTCACCCACTCCTTTCTCTATCAAGTCATGCTGAGATTTGGCTTCGACCCAAGATTCATTAGATGGGTCAAGGCCTGCATCAGTAAGCCCTGGATCGCCCCGCTTATCAATGGAAGAGCAACTCCCTTCTTTCAAGTTTCGAGAGGTCTGAGGCAAGGATGCCCACTCTCTCCTCTCCTCTATGCAATCCAAGCCTCGGTGCTTAGCCTTCAACTAGAGCAAGCTAGGCCGAATCAAGAGCTCTTAGGAATTCAGATGGCTAGGGGAGCGAAAGATATCAACCATGTGTAGTTTGCCGATGACACAATCTTGCTCAGAGGCGCCAATCAGATTATAGCAAGAAGATTCAAAAATGAATTGGAACGATATTGTCAAGCCTCGGGCAGTAAAATCAACCTCAGGAAGAGCTAGATCTATAGCTGGAATATAAATCCTAAGGAAATGTCAGGAATCTATCGAGTCCTTGACATGGAAGGAGTGACTAATTGGGACTCTTTTAAATACCTTGGGGTTCCAATCTTCAAATCTAAACCCACTAGCTCAGCCTGGAACCCTCTTGTCGATAAAATCAAAAAGAAAATCCTAGATTGGGGAGCAGCCTGGCTAAATATGGCAGGGAAGTTGGTGCTGATAAAATCTGTTTTGAACAACTATCTCCTTTATCAATGCTCTCTACTGCTCGCTCCTCCCAAAATAATTGCTATGATTGAAAGCCTAGTGAGATCCTTCCTTTGGCAAGGAGGGAAAAATAGGGGAGGGAAAAAATTTGCGTTGATCAGCTGGAAGAAAATCAACTTGCCAAGGATGGAGGGAGGATTGCATATTAGAAACACTAAAATTCAAAATCTGGCAATGGGAGCTAAATTGCTCTGGAATATGGTCGATTCCAAGCCATCCTGGTGTAGTCAGGTGATTAAATGCAAATATTTTTTCTGGCCCGAGGCTCCGATGTCTTGACAATGAACAAGAGAATAAACATGTCTCCCCCATATACTCGCTTTGCAGGAAAGCTCTGCCCAAGTTCAAAGAAGAGCTTCACTGGATCCCTGGCAACTATAAGATGATAAATATCTGGTGGGATGTAATTCTCAAGAAACCGCATCCTACTCTTCCAAGACTGAATCAATGGTTTGATTCGGTGGGAATTAAAACTCTGTGGGACATATCAGCTTAGGAAAATGAAGCTCCAAATAGATGGGTTGGGTGATCTCTACTCGATTTCCCCGATGATCTCAACGATGATAAAATTCTGCTGTTTAATCATCTCTCAGGAATCGTACCGGTGGCCAAAATGAGAAGGGACCGTCATGGTTGGGGGAGTCACTCTGGAAGCTACTCGACAGCTGAAGGATACTCGAATTTCAGTGTTGTTCCAAACATAACTTGTAATCCCGCAATATGGAAGCAAACCTAGGAATCCAAAATACTTCCAAAGATTGATTTGTTTACGTGGACGTTGATTCATGGTAAAATTCTCACCGGTGATAACTTAGAGAAGTGTGGATTCGTGGGGCCTTTTCGTTGCCCACTATGCTCTACTGCAAGTGAATCAATTCAACATCTATTCTTAGACTGCCCATATGCCATCTCCGTTTGGAACAAAATGTTGAATCCATGGGAGGTCGAGATGCATATGGCGGATAATATCCAGCTTCATTTTCTCAATTGGGAAAAAATGTTCAATGGTGAGATGAATAAGAAAAAAGGTATTAAAGTCTGCTGGATGAAAATCCCCAAAGTCATTTGTTGGTGTATTTGGATTGAGCACAATTGCAGAATTTTCCAGGATATAGCTCAACCCACTTGGAAAACAGTTATCAAGGCTAATGCACTAATGGGTAAGATTGTTAGTGTTTTGAAGATACCCAGTAATTAAGCCAAGTTGATTGATAAGGAAAATAATTGGATGGAAAGCTTCAATCTCCCTACTGAATCTATTTTTGCTAAAAAACAATTGGAAAACTGGAAAGTTAGATTGGATAAGTCCCAGTTTGAGAACTGGATGAAAGAAAGGAAGATCTTTAAACTATTTTTTGATGGAGCTTCCAAGGGGAATCCAGGGAGAGCAGGAGGTGGCAGGGTTGTTGTTTTCCCGGATGGGAAATTTGATACAGAGTTCTATTGGAATATAGGATATGACTCAAATAATTTGGCTGAGGCATATGGGCTTTGGCAGGGTCTTAAGCAGCTGAAGGAAAAATGTGTGGACGAAGTGTTGGTTTTAGGTGATTCCAGGTTAATAATCCAAGCAATGAATGGGAAAAATCATTGCAAGAGTGTAAGGTTAGTCAGATTGATTAAAAGAATCAAATCCATCTCTAAGTCTTTTAGGCAGATAAAGTTTTTTCATATCTTCTGGGAGCTAAACTCAATGGCAGATCTAGCTGCTAATAAATCTATGGTTGTTGGTAGAAACGAACTATATGTGAATCATCTCTTAAGCATTGATTTCCCCCCTTAGTTTTCGGTTACCAAGCATGGTGGTAGAAGAGTCCAGGGGGGATTAAATCAGATTTGTAATTTCAGTGGCTTTTGCTAAGTTCTAATACATAACATACCCGTTTTTGTAATAAAAAAAAGTTAAGTAGACCAACTCTAAAGGTGATAGTTTTGTGGCTTTCCATGGGATTGAATGATATAAAGGGGAAATATATTTGTATGGATAATAGTCTCATTAACCAAACATAGTAACTTATATTGTTGACAAGCTTCATTTAAAAAGAAATATCTTACTTAAAAAAAGAAACTAGATTCTTACTCTAAAAAACAAGAGTTGCATGTAACTTAGTCCTTGATTATTAAAAACCTTAAAAAATAAAAATATACATTTCATTCTATAAAAATGTGTAAAGATATTGTGAAAAAATGAGACCTATCATTTAGATTTCATATTTAATGTTTTATAATTTGTGAAATTTAATTAATATACTTTGACATAAAGTATTTCTCAAGAAACTACTTCAACACATGCATTAAAACATAAACAATGATAATATGTATAACCCACAAAAACCAATCCATCCAAGATCAAATGTGAGAACCTTTGAATTTTAATAATGTCATTTTATTAAACACTTATGTTTCCATATTTATTATCTTTCATATTTCTTATAATTAAATAAATTAAAATTTTAAAATATTTTAAATTACTACTAATAAATCATATATATATATATATACATATACATATATACATATAACATTGAAAACAAATTTATAAAACTTCATAAATATATTAACCAATAAAATAAACATCTACAGTCAACAGAAAGAATCCAATAATAATATCCAAAAATTGTGTAAACCATGGTGCCTCCTAAGAAGAATTCTTGATTCCAGAGCAAAAACAAATGCATTGATTGCAACCATGTCAATCCTTAATCACATAATAAGGACAAGAAATGGAGTTTCAAATGCCAAAAAAGATGCTCCTGCCCAAATGAAGTTATGGCTACAAAAACTCACTGAACAAAAGCTCAATCAACAGATAGTCACAAAAGCAGAGGAGGTTGGTTTCTACTAAGACCACTCAAGCGACACCTGCAAACTCAAAATACATCTAAACATTTTATATTTATTATCAACTGTCAACTGGGAAGATAAAAAAATGAGTTGACGCTTAATGCAAAGAGCTACTTGATTGATTATCATGGTCCAAGCGTTCACCACATGGAAATTACTAAGGCTGCTTGGACTGACGAAGAAGTTTATAGCTAAGGCCACTTGGATGGAAGGATAAGTTTAGAGACAGTTCCTCTTTATCCGTGATACTATGGAACTCATGCTTAAGGTAATAATATGTAATTGCACGGTAGTTGGCAATTGCAGAGCTTAAGTCTTCACGGGTCATCTATCTTACAAGTCAGGGGCTGAGGGTGGAAGCCACCCAAAATGAATTCAACATTTAGACTTATGAAGATCTAACTATAATATTTTTCATAGTTATATTCCATTATTACTATGAAGGAGCCTCGAATCATAGTAATAAGCCTCGAATAAGATTGTTATGAGTCATTACCACTTTGAAAGAATAAACAACAAAAATGTCTATACTCTGAATCTTGAGTATGAGATTTTTTTTTTCAGACGAAAAAGGCAGTTCCTTGGTATTCTATTAAATCAAAGGTAACGGGGTACATCATCAAAAATAAGAACAGATCCAACATGTGGAACCTAACATCTATCCAGAAGTACATCAACAACTAATACAAGAGGAGTATATGCTCACTCTGGGCATCTTATACAAGTATGAATCCTCTCATAATATGCATAGCAAACCAATCAGCCAAATATGTCCCTAAAGAAGATAATAAGAGCTGAGAGACATTATCCAAGTCAGGGCTTGGGGAAGCTCAAATAGCCAAAAGACATAACTAATCATCTTAACCAAACTTTCTCAAAAAAGTGCCAAACTCAAGAGGCTAGAAGCCTTAAGTAAACCAGAGCATTGCTCTCAAAATAGCTGTAGTGCTACTTCCCCTAAAATTTCACCTTCACATATTTCAGTGAAAGTACGATGGCCTGAAGCCATATTAAGCCCTTCCTTGGATAATGAATCCTCCCTTTTGTTATGTTCCCTATAGACATGACTGAAATCCACAAATGTGAACGAAGACATAAGCTTCCTAGTGTTGACACACCAAGCCTCTAAGTTCACAATAACAAGAGTGGATTCCTCCTTTTCCCAATTTATAATCACTGAGGAGTCGCCAAAGATATGTAGATATGGCAACCCAATATCTTTGGCAATGTACAATAATGCCCAGGGAGCAAATAGCTCAGCTCTTGTATTAGTGCTGCTGCCACAACCTAATTTGATAGAGAGATAATGTTGATCATTTAACCAAATACAACCACCTGCTCCTCCAATTGATTCTGCCGCAGCTCCATCAAAGAAATCCATGGGAAATATTTTATCTGGGGGTTCTCCAATGTGCCTGACTTTAGATCTTTTAACTTGTGGCACCTGATGAGTTGGTGATGAGTTGCAACCTCTAACATAATCACATGACAAAGTCTGGAGAAATTTGGCTCCTTGTGCTAAAAAATATAGTTGTTTCTGGTCTTCCATAGATTCCATATGAAAAAAATAGGTAGATACAGAAGAACCCCATCCTTTGAAAACCAACCGGTAAGGTTTCGTGTAAGAGACGAATTTGACCAAGTCAAATGAACATCAAATATTATTCCTAAGCTGAGGATAACCTCCTACACAAAGGAGTAGCCAACGAAAATATGATCAATTGTTTTATCATTAGTCTTACATAGGCAACATCGGTTAGGACCGAGCCATCCCCTCTTGCACAGGTTGTCCCAGGTGTTTATTTTCATATTAAAAGCTAGCCAAGTAAAGCACTTGAGTTTTTGCGGGATATTGAATTTCCAAACTTGCATGAGAATACCATCTTTTGACAGAGGAAGATACTCAGACACAATGAGCTCATAAGCTTTCTTTGCAGTGACCACGCCTGATTTTTTATGAAACATCCAGAGCAGAGAGTCTTCATTATTCCCCATCTTGATTCCACCATGGATAAGGCCCCTAACAAAAGACGTCCATTGGTCAACCCAAACACCACCCAAGTTTAGATCTGAAGCCGAGTACCAACAATTATAACCTTGAAAAAAATCTTCCTGATTCTGAGCCTAGGCTAGGTAAGAAATCCCATAGTCAACAAGATAATCCATTAGGTCCTCCGAGAGAATATACGATGCATCAAGACCAGCAATAGGGTCCACTCCCAGACGTATTTTCAGTCCATTACCCACCTTCCATCCAAACTTACAAGTGATCCAAGACAAAATTCTAATAAAACCATTCCAAAAATACGAAGTTCCATTGACAGTGACCTTCCGAGATCTGATCTAATCCTCCAAAGGTCTATATACTTCCATTGACAGTGAACTTCCGAGATCTGATCCAGTTCTCCAAAGGTCTGTTTTTTATATATTTATGTGCAATGACCCAACTCCAAATGCCATTCCCCATTAGCAGCTGCCACATACTCTTCAACCTGAGAGAGATCCCAAACCATTCTAAATTCTTTATGTCCCAACCACCGAAATTGATGGGGGCTGAAATAGTTTTCCAACTCACCAAGTGAAATCTCTGATGACCATCTGAGTTTCTCCACAGGAAGGAAAAGATGGAGCTCCTCAAAGTATTTAGTATAGAACTGGGACATTGTTGAAGCCTTAGTTGTGGATGTGGCTGAAAATGGTGTCTAAGACTTACAACACAGTAAGAAGACCCAGCCAAAGGCTTCAAGCAATCCCGTGCAAGTATTGCTTTATCCTCGAGCTGTTTAAGGTAGTGATCTCCTACGGATATTTCAATAGCCTCCACTGGCTTTTGTGAGTTTGATCCACAGAGTATCTGTTTCCCAGATTGAAAAACAAGGTGGGTGATGTAAAGAAACGTAAACTCAAATCTAACTAGGAATATCACCTAACTCACAGTCAATTAATAAAAATCAATTAACAGTAACTTAAGATTATGTCATTCAAAGTTAACCTGCACATACACATGTTACATGTTAGTCGAAAAACCAACATTTATTGTTGCAAAGTTTGGCTCTCAATTACTTACATAAATAGATAAAGACAATTAAAGCTTTATCGATACATGAATCAATAACAAAGAAAAATCTAAGTTATAAACAAGTGAATTTATAGATTGCAAATAAACAACAACATCATCTGTCCATTGGAAACAGGAAAAATTGAGATCAGTTAAAGAAATTTAATCCCATCAATGACAAGAGAAGTGAAAAAACGATACTGCATTAAATTAAGTTATGTAAGAAATTACATAAACCTCATGAAAAACAGAGGTGTTTTCAGTCTCTCATATGCCAATCTTTCCCTTCTCCAAAAGTCCTTCCCAGCAGCAGCATCTCCTATTCTCCAAAAGATTTGTAACAATGGTTTGCTTGCATCAATGTCTGAGTTTCTTTTCAGTTTCAGTAAAAATACAGAGCTTCCCTGATTGTACAGAATTACTGTTTAATAATTTTAGAGAAATCTACAGAGAAAGAAAAATCATTTCCTCGGTCTGGAGACGCCCCCTGGCAACAACGTTTCTGTTAAGCGCTCACCTGGCAACAGTGTTTACAGAACCTGGAAGAAAAATCTCGTTCTGCTCAGCGGCCTCCCCTCCTCTGGCATTCGAATTCTGATCCTTTACAAGGGATTATCATCACAACGAACCCGATCAAAACCAAAGAATCAGTTTTGCATAATATCTGGCATGATATCATGCGTATGGTTCCAAACAAACCTGACCTTCAAGACATAGCGTAACTATATGCTCCTTATTTTATGAACCTGCATAAAAAATGATCCAATCGCATGTTACTGATTCACATAAAAAGAGGCGAGACTTGTAAAATAATCTAATAAAAGGATAGAATAAGAGAATAGAAGTAAAATCATCTCCCTTTCCCTAGTTGTGATGAGATTCGTTTATAAAACATTTGCAACATAATCCGATCGTGGCATCCAGAATTGATCTCCTTCTATCAGTTTTTTTAACAGAAATATATTTTCATTGATGAGCACCCAAAACCAGCGCGATCAGGTGGAGAAGATCATTGTGATCCCTTCGAGTTTTCTGGCACCTCCTTCATAAATGCGATGGCGTTGATATTGATGATCTTCCTCGGTTAGCATGTGGCGTGAATAGGGTATGTGTCTTCAATGCTCGGTAACGAAATTGAAACTTTACGGCAGAAAATTTCGTAGCATGGCAACATCTTCTTTCCTCAATCTTAATGATTTTGGTTAATGGCATTATTACGAAGTGATTCTCATTAAAATTTTGAAGATATGACTGCGATCAAATAGCTTTGTAACCATTTCTAGCGTTCAGTTAGCAAGATTGCCTTCTAACACTGGCGATCTATTGGGGATAAGTGGCAAACAACGGTTCCTTCTACCTTGAGTTTGTTAGCGCGAATCTCCTTGAAAAATGTGACAGTCATGCATACTCGTAATAATTTCTCCATGTCGAATGCTAAACCTTCCGTTTGCGCTGTTTCTTTCGCCGGTACATCATTTACCTTTCCTCTACTTATGCGACAACCGTACATGAAAATAACTGATTAATAATAGCTAAAAATACCACAAACCTTTGTAAGTCATGCGTTAATTTTTAACAATCATTTAATTGTCATAGTAAAGAAAAAAACTTAATTTAATTCCAATATCGAACAAATATTTAAGAATGGCATTTTTCCATTTTTTTACTAGCCAAAACCCAAAAATAACTGAATGATATCACATTTCATTGGTCATAAATATTTCAATGTTTCTCTTTTCTGCCGAAGAATATTAATATGCTGTATGGAACATGTATTGGCAAGCGAATTTTATATAAGAACAGATGATGCATGCATCATTTATAAAGAAATTTCAAAAATATGCTTGACTTGGTTTTATTGCATCATATCACTTCTTATTGGATTAATTCATGAAATTGAAACATAATTTAGTCAACGCATCTTGAGATGATATTATAATTAATCCAATTTAAAGTTTTGAAATGAAATTATAATAACTTTGTTTTTGGAGAATTGTTTATAAAGAGATTTGTACACAAATACACATGCTCTAAAGGAAAATATAATCTCTTAAGTAGATATTTTTTATCCAAAAGTATATGTGCCAAAGTTATTAAATGAATTTGACAAAATATATAATTAATATTTAAAAGTCATAACAAAAAATCTATGTCAATTAAGATAAATATAAGATCAATGTTATTAATCATTGACATATTTCATTATAACTCTTAATTTTAATGCTCATCAAATTGACAAGAATTTAAGCACATATAATAATTGGATATTGCCATGTTAATAAATATTTCAATTAAACAACAAGTGCCATAGTAAAGAAAAGACCTACATTCAAATTGGATAATCTTGAGGATAACAGGTAAGCGTTTAGTAAAAACCAAGAGGATATAAGACCCAATCAATGGAAAAGAGGGGAACCATCAAAATAAAATAAAAAAAGAATTCAGCATACACAATTACATTATGACATCAAACCATGTTAAACAAATCATCAACTAAGGAAAACCAAGGAAACAATGAAAAATATGTGTTTTTTTCAAAATTTAAAAATGGGGCCCCCTAAAATCTATGAGAATCTTAGGGGGGTTGTTGGGGTGTTAGGATTGTTAATCCTCCCTTGTCCAAATTTGGTCATATGTCTAAATCAGGAGTCATGTCTAAATCGGGAGTCCATTCAGTCTATTTATAGTCATTAACACCATTGGGTCCACTTGGCCTAATTGGGGCACATGTTTCAGTTACTAAAGTGCAGGGAACACTAATTGAGGCTCACTGCCACTGATTGCACTTGATTGCATCAGTTTAGGAGCCTCCTAGACCAATCCCTACAATTTAGGAGCCACTGGGAGTGTCGAAACCAACCAAGGTCAGTTCAATTCAGTTAATGACTAGTCAAGCTAAGTTAGGAGTCAGTTACATTCAGTTCTAGTCCTCTACATTCAGTTAGCGCTAGGTTTACTTGACTGCATTCATGTGGGGCACATTTCTCACCTACCACAATTAGTTAGCCTTAGTCAACACTGAATGTAACACTTGAGTTGTGTTTTAGAGCTCCGATGAGCTCCGATTATGGTTAGACAAGGTCAGTTAACTACCGAGTCCTCCGATAGTGACTTAGACAAGGTCTTGGTTATCTACAGTCAAGTAGAGTCTATCAATTCGAATTTCCTCATGTGGATTCGAATTTAATGTGGCTATTAAAGCCATTGTACTTCATTGTAATTATTATCCAATTAATTTTTTATTAATGAAAGCATTCATAGTTGCAAGCCATTTTTGCATTGTTTCATTCTTTAATTGCTGAGTAAATTGTGTGATCTATTTTGTGAGTTGTGTGTTTGTCCACAGATCTATGTGCTCAATTTAATATGGTATTAGAGCCTCGACGGACAAGACACCTCTCCTCCTTAGATCTCCAGTTGGATCATTTTTTTTTAGCAAATTGCTCCTTCCAGTACTGCACCAGAAGTGGATCTAATTTACCACTTAATATCCCAAGTTAGGAAATTGTTGATCAAGCTTTCTTGATTAACTATGATAAGTGTGAAGAAAATTCCAAAAGTGCAGACTGTCGACCTTACTTTGTATGTTTGATTGTGTGACAGGTTATCAACTTTTCTTACAGCATTCGCTACAAGCAACCTCTTCTTCTCACTGCATTCACTACAGCAGCTCAGTCCTTCTTACTACATTCAAAATGGCTCATCCAGTGGAGCCTCTCACTCCCTTCAACTATCACCAGTGGAAGGATGACATTGTGGTAATGCTCCACACCAAGCATCTCTTCAAACTCATAGAAGAAACAGAGGAAGAGCTAGAATCAGATAAAGACAAAGCTAAGAACATGAACAGGCTTGATGAAACCCATGGACTCTTGCTCTCCTCAGTCTCTAGAGATCTTCGATTTCACATCCAAGACTTGGAGACTCCCAAGGAGGTTTGGAACAAGCTTGCTTCCTTATTTTGATAAACATGATGAGATGAGGATCCATCAGCTAGAAAATGATCTGATTACTCTCAATCCATCCAATTTCGAATCTTTGAATGAATTCTTCACAAAGTTCATGAATTTGATATATCAGTTGAAGCAATGCAAAGTGAAGAAGGATGAAGATCAGCTCATCCTTGCCATTCTCACAAAGCTCAATGCAGACTACTCAGTCTTTGTATCCACCTTCCAAATAGTAAGGCTCACTACTCCAAATTGGAAGATGCCCACTCTTAATGCCTTCATCCAATCTCTTATTTCTGAGAATGATAGATTGATCCAAATGGGGATCATTCGATCTCCCAAAGTTCTAGCTCTAGTTGCAAGAGGAGATAAGGTAGCGAATGATAAAGGGAAGCAAAGGGATGAGTCCCCTGTGAAGAAAGAGCAGTCAAAAGAACCTTCAGGTTCGAAGAGAAGCAAGAAGAATGGCAAAGGCAAGGTCCTTTGCTCTTACTGTGAAAGGGGCTTTCATTCAAAAAGCTCCTGTATGAGAAGACAACTTGATGAAATGGCTCTTCTTTTGAAAAAGCATAACATTTATGTACCTGCTAGCGTAAGGAAGGATGACTCTAAAGAATAAGATGAAGAATACCAAAGGAAAGGCCATGCACTGAAGGCTTGCTGCACATCAGCACCTGTCTTCCTCATTGATTTTGGAGCTTCCAACCATATGGCTGCATCTAGAGAATCATTCTCTTCTTTTCAGTCCTTTGATGGTCCTAGTATTCAGAAGGGAAATAACAGTAAAGTCAAAACAAAGGGGAAGGGCTCTGTCAAACTTAAACATGGAAGGTTCAAAGATGTGCTATTTGTTCCCTCCCTAGCTTCAAACCTGTTATTTGTTTATCAGATGACCCATACTGGATCTCCAAAGCAAGTAATATTTGGTCTTGACTCAGTGGAGATCACATATATCTCTACTGGGAGCATCATAGCAAAGGGTACTGCAAATCATGCTTCAAAATCATATGAGTTCTCACATTTCCTACCTCCTTCAGAACCAGTGCACTCTCAGCAGCCACTTGCAAGGGAAGATAAAATCATTGCATCTACTTCTTTTACAGCTTCTACTAGTTTTGCAAATCCATCTTTATCAGTTTATGACCTTGAGATTCAAGGTGACTCAGATCTAGATTCAGTCCCTAATTCCAAACTGGAAGCTAGGAAGATGACTGGAAACTCACCTGACACTTAGAAAGGAAAGACCCTTGCGCTATGTCATGCTATCTTACCTCCTTCAGGGAGATGCAATAGAGTCCCTGTAAGATGTTATATGGCAAGGGCTCAGTTTCACTACATTTAGAAGAATGGAGATGATCATACACCTCTTCATTTAGCAAGAGACAAAGGTTACATTCCTCCTTCCTTCCATCATCATTTTTGGAGAAGAAGGAGAAGTCTACATGCCAGGCCCCATAATACCTGTGCACAACACACCATGCATGCTGCTTCGCTACCTCACAAAGATGAAGATTGCAGCAACATATTTTCAAGTTTTTCAAACTTGAGACCTGATTCTACCTGCTTAGATAGAGGGGGGGATTTTTTCCCATGTGGTTTTTGCCCTAGCTCCTTGTATTAAGCAGTTACTTTATTTTACTTGATGTAATGTGTGACCTATGGTCTTAGTTACGAGGGCCCACAGTTGTCCAAGTTAGCATTCAGGGGGGGTGTTAGGATTATTAATCCTCCCTTGTCCAAATTTGGGCATATGTCTAAATCAAGAGTCATGTCTAAATCGAAAGTCCATCCAGTCAATTTATAGTCATCAACACCATTGGGTCCACTTGGCCTAATTGGGGCACATGTTTCAGTTACTAAAGTGTGGGGAACACTAATTGAGGCTCATTTCCACTGATTTCACTTGATTGCATCAGTTTAGGAGCCTCCTAGACCAATCCCTACAATTTAGGAGCCACTGGGAGTGCTGAAACCAACCAAGGTCAGTTCAGTTCAGTTAATGACTAGTCAAGCTAAGTTAGGAGTCAGTTACATTCAAGTCTAGTCCTCTAGATCCAGTTAGCGCTAGGTTTACTTGACTGCATTCATGTGGGGCACATTTCTCACCTACCACACTCAGTCCTTATTCAACACTAAATGTAACACTTGAGTTGTGTTTTAGAGCTTCGATGAACACCAGTTATGGTTTAGACAAGGTCAGTTAACTACTGAGTCCTCCGATAGTGATTTAGACAAGGTCTTGGTTATCTACAGTCAATTAGAGTCTATCAATTCGAATTTCCTCATGTGGATTCGAATTTCATGTGGCTATTAAATCCATTGTACTTCATTGTAATTATTATCCAATTACTTTTTGATTAATGAAAGCATTCACAGCTGCAAGCCATTTTTGCATTGTTTCATTCTTCAATTGCTAAGTAAATTGTGTGATCTATTTTGTGAGTTGTGTGTTTGTCCACAGATCTATGTGCTCAATTTAATATGGGGTGCCAACAAATGGTGACACACTGGGACGAAGCAGTTATCTCTGCCTTGAAAAGATAGAATCTTCACATGTATGTGAAGAAAAAAAAATAAGTTTTCCAATAAAAATAGACTTTACCTTAAAACATGGGTATCGCATTAACAACTCAACCTTTTAAAGAATACCCAGCCACATTGATTTTTAATGATGCCCTTCTAACTATCAATTGGAATGCAAAGAAAAATACTAATTTATTAGATTTCCAACAAAATATGTTCTTCATTGAAACATGCTCTAAACAAACAATTTGTGATGACTAGAAGATGTTATCTTGGTGGTTTACCTCTAATACCACAGGTATGGCCCTGCTTCCAACAAGTGTCTATAGCCTTGACGAGGTTACCTTTTAACCCAATAAGTTACTTGTATCCCATCCATTAGTTAAATATGTGAAGCTTATCAATCCTTGTTAAAGATTTGCATTCCTAGAAAGAAGTTGGAAACCACTGTCCCGACTTGGTGACATTGTCATTCACACCAACTAACAAATAATGAGCGGGGTGGCTCATGATGAGACCGTCTTGCAACCGTTTTGCGACTATAAGGCAGTACCCTGGCCTGATGACCAGATATTAATAAAGTCATTCCATAAGAAGGTATGATCATGAACAGGTTGGCTTGTATTAAGACCTCCTGTTTCCCAACTTACTCCTAGAGATGTTAAAGAAAAGGATTGGGCTACGCTTAATGTTAATCCCATGAGAGATTACTTAATGTATGGGAAAGCCACTATACTCCTTAAGAGAGTGGGATGGCATTAAGAGGTTTGAGATGATAATAATGCAAGCCCCACTCATTTTCTCATAAAGAAGGATCCAAGTATAACGTAATTGCATAATCTAATTTAAAAGAATAGCTTTGCGTATTGATTTATGATAATTAAAAGGATAAATATAATGAAAGAAACTAAGTTTATATATGAAGGCGAGACTTGGAAAGTGTTACACCACGGATAAAAGGATAACCTCTTCTTGGAAAATCAGTTTAAAAATATCTCTTTATATACAAGACTTTAAAAATGTAGGCTTGAAATAACTAAACTTGCCCCAAAGTATCATCAACTAAGGATCATCGACCCCCCTATCAATTAAAGGTTTGATAAATAAAAGGAATTGTAGAATTGATTGTAATCGATTTTCCGATAATTAATAGTTCAACCCTTTGCCCCAATGCAAATAATTATCAAATTAAGAAATCCAAGCCTAATCAAGGAAAATAAAACAAGAGCAATCTAATCTGAATAAATGAAAGAAAACAAGGCTTTACGACTAACATCTCATGTGGAAGAATGTGTTCAGAATTTTGTTGTAGAAAATAATTTAATAGTTTTGTTCACGATATGAGATATTAAGCCAATTGAAGCCCCTTTATTTAGGAAACTAAAAGAAAATAAAAATAATTGTAAAAATAGGCCTTAACAAATTGTCTTATGCAAACAAAAGTGGAATTTGTTGTCATGTTTGTAGAATCAAAGGGATTCGTTATTGTAAAGAGAGTAATTATATCAATTCATAAAATGAAAATGTATCGAAGTGATTAATCGAATTGATTATATAAAACTCTAAAAATAAATTTATTCCCCTTCGGTTGAAGAATTATGATCAACATTGTTGCTTCGCATAAAGTTGTCTAGGACAACAATGCCTCCTTTATTAAAAATTATGTACAGAAATAAACTAATCTAAACTGTGTTCAATTTGCAACAACTAAATATGTAAAACCTCTTTGGCATATCCAGGAAAGATCAAGAAATCGAGTGTAATGAGGATGTTCTAATCTTTATTACTTTTCCCTTTTCCATAATATTCTAGCTCCTAAAACTTGGGAAATAAATGATTCAAAACATTTCATGACATGATCATTATCATTTAAAACTAAAGAGAAAACTGAAACATGAATGCCTTGAACCAACAATAAGCGAGAGCATGAATAAAGTGAAAGAGAATAAAATACTTCCCTGAATGCATTTGAAGAAGTATGGTTTCCAACTTGGACTTGGATTGTCGTCACAAATATTTTATTCAAAGAAAACCAAAAGAGTAATCTAATTACTAAAGAAATGAAAAAAACTAATCTATTCTACACCTACTCCTAAACTAGTCATAAAAAAAACAAAAAAACTAAGTATAATCGAATTTCCAATGCAACCATGAAAGCATATGGAATCATGCAAACAAGAAGAAGTGAATAATCAGAAAGCATGATACGAATGCTTGCAAATAAAAGTGGAAAATGAATGCATTAAAACAAATAAAATGAAATTTATGTACAAATAAAGAGAATGGATCCTTACCATTTTTATATACAAATGAGGAAAATAGAGTTTTACCATAATGATGAAATCTTACCAAGAAAGATTCCTCAAGCCAATCAGTGACCCAATCATGGTATGCACAATGAAAATCAAAAGAATCACATAAATAGTTTGAAAGACTTATGCAATGAAATGGATTATTTGAAAGAAAATCAACATCGGTATTATAAGAATCTGAGGCTTCTTCTTGAACAATTTTCTCCTTAAAAACATTTTCTTGAATAAGGTCAGCAAAATCACATCCAATTTGTTCCAACTCATTATCGTAAAAATCATCATAAATTGGTTGGCTAAATTGGAAATTCTCAAAGAGATCAAATTGCCTATGGTTATTTACTTGAGTAGAATTAAAGATATGAGATGTTATAAATGTAGAACTAGTATCATTAGCATTCTCACAAGAATTTTCTCTATCAAGCAATTGATTGTAAGAAGAAAATGTTTATTTATTGAATGATGAATCATAAAAGTAAGAATCCTAAAAATTACCCTTAGAAATATCGTTTTCTTCCAGCAAAGAAGAATGACAAGAAATCATAGATTGATGACAATGATACGAATCTTCTCGATCTTCTTCATGTATTCCATTATTAACTTGTACCTCTTTAAGACTTAACAATGGAGAATTAGAATCTGAAATATATGATTGAATACCATTGTTATCAAATAGATCATGATACATAGACAAATACGAAGAGGAAATAAGTGCATGAAATTCATCTCTTTGTAGAGTATTTTCAGATCGAGATTCCTTAAGAGGGATTTTCTCTTCAAAAGAGATATGTATGACAGGTTTCAAATTAGAATCTGCTTCTTCTTGTAATGTAGTATCATCATTTTGTGAAATATGTTATCTTACATAATTACTTAGGTCATAAAATGGTAATTGGGAAAACATATCACAAATTTTAGAACAATTAGTTGATTCAAGATCTATTAAAGGTTTAACAGAATAATAAATATCAGAATCTTATAGCTCTGTTATTAGACTAGAATAAGATCATTCAATATTATGATTAGAACTATTCTCTTGTAATTTAGAAGAATCTTCAATAGAAAAATGATCTCCTTCATGATTAGTTAGACTTTGAATTTCATGTGAAATAGACAACGGCATATCAACATTTAATTCATCTAAATTATCATATTGATCATGATCCATATCTAGGAAAGAGAAGGCAATCATTTCTACAATTTTTAAATCCTTAGATTCTTGATGCAAATCTAAACCAAGAGGTGGATGAGTATCAATGTATGATTCAGATTTATCATCTACTAATTGATTAGATTCATGTAAAGGAGAACTATTGTGTTGAAACCAATCAGGTCTCCTAGGACGATCTGTTAAAGGAAATCTATAATAAAGATTATAAGTTCTAATTGCAAAATATTCTAATGATTCACCTTTCTTTATAGTGAGTTGTTCCCATTCATTACATAATCTAACAAAGTCATAATGTCCAAAAGAAAGATGGAAAAGATCTACAAAATTTTCAAAGGAATGGACGGAGGAAAAATTTAAGGTTACAAACCACTCTTTGACTCGTCCTTCGAATGTGAGAGCGAACAATCTACACAAAACATCTAGATCCAAAATTCCGTTATCAAAACAATTATAGGTAAATTGAAGAACATGTTCTTGTGCTAAAATTCCTCCCTCAACATCGAATTTTACTGCTATAAGTTGCTTGAGAAAATCTGTTTGAAAGTGAAAACTAATCTGCCTAGAAAAACAACTAAGTATAGATTCATGAGCAGAACATAAAATATATACAATTTTTTGGGTTGGAGCCATTTTAAGATAATTTGATAAAGATAGCTCAAATGACCTTACATGTCGGATGGCCCTCCTTCTAGCGCCATTTGTTGAAGCCTCAGTTGTGGATGTGGTTGAAAAGGGTGTCTAAGACTTACAACACATGAATAAGACCCAGCCAAAGGCTTCAAGCAATCCCGCGCAAGTATTGCTTTATCCTCGAGTTGTTTAAGGTAGTGATCTCCCACAAATATTTCAATGACCTCCACTGGATTTTGTGAGTATGATCCACTGAGGATCTGTTTCCCAGATTGGAAAACAAGGTGGGTGATGTAAAGAAAAGTAAACTTAAATCTAACTAGGAAAGAAAACTTAGTCTAGGTCTAACCTACCTAAAGTGAAAGTTGAATTGATCTGCAGGTGAATCGGAGGTCGTTGAAAAAAATGAGAATTTTCTTCTAGGTTCTGTAAACACTGTTTCCAGGTGAGCGCTGAACAGAAACGTTGTTGCCGGGGGGGTCTTTGCAGACCAGAAGAATTGTAACTTCTCTGTTGGACTCTTTTTTTGTGTATTTCTACTTGGAAGAGAGCTAGACTGAGGAGGTTGCGCTGAAGCACATGAAGGGGTTTTTCTTGATGTTGTGAAGATGATACCACGACAAATATGGGAGCGCTCCACAGTAATCTAAAAGATTTTTCTTTCAGATTTGATGAGACACTGCCACGGGGGACTTTTGGGAGAAGGGAAAGACTGGCACAGGAGAGACTGAAAACACCTCTATTTTTCATGAGGTTTATGTAATTTATTACGGAAGTTAATTTAATGCAATATCATTTTTTCACATCTCTTGTCATCGTTTTGGTTAAATTTCTTTAATAGATCTCAATTTTTCCTGTTTCAAATGGACAGATGATGCTGTTGTGTACTTGCAATTGATAAATGCATTTGTTTATAAATTAGATTTTTCTTTGTTATTGATTCATGTATCGATAAAGATTTAAGGAATTTCTTCTTTTTACTGTCTTTATCTATTTCTGTAAGTAATTGACAGTGACACTTTTACAACAAGGAATGTTGGTTTTTCAACTAACATGTGTATATGCAGGTTAACTTTGAATGATATAATCTTAAGTTATTGTTAATTTATTTTTTATTAATTAACTGTGAGTTAGGTGATAAGATCTTAATCTAATTTATATTTCTGTTGATTAGATGAAAATACTTGTCTGTTCACACCTCTGGTTCACCTGTAAATCAACTCAAAATCCTCTTTAGGTAGCTTAGATTTAGATCAAGTTTTCTTTCCTAGTTAGATTTGAGTTTACTTTTCTTTACATCACCCACTTTGTTTTCCAATCTAGGAAACAGATCCTTTGTGGATCAAACTCACAAAAGCCAGCGGAGGCTGTTGAAATATTCGTGGGAGCCCACTACCTTAAACAACTCAAGGAAAAAGAAATACTCGCGCGAGATTGCTTGAAGCCTTTGGCTGGGTCTTCTTCCTGTGTTGTAAGTCTTAGACACCCTTTTTAGCCGCATCCACAACTGAGGCTTCAACAAACATCTGGCCAGGGTAGACCAATACACAGCTAATCCAGTGAGAACTGATTTGATAAGAACTACTTTGCCACCAAGAGAAAGAAACCTGTATGACCATTTCTTAATATTATTTTTAAACATTTCCACCATCGATCTCCAGTCAAAGGATCGACACCCCGAGGGTTTTAGGCCATATCCCAGGTATTTGAACTCTGTAGTGATCGGTGCCATGTTGTAGAGAAGGAGCTCAGGAATTTGACTCCTAGTATCTTCATTAACATCTTGATAAAGGAATGAAGAATTTTCCTTGCTGACAGACATACCCATAGCCGAACAAAATAAGTCTAGGGCTTCCTTATAAGCTCTCCATTCACTAATAGTACCAATGCCAAATAAGATCACATCGTCAACAAATAAAAGGTGTGTTATAGACATATTAGGAGAGTAATGAAATCCTTTAATGTGCCCTTTCTGCTGTGCATCCAAAATGATCCCGCTGATACTTTCTATAATCATAATGAATAATAAGGGAGATAAGGGACAACCTTGAAAGATTCCCCTTGATGCTGGGAAAAAATCAGATGGAGTCCCATTGACTAAGATTGCAAAACATGAATTAGTAACACAACCCATAATCCAGTTCACACCTATCCGAGGAATGCCAATTTGAAGGAGCATGAGTCTCAGAAATGTCCAGTTAACCCTATCAAATGCTTTAACTAAATCATGCTTTAGAACCAGGACATTTGAATTCTTAGATTTAAAAGAGTGCAATACTTCATGGGTAATACCAATAGGTTCAGTAATCTGTCTATCCTTCAAAAACCCAAATTGTTGAGCAGATATAGCCCTATTCAGTAAGGGCTTCAGACGAAGCACTGCAATTTTAGAGATGACCTTGTAAACAAGGTTACATAATGATATGGGGTGAAAATCAGTAAAGGTGGAAGGTTTTTCACACTTAGGAATCAGATTCAAGAAAGTTGAGTTTAGTGCACCAGGTACTTTTCCTTCAATTCTAGCTTGCTCAGCTTTAGATACTAGTTCCTCCCCAATTAGGTCAAAAAAATCCAAGAAGAATTCAATTAGCCATCCATCAGGGCCAGGGATTTTATCTTTCTTGAACCCCTTTAGTACAGCTTCCACTTCCTGAAGAGAAATAGGCTCAAGGAATAGTCTACATCCTTTTCTTGGGTCAAAGTCGGGAAGAGCCTAATCACCTTAAGTTGGTCAGCAATATTTGTTGCCTTATCATCCTCAAATAATTCACTGAAATGTTGTTTCCCAAGCTGCTTAAGAGAAGCATTCTCTGAAACCAAGTTACCATTTTTATTATTGAGAGACCAGATAGATTTAGAGTTGCTTTTAGCATATGCATAGGCATGAAAAAACTTAGTATCAGCATCCCCTTCGTTAATACAAAGTACTCGACTCTTAAGTCTCTGATTAGTAACCTCATGAGCCCAATATTTTCCTTTTCTATATTGTAGACCTTTCAACTTGTCTACATTTGCTACTGTCAGCAATCCCGAGTCCAACTGTAAGATGTCAGAGATCTCATCATTTATATCCAAAATCAATTGTTTCCTTTCACATTTTTTCTTCCTTTCCCAACCTTTAACAATGCCTTTGAGTCTACCCAGCTTAAGGAAGAAGGAATCCAAATGGTTTGTAGGACCAGATTCTAGGGGATCCTTCTAGGAAGATGTAACAAGAGGGGCAAAGTCTTCTTCCAAGAGCCAGGCCCTATTAAATTTAAAGGGATAACACTAAGAAGCAAGTCTCAGACCCCATTCCAGGCATATAGGGTAGTGGTCCGAGACATCCGAAGGAGTATCCCATGATCTGTAGGAGGCAAGGCTAGGGAGGAGATAGTTATATAATAAGAAACGGTCAAGTCTTTTGCTAATGTCTGCATCGCCAGCACGGCCGTTCCTCCAAGTAGGACCAGTATTGTTTAAGGATGGATCAACTAGATTACTGCTGGTGATAAGCTGGGAGAAGTAAGAGTCCAAGGGACCAGTCCTTGCTCTTGTACCCCCAACTTCAAAGGAAGAGATAGTAAAATTTAGATCACCAGCCAAGAGAATATTTGGTAAAGTAAGTAAAACACCAGCCAAAATGTTATCCCAAAAAAAAGTTCTCTATGCATAAGGCCCATAGCAGTTAATAATGGAGAAGATCTCATAAATCCATTTAATGCTAGCTTTGAGAACAATACCAGCAATGGAGGAAAAATCCTTGCATCGAACCAGGAGAGGGTTCCACCCAGCGAGGAGGCCACTAGAAAGTCCAGAAGCATCTAAAGCACAGAACTCCCACCCTAGCTTGAATTTTGAGAACAGAATAAGGGATTGAGTAAAATTGCACATAGTTTCTTGTAGCAAAATCATATCAAGATTTAAATCAGAGAAGAGTGAACCAAGGGATTTTTGTTTGGAAAGCCCTCCAAAACCCTGAATATTCATGGAGAAACAGACTCTTCAGGTGTGCTTGCTCTAAGTACCTGTGATGAGGAGGGAGAAGAACGAGGATGACTGGCAACATTCTTTAATCTAGTAGAGAAAGGGGTGTACAGTCCCAGATTCCTAGAATCCTTAGAAGAAGGCTTCTTAGCCTTATGGATAGTCACAAATTCAAAACGAATAGAGTCCAAGGGGAGCGTGGAAGGAGAAATTGGAGATTTATCAAAGAATATCGAGAGGGGGTTTAAGAGAGAGGAGTCCATGAATGTAGGAGCTTCTCTGGGGCCAGTGGGAAAGATGTTTAGAGGTGAAGTATCAGTACCTGGTGAGGAAGATGGAGGAGTAGTAGAGGAAGTTGGGAGAGGGAGATAGTGTTCCAGAGTAAAGGGGGATCTATTGTTGGCATTAAATATGCACCCTAGCACATTTAATGCTATTGTGGGACTATGAGCAGTTGGATCTATTGTTGGTTCATATCCAATGACTCATAATCCCGTAACAACATTAAATGTACTGATACTGGGTGCGTATTGAGCGCTTCACACTTCGGAGGAAATTTAAATCTCGAACTTCAAGTGCTTCGGGCATAATTCAAAACTTGGGTGTTGTAAGTCTGGAAATGTTGTCAATGGTTTCTTTTGGAAGCTTTAACGAAGGATGATGTATTTCATTCGAACTTAGGAATCCCCTTGAAACCCGAAAAAGAGGATATTTCAAAGGAAATATAAGGTTTATTTATAAGACAATAAAAAGGTTCATTAATAAATTAAACAAGAGCCACGAGGTGGCAATGTCACTGACATTTATAATAGGTGTTGGTATAGGATAAAATCTATAGAAACAAAAATGTAGATGCAAAACCATGTTTGGATTTGTTTGTCGCTATAGAAGGTAAATGTGATCCATTAAGTTCTTACTCAACTAATTATTGGTTTATGCAAACTTTAAAGATAATTTTTCTTGATTCACAAAACACTACAAATGCACCTATATTTTTTAAGAAGAAAATAAATGTAGATAATTGTTTAAATCTATGTTACTTGATAAATTTAGAATTAGATTTTTTTTTCTATTTTTTTTACTCTTATATAAAATACAAGCTCTAACAAACCACTCAATAGTCTATCATATAATAACATTCCAAACATCTAGAAAGGCAAGAGCAATGCAATAATTGAACAAACCAACCATTATGCAATAACTACTCACCAAAAATCAACCATATATTTTTTCTCATAGCATGGATCATAACATGGAAGTTAATGTGTCGATCAAGGGACAACATAAATATTTTCAACTCTAACTAACTTATCACTAATCTCTCTAAAAAACCTATCACAATCTAATCGGAGACTAGCATCTTCATCATGAAACCAGAGAGACATAGACTTCTCTGCTCAATAATGGCATGGAGTCTAAAGCTATTCATGTTTACAAGCAAACAAGGCTCTGAGATCTCAAGTCATTGTAATAACTCATGTTTACAATCAAACAAGCCTCTAAGACCTCAAGTCATTGTAATGACTCCTAAAAGGTAGGTGGGGACATATGTCAAGTTGGCATATTTCATTGAAGTTTGCATGCTAGTATTATTGAGAAATTGCAATGATAATTCTGAAAATGATAATATGAGAAACAAATTAGTGTGACTAATATTTATAGATACAATTGCAAAAAATTATAGACCTATGTTACAAATGTGGAGTAGGTAAAAGAAAAATGCTTATGTTAACGTAATTCTTCGACAATGGAGGCCGATGGATTTACCAAATGCATTCTTTAATAAATAGCAAAGATAAAATAGTGTATACCCGATGCACTAATAAAATAAGCCATTTATATTTACGTTGAAGGTGTTACACAAAGGAGACGTAGTCTAAGGAGATTCCTCGTCGCTCCGTCTAATTGCAAATCGACACGTGTGTAGTCGATTTAGATAATGGTAGTTAAACATATGTCTCACGATCCATGTGGGGTGTTTCTTGTGTCAAGGACTCTCTTGCTTTATCTCTAATCGTTGCCTGTCAGATCCTTCACTCTCCATATTTCAGTAGAACACCCGATAGGGGGTTGTGTCTCGTTGCTTTGATAAATGGTAGCTGGACAAGTGTTACTTGTATTTGTCAGAGAAGTTGTACTCCCAGTTCATTTGTAATTAAAGTTGGATTTTGTCAGTTTTCATAGGATTTTATCAGAGATGCAATCGCTGACTGTAGGAAGCAATAGACAAATACAAAAAACTAGACTAATACACCATACAAATCAACATCTTCTCCTTTCTTCATCTTAGCTGTCATAGGATCGATGGTTTTTGCGACTTCTGAAACAAGGGAGTGCCTCTGTGAAAAAACCACTTTGTTATTTTTTTATCGCAATGGAAGGAGACCAGGTAGAGACTAGGCTATCCCGAACATCAGTCTTTCCGCAATTGAATTTCTGCAACTCTGTTTCCACAGATTACCCTTTCGCAAGCTCCTTTCTGCAAGCTCCTTTTTCACAATATAGATTTCTGCAAATATCTTTCCATATTTCTGGTTCCGCAACCCTATTTCCACAAATTTCCCTTTCGCAATTGCTTTTCCGCAATTGCCTTTCCGCAATAGTATTTCTGTAATTATGGATGGCAGATTGCGGGTTTCCAATTCTTAGTTTTCAAAAACAGACTTCTGTAAACTTGCGACTGAAACGTTCCTTTCTGCAATCAGATTGTGGATTGTAGATCCTCCTTTCCACTTTTCCAAATATAGTATTTCACATTTTTCCTCCCGCAATGTTTCTTTGGCAATTCAAGTTTCCGCAGCTTTAAAAATCTTGCAACTTCGCATTGCGGAACTCATTCTCGACCGTTGATCTCTGTGGCTTCTTCTTTGTCCGTTGGTATTAGATCAAGTGCAGATCTTCACCTTGTCATTGCGGATCTATTAATTTTCATGTTAATTGGTTTTTATTGCATAGGTGGGTTGACAAATGTATCGTGTGTTTTGAATAGAATCTGTGAGCCTAAACAATCGGTCCTGTGCATGAATGGATTGATGGGATTATGTCTTGACAGATTTTTCATGCATGTTTGGTGGTCGATTTTTTTTTTTTGGAAAATGTCTGGATTGACAGGCCTATCTTTTCTTCCAATGTCCCTCAATGCAGTTCATTTCCTTCAATTGGGCATAACGTTTGCCAAGATTTTAGGCTGAGGGTTTTGTGAAAGTTTCAGTACGAGGGATTTTGTGGGTTTAGGCTTCAATTTTATGCTGTCGATTTGGTTGCTGTTTGGTTTTACTGCATTTTTTCATGCACGTTTGGTGGTCAGCTTCATTTTTGGGAAAATTTCTGGATTGACAGGCCCATCTTTTCTGCCAGTGTCCTACACTGCAATTCATTTCTTTGAATTGGGTATATCCTTTTCCAATATTTGAGTCCGAGGGTTTTGCGAAAGTTTCAGTCCGAAGGATTTTGTGGGTTTAGGCTCAGAGTTTGTGGGGTCAATTTGATCGAGGGATTTTGTGGGTTTAGGCTCAAAGTTTGTTGGGTCAATTTGGTCGCGGTTTGGTTTCACTGTCGCTCAAGTCGATAAATAACACTTCGTCGATGTCCCTTCATCAACATGAATGATCTATGTTAATGCTTCATCAATTCATTGTTGCTCCATTAATGCAAGAAATCTTGTCATTTTCTTTAGACATGACACTATATCTTACTTGTGGCTCAACTTATCTGGATCTCCAAGAGCTTGTCACAATTATCGATTTATTGGGTTTGTTTCTGCACCACCTTTGATTTGCACATTTATACAAAGCTTAAGGTAACCCAATCCTACAAGTCACACATGCCCGTGATGGTCAATATAAATATTATGTCCATACTATTTGCTTCGCCTAAGACATTTCCAATATTGCCACATCCCTACCTAATTTTATATTAGACCTTGACATCCTTGTTGTTCTCAAATGAAACCCTACAAACAATCCATATGAACTTTGTTAGTCAAACACGTGTTCTTGCTGCTCTTGAATACAAAATGGCCAACGATCTGTACTTCAAGGATGTATGACTCAACCTAGTTGCATTAGCTTATTTTCCTCTTGTTTCAATAGACATTTCAGCTTTGATTCACCATGTTAATAGAAATGATACATTATCTCATTAGAAAATATTGTCCTCTACAGTGCAACCACCAAATTCATTTGAACCCTATGAATTAGAATCCTCCTCATTTATTTCAATACAAAGAAATGCTCGAACTGAGGTTGAGGGAATTAGATGCTTCTTACACATACCAGATATCCCACTATCGAGTTCCATTGATTGCCCCCCTATAGGAATATCCCCTATCAATGAGTAAAACACATAAGGCCTTCTTTTCATGGCCTTTCCAACCTTGTTCCCCACAGCTGCAACAATGGTTAAATAACCACGCATTCATCAAGTTGAGATACATGAATATGAACTTCACCTCATTCATTATCATGACAAGCGATTTCGGAAACATCCTCATTTCCGATACTACATATACAATCTAATCAGGCATCATCAAAGTCATGCTACTGCTTCTGTTTTTGTCAAAATTAACCTTGAAGATATGCTCCCTCCCACATTACTTGAGATTGTTAGCCAATTGCAAGACATTTCTAATGACAAAATTGGTGAAAGGGTCGCACATTTTGGGTCTTCATTGTGTGGTACACGCTCGTATTGGAACAAAAGTAGAGATGAACTCACAAATATGAACAATCAACAAGGTACACCAACGTTCTTCTTCACCCTTAGTGCAGCTGACACAAACTGGTCAGATTTGCATGCTCTAATGCCTAGTGATTGCCTTACTGGTTTAGATCAACACCTTCAATGGAAGATTCACAACATCATATCAAATCCACATATTACATCGCAATACAATAAATTCAAAATATTCCTTGAAGAGGTACTTAAAAAAGGCCTTCATATAACTGATTCTTAGTGCAGGTGTTTTACTTTCTCTTCCTTCTTATCCTTATCTTCATGTTTGTCACTTCATAAAATTGCTTTCTAATATATTCCTTTTCCTCCCATGTAGGTATGAATGGAAACATAAGGGATCCACACACATTCATGGTTTTATTTGGTTGGTAGATGCATCAAATATGGACACCTTAGACTAGGAAGATGTTCTTGCACTTGAAGTTGCATATCCCTTCCACAACGACCTTTTCGCAATTAGAAATTTCTTCCTTCCAAAATTGAGGATTGCGGGTATGCATTTCAACTTTCCTTGAAAATTGCTTCTGCATTTATCTTTTCGCATTTGCCTTTCCACAATCACCTTTCTGCAATTACCTTTCCGCAATTACTTTTTTGCAAATAACTTTCTGCATTTTACCTTTCCGCAATTACTTTTCCGTAGTTACCTTTTCGCATTTACTTTTCTACAATTACCTTTTTGCAATTACCTTTCCGCATTTACCTTTCCGCATATACCTTTCTACAAGTACCTTTCCGCAATTGCGGATTGCAGGTATGCATTTCGATTTTTCTCGAAACTACTTTCGCAATTCACTTTCTGCAAAACCAAGTCAAGTGAATTTGCGGATTGTTGATTGAGGATGTGCCATCCATATTTTCTGAAATGTTCTTTGCAATTCGTCTTCTGCCACCCCTGTGAGCTGTCGATCTCTTGTGGCTTTGATCTCATCCGTTGATCTGTTATTAGTGCAAAACTTTGCAGATTTCTTATCTCTTGTGCATATTTACTTCTTGAATTCTTTCCCCATCATCGATATCTTGCGTATTTGATCTCATCCATCGATCTAATATCAGTACAGAACTACACTTTAACTTTGCGGATCTTTTATCTCTCGTGCAGATTCAATTCGTGAATTCTTTTGCCATTGTCAATATCTTGCAGATTTGATCTCATCCATCAGTCTTCTATCAGTGTAGAACTACACTTTAACTTTGCAGATTTCTTATCTCCCGTGTAGATTCATTTCGTGATTTATTTTCCCATCGTTGATTCATCTTCCCCTTTAATATGGATCGTCTAATCTCTATCAAAGGAACGAACACAACCTATGCACATGATCGATCAATCAAATCAATCTATCTTAACCTTATCTCCTTATTTGGATATGTCTATAACCTCTATAGCTTCATCATCCACGTAGATTGATCAATCAAATTGATCTATATTCACCCGGACTTGATCTCCTTGTTAACACTCAAAATGTAACCTCGGTTGTTAAAGGGTAAATCCCAAGGTAACCACAGAACCAAGCTATAAGAAAGAAAGTTGGCTTCTTTCTCTCCAGAGAGGGATCTCTAAGGCCAGATATATGAAAAAGAAATAAATTTTATATTATTGCTGGTTGAAACAAGGCAAGTACACATTGGGCATGGAGTAAAAAATGATTATAACATCACAATGCTATTGCATGGGAATTTTAACAAAGGCAAGGTAGCAATATTATTACAGTCAAAATGCTTTTGTCTGGTGATATAGAAGAAAATAAGAAATAATCCATTAATGAGGGCATCTAAAAAGATGAATCCACATTAACTTTAGATGAACAAGTTTTGTGAATGTTTGAAAGCAATAGACAGAGCATATGATTACGAATTATGCGCTATTAAAAACTCATTTCAAACATGAAAGAGAAAACATAATGGAAGTAGTAAACAAGAAACGCATGCACATGAGAAAAGGAAATTACAGACTGTAACAAAGACAACACATGAATCTCTGGAAAAAGGCAAGCTTTGGCTCTGAAATTTTATTAAAAGATAGATCTCAAAATACAATGCTCATCTCTCACGGGTTCCAACCCTTGTTCCACTACAAAAACTTGTTCTTATACAAAATCGCTCCATGAGCTCAATAAGTAACTTCTAAAAATAGGCAAAAAGCCATACCCCTTTTCTATCGCTATCTCAACCAAATTGCTATATCCAACCAACATGCTGTCTTTGCTATTCTAGCAACACTTAACAGGAGGCACTATCGACTTGGCCTACAAAGATGCATTCACGTGTGTGGTTTCTGCCATCTCCAACCAAGATCATACGCATGATCGTTAAGGCCTGTCACTTTCTCAACATTATGCCTTACTATTGTTTTCCAGCTGTTACGCTACTTGCTCACCTTCTTCTACTTATATTTTGTCGTACCATCTCCACTCCATCCTTCTATCGCGGATTACTTAATTGGCACAGATTCCCCTTCCAACGCCTCCTCCTCTTCTTCTTCTGAGTCTCTTATACTTCCTCTGTGGCACCATCCTTCCTCTTCTCCTCTATGTTGCTTCCCCAGTCATAGCTCCTTCCTCTTCTCCTTTATCTATTTTCCATACTTAAGCAGAATTATGCATTAATTCTACCTTACTGTCCCTAGGACCTACAAGCCCCCAACACTCACCTGTGGCTCGTCCTGAGCCACTTGAAGCTATTGCTCCATGTACTTACTTGCACTGATTTTGTTTCGAAAAATCTTCTACAATTTGCACCACTTTCTCTGATTTCGTGCACACTTCTTCCTCTGTCTTTCGCATTTGCTCCAATAGGTCACAACTGACATGTTCTGACACGAATTTCTCCACTGATACTGCTACAACACACGCCTTCTAATGTATAGGCTAAATTTATGTTCCTTTTGTGTCAGTTACTTAAGTCTTTATAACTTTTGTTACTTAAGTCATCACCCCCATTGATTTTAGCACTTCATAAGGGTGGCGGTGATGACGGTGGCCTCTGTTTCTGTTTTCCTCTATCCGAACATTCGTTCAGACCGACAGGTTCTACCAATGGATACTATGCACTACAACAAGTAATTCCACAGTCTCATCTAGAGGCTTTGGCGGGATGTCCTCTAGTATTTGAATTCTGGACACTACTTGTACATTCATTCTTAGTTATTTTAAGACAGTGTTTCTCTTTCGGGTATCAAAAGGGTTCCTCCTTTCCAGACTTGCTAAGCTATTTCGAAACACTATTGCAAGGAGGCTTGGAATTGGCTGATTTTTGAAGCGCCTCCCGATTTGCAGTGGAACATATCCAACAACATTTCCCTCACCCATAATAGGTGTCATAGCTCCAATCATAAGGCCCCTGGGGCCACTAGCACTAAAATTCTCACTAACCATATTTCTCCACAAGTCTTCTTTAACTCTGTGTCTTGCAAACAAAAACCCATTGTGGAATTATATGGGAGGTAATTTGCAATCGACCAACAGGAGAGGGTTCATTCCAATAGGAATTCTGTTAAGTCTTCATGCGTGCCATCATCGAGTAGCATAATGACAACACGATCCATCATGTGGGTCACCACTCCAAGTTCTTATGTTGAGGTGCAAATTACACCGCCCCTTTTTGCTATGACGTCATGATACTTATGGCAGAAGTGACCAGTGAATTCTCTTGGTATATAAGGATCTAATAATTGACAATTGTCACATCAATAGGCTTTCTAAATAACTGTGCCAACCATTGTTCCATTACAAAAATTGTTCTTATACAAAATCGCTCCATGAGCTGAATAACTAACTTCTAAAAATACGCAATAATCGCCTTTTACATCTATCATTTACATTTCTTAACTAATAACTGCTCTTGAAAAAAAAAAACTAAACTCCTAGTTAACTAGTCTTCAGAAATAATCTTCGACAATATTCAATAGTCTTCAATAGTCTTCATTCATGTATCTTGTACTTAGATCTTCCATATTTTTCAACCAACTTCCACTGATAAACAGATGGCGGGTCCAGACTAGCTATTTCTTTCACCAACACTCTAAGCTCCACGTGGTATCTATATGAAAAATCTGGCAACTGTTCACACGTGGCTCTGAAGTCAAACAACATTTCAAAATCTTCTACCAGCTTGTCAACTATTGTTTTCTTGGACAGTGACTGTTGTATATCTTCAAAATTTATATGGTCTAACCTACGTTTCACCAACCGATCATGATATTCTTTTTGGGAAAACATTCTTTCCTTTTCTTCCCAGAAAAAGGGCAAACCACTTTTTTATAATGGGAATAATGAATCAATAAACACTTTTATTTGATGGTTAATAACATCAATTTTGGCTTCCCCAGTGTCTGAATGATGGTGTTTACTTACAACCTTCCTTCCCCAAGTGATAATGGAAATTCTATCTTTAATATTTGTTGTCTTCAATTCATCCTCTGTTGGGCCATTTAGAAAATAAATAGTGTTGTTAGCAGTCTCTATGGGATTCTTATTTAACTTTTCTTTCAATACTGCTATACTTTTCCTAGCGGACTGCATTACAAATTTCTTATCCAAAATGTAATCTAAGTAGGGCCTGAATTTGGTTGCCTCGGCTATAAGCACACCTAAATAGTGTGCTTCACTCCATGTACAGGAAGCTGCCCTGTCACTTGCTTTACAAGCTTATCATTTTTATCTGAAACACTTTACATTTGTTTTCCCAAGATTTCCTATCTTGCTCCCTCTTCAATGCCAATTTTTTCGGCTTCTTATTCTGATTTATCAATCCTACCATCTCTAAATCCCTTAGGCCAACTTGAGACATAGCCTATACAATATAGTATGCACTGGTTTGTGTAGGAGGTGAAATAATTTGCAGCTCAGGTTCCTTAGTTTTTGTATTCAGTTTCTTCTCTTTCCTGTTTTTCCTTCAAAGCTTTCTCATTCTCAACAAAAATTCCCATCTCTTTCCCACAACTTTTTTTCTTCAACAAACTTTAATAGCTTTGCTTTACAATCCTTTAATTCATCATTAAGAGTCTCCTTTTCCTTATCCAACTCAGTAAGCTCTATAGCTTGTATGAGTTGAGTAGCTAGAATTTTCAATTTCTTTTTGAGGAGTTGAATAGTGTTCTCTTTTTCATTTAGCAGCTTTTGAGTAGCTGCTCCCTTATCAGTTTCATTATATCAATTAGTAAGTCACCTTGAAGTTTCTATATTTGCTGTTGATGAGCTTTATTTTCAACCCTCTCTTGTCTCAATTGGTTTTCCACTTTACTCTTTGCAGATTGAAATCCATACACCTTCAAAGTGGCCTTGAGTAGGTCACTATAGATTGCCTCTCCAGTCTGTTTGTGAAGATGAATCATATAAGGATTGGAATGTTTTCTAAAATCATCCTCATCTCAACAACTTTGTTCTTAGTTGCTATAGCCAAGTTCAAAGTGTTCTGCTTGTGATCTTTGACAGTTGCTAAAGATACATCTTTGTTGGAAATTTTCCTAACATCTGCATA
Organism: Pseudotsuga menziesii; assembly: GCA_001517045.1. NCBI lineage: Eukaryota > Viridiplantae > Streptophyta > Pinopsida > Pinales > Pinaceae > Pseudotsuga > Pseudotsuga menziesii. Next base: position 526,594 of record LPNX011209881.1, on the reverse strand, counting down.
TAATTTCAAAGACTCATCTGTAGTTGTATCCTTATAATTTTTATATTTGTCAAAAAGCTCAGCCCTAGTTTTGAATTGAGAGGTAGAATCCCTGGGTGTATCCGAGAAGGCATACTCTTTGGTTTCAAAGGTTGGTCCTTTGAATTTTACCTGTTTCTTTTTTCCTTTTGCCTCTGTTGCTTCTACCATTTGGCCTTCTTGTTCAATCTTTTGTTTTTTTGGAGTTTGTGAAGTATCTTCTTCTTTTGTATCCATGGCATCTGAAAAATCTCTTTTATTTTTCCTTTCCGAATGACTAAAAATAGGTGTAATCTTCTCAACTAATGGAACAATTCTGCTGGAACAATAACTAAAGGATATTCCTATACCTCATCATCATCATCCTGCATAGGTAATGTGGATCTCTGTTGGGTATCCTCCTCATTCTGTATCTCATGAGGATAATCCATCCAGTTGGAACTCTATTCCAGGCCTTCAACTTCATGATGCTCAAATGGTTTGTTCTTCTTGACTTTCCTTCTTATTGATATAACATGACGAGGATCATAGTTAATTGTTGGAACTGTTTGAAATTTCATTTCCTTCAATAAATTCTCCACCACAGGAAAAACAACCTTCCTTTTTATTATAAATGGGCCAACTGCGCATGGAATTTTTTATCTCAAATGACTTTTTGAAATTTATAAAGTGCTCATTCTCAACAATGAGCTTCTGAATGGTCAGTTCTAAGAAAATATCTCGGGAGTTAAGAAACCTGGTAATACATATGGTGGATGAAAAAATCCATATACTCTAATTACAGTTCCTTCTTCCATTAAAAACCAGTCGCCAATTCTTTTCTCAGGTGAAAACTGTAGCATTTCCTTCATAATAGGTAGTACTCTGGGCAGCTTCTGTTGGAAAAACACCTTGTACACTTCAAACATAAAAATTTCATATACTTTCCAAAATCCCTGCTCATTTCATCAGTGAGGACCGATTCTGAGAATTGCAGGTTCTCCTCATTAAAGAATAGAAACATTTTTACCAAATAGGACTGGAATCTGAAGAATCGAGTATTGTGGAAGTTCATCAGCTGTGAGTGGATACACTCAACTAAGAACTCATCAAATTTAATGCAATAGAATTGACCTGACTCAACAGACTCGACTTGACCAATACTTATTCTGAACAACAGACTCATTAGGGACTCTGTAACATATCTATCAATATCTAAACCTACAAATTGGCTTATCATGGAAATAACAGACTGAGTTTCATCAGTAAACATACTTGTATCAATAGGAAAGACTTGGTTTTGCAAGGAGACATCAGGTTTGAAACAAGTATTGAAGAAAGCTTTCTTTTTTTCTACAGTAGCCTCTCTGAATGTTTGAATTAGGTTTTCTTCATTGAAATATTTAGACAATTGGGTAAAGGAAATTGGAACAGAAAATGTATCTAGGATTACTAATGGAATGAGAGGACAAAGGATTTTAGACTTGGACACGTCCATAATCACCCTCTCGGAAGAGGAATAATTGCAAACACACTAGTCAACAAATTTCAAAAAGTTTAGGGTTTGTTCAGTATTAAAAAACTAGAAATGAGAACGAAAAACTCCATGGACATCGGTCCTTGGTCTTGAGGATTTTTAACTTGTTTTTCAATAGGTCCACTGAACTAATGGACAAAATAGTGTCAAAAATATCACAATCCTTGTTTTCAAAGACCTCCTCTATTTTCTGATACTCTAAGGCCTGAGCCTCCATTCCTCTTATATTTTCCATGTTTAAATAGCCTTGGTAAGATGAAAACGACCTACTTGGTTGTTCACAAGTGGACAAATGCTATGTCTAAGTTGGTTTCTTCTGCACAATCGCGAGCTCTGTCTTATCAATACAAATACAGACAAATGATTCAAATCCATGTGTTTTTGCTTATATATATATATATATATATATATATATATATATATATTCTATTATTGGCTATGTATCTTACTCAGTAAAATCTCTTCTTGTCCATAGATCTAGTGCCCTTCATTCTAAGCCGTTGATCCTGTCCACCATTTAACCATGCTACTTCTTACTCCCTCTATATATACCATCTTTATCTCTCCTGTAAATTTCAGTAGCAGAATTGATCTTAACCCTAGATCTACATCTGATTCACTTGTCACCGTAGATCTTCACCTTGTTTTAGCACCACCTGTTTCCATCATAACTGACCTACACCTTGGCTCAACGAATTCATTTTTTACCATTGATTTAATCCTTTGTAAATCTTCACCATCGATCAAGTTTTCCATTTAATATTCCGCTCATCCTTATATCCACAACCAGTGTCCATCTTCTCCCACCGGATTGATTTTACATCATATATCTGAACCTCCCTAGATCTCAGTCGTTCATCCATGATCCCCTTTAATTGATTCCACTGATATTTCCCTTGGTTTTTCTCATGCATGTTGATTCAATGGAATCACTCTGGACCGTGGTTCTTGATCTGATTAAATATACACCCTTGATTATGTGGAGCCATTAACCAATTCCACTGGATAACAAAATTTCTTCACTCACGCACCTTCCATAAACACAATGATTATGAACCCTTGATCTAGATTGGGCTTTAATATTGATCGTTGAAACATGTGTCCTGTACCACATTCCGATGATTTTAAAACTTTTTTACTCCGCGCAAGTTCACCCAACGAACTGAATATGATTTGTTGATATTATTTCACGTTTAATCTCTGCCCTTGATCTGTACTAGCTCTAGCAAATTCCTTTGGCTCCTGAAATTAATTCCTCCACAGATGTTCTTCCAACGGAATTCATACCAACCGTTGATCTCACCTTGATTCAGATCTCCGTCGTTGATCTTTGTGATTTGTACCCTTTTTTTCTGATTGGAAAAATTATTTCCTTCGTGCATGTTCCATCAATGGAATATTTGTTGGCCTTAGATTTGCTTCCTCTGTCTCATTGAACCGTCGATCTATGTTGTACTTTAACCAATTCCATTGGTGACCAATTTTATTTCTTCCTCACATCTTTTTCTAGCGGATTTGTCTACAGCCGTTGATCTTTCTTACTGTAGATCTTCACTGTCTAATCTTGCCATGATAATATATAGGGGCAGAATTTTCATATGAATCTTATTTCTAATGTTTAAAATATGATTTCTCTCAAATATATGATCTTCAAACATAGAAATAAGCCCCCTTCTATTATTCTAAGCCCCTTTCTACATACATTTAGGTGATATGATGAAATTTTTAAATCTTACTTTATATCATTTATGGTTTGATCCCCTTCCAACTACTAGCCACAAATGGTGCTAACACTCCTTCTCTAGATATGTCTATAACATCTATAGCTTCATCTATCACGGGCCTAGGATTTTTCTACCATATCGAGTGTCCCATACCATTCAAAAGCCTAGACATGCACGACACCTATGTGAGATTGCTAGTTGGGCAAGGCCATCAACCACAAGTTTCACCTGGACTACGCCTAACCGAAACTAGCCTGACTGAACCCAAGTCAGACACCTTAGAGTCATGCGGATTGTAAAGTGCTCATTCACTGTAGATGATGCAACACGATGCAACGCCACCCAACCATAGACCATGCATTCAGTTGCATGTTCACCCTCGAGCCAACACTTGAACGATCGATGACGCACTTACTCGTGCCGCATGCTGAGCCAAGATCAATCCTTGAGTAGGTCTTGAGGTGTCATCCTCTCAACCGTGCCAAGTCCAACCACATGCTAACATAATGATATGCTCCCGTACCATCCATCAATGCTATTATCCAGACCAAGTGTTACGCCACACTCATGTAATGCTCACTGCATCATCCTTCGTCGTGTCCACCAAGTTAACGCTCACCAAGATGCAAGCCACTTGACTTAGCATCATCCCTTGGTCCTCCCATCGATCCAACACATTGGTACACCGTCCTGACCGACTCGTACTTGATTCGGCCACCAAGGCTACCAAATAGTATAAATGCATCATGTGCTCTTGCTAGAACGTCCTGGCGCACCATCCGAACGTCTTTCCAATGGCATTTAATTTGAGGTTGTGACATTCTCTGCCACTAAAAGATGTTGACATCCTCGTCAATGCAGCTCCATTGAAATCCAATGAAGGAGGGGTTGCTGGTGAAGAGACACTTTCATGCATTCCAACATCGAACATGGCTATGATACCATTTTTCATGGGCCTAGGATTTTTCTACCATCTCAAGCGTCCCATACCGTTCAAAATCCTAGACACGTGCAACACTGACGTGAAATTGCTAGTTGGACAAGGCCATAAACCACAAGTTTTACCTGGACTACGCATAACCAAAACTAGCCTAATCGAACCCAAGTCAGACACCTTGGTGTTGCATCGTCTACGGTGAATGAGCATTTTACAATTCGCGTGACTCTAAGGTGTTTCACTTGGGTTCGGTCAAGCTGGTTACAGTTAGGCATAGTCCAGGTGAAAATTACGGTTGATGGATTTGCCCAGCTAGCAAGCTCACGTTGGTGCTGTGCGTGTCTAGGATTTCAAACGGTATGGGATGCTCGAGATGGTAGAAAAATCCTAGGCCCATGACAAAGTGTACGGAGGTGGGTATTTGGTCAAGACAATGACTAAGTGTTGGACTTCACGAGGGTCATGGGTGCCACTCAGCAGTTTGGATGGTTGGGTGGGGGCGTCGATCAAAACGGTGGCCATGTTGGCTAAGTGCGCTAAGTGGTCTAAGTGAGCTAAGTGCACTAAGTGGGCCAAGTGCACTAAGTGTACTAACTGCGCTAAAGGTGCTAAGTGGGCCAAGTGTAAGTCGGCTAAGGAGCCGTGATGGTCCACATGAGAAAGTGCCTAAATGTATAAATTGGCTAACGGAGGCAAGCCAAAGTCATTAAGGACAGACGAGTCACCTAGGAGTCATTTTTGGTGGCCCACCCTCTAGGGAGGCGCTCCATAGGAGCGCCCGTAGGAGCGTCCGCAGGTGCTCTCAGGAGGAGCGCCCGTAGGAGCATCTGCAGGAGCACTCAGGAGGAGCGCCTGTAAGAGCGTTCATAGGCATGCTCACCAGGAGCATCTGTAGGAGCACCAAACATGTGCGCTCAATAGGAGCGTCTACAAGCGTGCTCCCTAGGAGTGCCCAACAGAATGCTTCATAGGGTGAAGCACTCGGTAGGCTTTAGGAGGTGTGTTTTGAAGAGCACTTCCGCAGGGCGTCAACAAGGGCACCCAGGTGCGCTAAGGTGGTTAGCACTCCGTAGAGGCGCGTTTGGCATAGACGATGGTTTTTACCAAGGAGAAGAAGGCACGTGCTTAGGAGTGTTTTGGCAGGTTGGCAAGGCGTCGGCAGAAGCGCCTTGGAAGGCATCGGCCGAAACACCTTGGTTAACTTAGAAGAGTGTTCCACAGGAAGGTGGCTTCAATGGAAGCACATTCCAGGAAGTATGTTCGCTTCCATAGAGTGTTTGGAAGGTAGCACTCATGTGCACATGAAGAAGTGCATTTTGGAAAGTATTGACAGAGCACTCAGCAAGGTGCGTTTCAACAAGTGCTGACCGAGCGCTCAGTAAGGTGCATTTCGACAAGTGTTGACGAAGCACTAAGCAAGGTGCATTTTAGCAAGTGCTGACAGAGCGCTCAATAGAGGTGCATTTTAGAAAGTGTTGAAGAGCATTCAGACATGCGTCTAGGAGTGCGTTCAGTGTGCCCAAGAAGGCACGTTCCAATTGAGCATTCGCGGAAGGGTGTTCAACAGTGCGTTCAGAAGTGCGTCTGCAAGGGGGCAATCTGCAGTGCGTTTCCAGATGAGATGGTGATGGAAGTTTAGGATGGATGGATTAGAGGCTCTTGAACAAGTATATGGGGTGTTTGGAAAAACACCTAATTCAGATGTGGTGCAGCAACATAAGGCATTCTTGAGAATGGTCCCATTGTGAAGAGTGAGGAAGGATTCGCAGGTGATGGCAGCACTTGGTAGAGGGTCATTCAGGGAGTAGCGATGGCAGTAGAGGCATCCATGATAGGCGTCTTTCACATCTTAGTAGTTATCCAATGTGGCTAAGTCGAAGTGGGATGGGCATGTAGACTTCGAAAAGCCAAGCGATTTCTTGGCAAGGTGGCTCAGTGGAGGAATTCGACAACATCGTGATTTGGACGCAGCGACAGAGAAACGAAGCGAGTTACAGGAGGTTGCGGTTGGATGCATCTTGTGGATGAGACTTGGCATGGTCTTAGAAGGGAGGTAAACATGCGTATGCGATGGTGACAGCTAGATGCATGATTGGATTTTGTTGTATCAAGTGAGTGTAGCCAGTTTTGACGAGCTCTTGGATGAGTTGTCGGTTTGTGGCATCCTCCGTCGTTGTAACAAGTCTTATTATTTTATAGATGGGTATTAGGCACCGTCAAGTTGAAGACGAGACGCCCACATACATTTGTCTCTTGTGTTGTATTTGGCTTACTGGTACTGTAGGAAGTGCATTATTGTAAAAATGGCTAAGTATAAAGATGAATGTTAAGATAACAATTTCTGCAGGTTAGGTTAGGTGTAGTCCTCTAGAGCGTGTTCAGGTTGGCCATGCCCCTGAGATGCTTCCAACCGGTGCCACACACCACAACAGACTTGTTGGCCGGATTTTCTAACTTGGCCAACTTAAGGAGATTAAGCCCACACAAGTCACTTAGAGCAGCTCCCGGTGTGTTTGGAATGGAAAAATCTCATAGGTAATGGTCCTGCTACCAACTGAAATTATCCTCTTAAGGAGAACGTAAAAATTCAGTAAAAATTTATCCGAAATTTTATTAATGCTTAAAATAAACCCCAGAGTTAGCTTTCTAAGTCTAAGTTATCCTAAAGTGCTTTCTTAAGGAAAGTCTCATGTTTTGGGGTTTTGTTTTAAATATTTTAGCTAAAAGACTATTTTAAATTTTAACAAACTAATCTAATTCTATTTAACATCTATTAAAATTAACTAAGCTAAAATATGAATTAAAATTAACTAGCTATCCTATCTCAGCTGAGAGCAAACTTTTAGATTACTATATCAATTATAAATTAACAATTATAAATAACAAAGTGAAATAAATCATACAATTCCAGATAAGAAACTATCAGAACTGCTATCACCAATAACACTCTGTTTAATAAAATTTACAAAATACAGAGAATAAAATAATAAATTATTCTATTCACTCTGTAGATGTATTTGTCAATAGATAATCAAAATTCAACATTAAAATCTGTATAAAAAATATATAATAACTTATCATTCAATACAACTATCAAAACATAGATGTAATTCAAATACGCTATGAAAATATAATACTATTTGATCACAATCATCAACAACATTTGAATAATCATGACATTGACAGTATCCATAACAGATATCAATATTGAGTGATAAGAGTAATTGAAACTATGTTGATGCAATGAAAACTAAGTTCAATTGCACACATATTTAGGTAAGAAAATTGCTTTTGAAATATATATATATATATATATATATATATATATTTAAAGATCTGAAAACAAAAGTTGATACCAGTATTTGATGTCCCAGTGGTAATCATCCACGAAGAAAACTTCAGTAGACTAATCAAAACCAGAAATGTATTATATGTTTCACAAGTATTTTCCCTAGTACTCCCATCGACCCTTTCTATAACAATTTTCATAGTTTTTATAATAAAACTTTGATAATGACGTATCTATGAAACCTGTATCTATGAAACATCTGGAACCTATTTATGATCATTTTAAAATGTTCTGCAATGATGCACCTGACAATAGATCATTATCATGCCCCTCTCTTCGAATAGTATCTCGTTCATATTGAAAGTGAACAACAACTAATTTTAACATCTGGAAAATGTGAATTTCCAGCGAAACAAACAAAGCGTGACCATCGTAACTGTATGCTAGATATTAATGCACAATTCATTTCCCTTCGATGAAGCGACTTTAAAAATGCATACCGATCAACAAACCATCTTCATTCCATTCGATGCATTTATATCATGAGCACACCTGTAACAAGCAATTAAAATATAAATAAAAATTATAATTACTATTATAACAAGATAATTGAATAAGAATGTAGAACGATCCTACAGAATCTTCGATTCTGTAGGATGTTCATTAAATTGTGCATTTACCTGTCAAAAATAGAAATCACAATAACTAAAAATAGACTAAGTTGTTAGGTTGCGATTTGTTGCTTGATGGCTTTCCTGGCTTCGGATAGCCTGGCCTTGAGTTTCATGATTTTTTCTTCATGGATTTTTTCATCCTTCAACAATTTTTCATTGGTTGCTGCTAACAATTTATTTTCTGCTTTGTATCTGTCCTTATTGGCTTTCATTTGTTTCCATCGATCTACCCACATAAGTAATTCATTTTTCTGTTGTTGTAACTCTGTTTTCAACATATCACGAGCTTCTTCAATTTATTTTAACCGATCAACCTTATGTTGCTTAGAAAGCTTAATTGACTGTTTCACAGCTTTTAAAGTTTCTACTAGAGAATCCTCATCATTCAATGGTGACTTAAGTCGAGCTTCATCTTTAGGTTGTGCTGGTAATGGTGAATCATCTTCCATGACTCTCTTAGGAGATACCACCAAATTATCGTGATTACTACTCTGTTCTTGTTCAAAATCATTGAATGGGGTTTCATGAGGAGGAGATTCATCCTCCTTATCAATGTTATCTTCAACAAAGCTAGGTTCACTACTCTGTTCCATGATTCTTGGAATCAAAAGACTTATCATACTTCTAGTAAACCTTCGATTTGTTGTTTCAGATTTTGTTGTACTTGGTTCAAGAGGTTTATTGTCACCTTCCAGATTTTCTCCTTTTAACTCATGTTTCCCTTTATCTTCCACTATCTTAGGATACAAATCACCTATTAATTTAGCAAAGTGTGTTTGGAAAACCGTTTTACTTCCCTCTCCCACTTGATTTTCCCTCTTGGGTTGCTCAGGAAGGTTTGAAGTATAAAATTTCTCATTTTCAGCTATCAGACAAAGCTTATCCAGCCCTTCATGATCAGCTACAGGATCAGTCTCTTCTTTTATTTCTCTTTCACAAGGTCTTCTTTGTTTTTCACGAGTCTTAGGTAAGTAGGTAGGCCAAAATTGGGTAAACCCAAACTCATTTTCTTTTAAGAATTCATCCCAGGTTTTTTCTATTGTAGCTAATTGATACTGAACTAACATTTTGATCAGGCCATGATGAAAAAGACTACGGTCTTGATTTCCAATAGTATGTTGAACCGTAACAGCCATTTTATGCAAACTATGAAGTATAAAGTACGGGAAATTCAATTTCAAACCCTTAAGAGCCATTGAAATTCTCAGAAGATACAATTGGACATTTGAGTAATGACCATCACAAGAAATATACCTGGAAATGACTTCAAAAGGAGCACGCCATTTATTCTTCAAATATTGTACAGGAAAGCTGAATTTAAGGTGTGCATCCTCCTTTGATAATGGAAGAAGAAACTGCTTAAACTTTTTCTTGTCTATCCGTGACCCCTTAAACCAATGTTCACCAGTTTGAGGTAGCTTTGTGGCTTTCGAAAGAAATCCTTCGTTTATGACTAACTGTAAATCACCTATCTGAGCAATATTTCCATCAAAAGACAGCGCAAATTGTCTGGTAACTTCCTCATTGTGTCCACTGAAACCCCAAAAGAAAAGTTTCCAGTCAATTTTCTCAAAAAAGGCAAGAACTTCAGGGTTAGCTTCTAACATTTCAGGACCATAAAGCTCAAAACAACTTAAGGGAGCCATCTGTTCAACTATCAGTTCTTTCTTTGACAGAGGATTAAAAGGCGTTGTGAAAACTGGAGGAATAGGGATATGTGAATATACAGACATGATGTGAACCCTCATACGATTCTAGAAGAGCTGAAGAGTAACCCAAGACTGGTTTCTACGCATGAGAACTTCACCATCAAACCAACGCAGTTATTCATCAAACAAACTGGTAAGATCTGAAATCATTACGAAATATTCGAAATTAAACGTTTCATGAATGTAATACGAATGTCAGATAGGATGATGTTAATATGAAAACATTTGACCAAGGTAATTATTCCATATTAAAGTCCTTTAAACAAGTGTTAACAAAATAACAATTCGTATCCTGTAGCAAACACACGACTACCAAACGTTAACAGGAAGGAGTCATACATGGAAGTTAATTGTACTATTAAAACTAGATTATGTGAAGTCTTTCATTACAAACAATGATGTCTCCTAGGGTTTCGTAAATCCAACCAAGCACCAAGATGAACCTTAGATGATAAATTAAATATTCAAAACCATATTTTATGCATGTAATAGATTCGAAATGTAAATTATATAGTTTTGAATTATACGATGAACTCATTGAATTCAAATCATCATATGACCTATTGCAAAGTTTGATCGGATGGAGAATTTTATCAAAAACTAAATATTAGACTAAAAATCGATTATTATGAATATAACACAAAGATCTTTATAAACATTCGAAATGATATATAAAGGTAAACTTTGGTTATTTGAGAAACATATATACAACTTCCCACAATTTGTTTATTTACACATAAAATGGCATAGTATTTAAAAGATAAAGTTTTTATGTAAAAATATATCATTAGGGTTAAAATAGGATATTTAAATTAATTCATCAACCCTACTCATATAAATTACACAAACTAATGATGAATACTTTGTCAAAAGGTCTAAGAGAAATCAATAAAATCTAACTGCAACAAGTTCAAGATGCATTTCCAATTATCTTTAATTTAATCCAAAAAAACTATTTAGCAAGCAGTAATTTAAATATTTCGAATCAATATATAATCAAATATTAAATGATAATTAAAATTGATTATATATAGAATTAAAAGATTAACAACTGCTGAAATATTAAATTTATGAAAATGCTTCCTAAACTTCCAGTATAATCATTAATTCTTCTTTTAATTGAGAGTGCCTTCTGAATCAAATCTTATATAATTTTGATAAATTATAGAAGAAAACTGCTCAATTTTATTCAGCAAAGAAGAAAAGTTGAGAGGGTTGTTGCCTGCCAACAAATGACGACGACCTGGGCGAACCGGTTATCTCTGCTCATTTACCTGAAGGTTATAGATATAGGAAAATGACATTAAGGTTTTTTTGAAATATCAAATTTCACACTACATGACATTCTCACATTACTAGCCTATATAGTAAAGTTTGAACTTAAAGTGCTGTCATAATCAAATGATTTTTCCCAACTATTATTCAGAAACTTCATAAAGATGAATGACTTTAAAATATATGCATAGAAAATAAACCTAATCAAGAATGCTTTCTCAACAACTAAAATAATCGAATAACACCAGCATAAAGATATGACTTCCATACCTTAAGAAGATATCTAGATAAGTTCCCCATCCATTAAATATAAATAACTGAAAGATAAAATTTGTTTTTCTCTTCTTCTTCTTTTTTTTTTAATATTTTGAATATATTAATTATATCTTTGATTCAAGACTATTATCCTGGCCTGGTAACCAGCTATTGATAGCATCATTCATGAGAACTTCCAGAGATAAACAAGTCGGCTCCTGATGAGACCTCTTGTCCCTTGATCTTATGACCAAGAGCCATCATCCTGGTGATCAGAAATGATGTTATCCCCAACAGGGCTGATGATCATGATTAGGTCGGCTCATGATGAGACCTCCTATTCTTCAATCAAATTTTAGTTTAGTTTTATAATTTTTTTCTAATGGATGGGAAGCAAATCCAGATAATACTCCTATAATAACATGGAAGGCCTAAAGATGGCTAATGTCATTGATTCATAAAGATTCCGAGAGAAAAGTTTCTTGATAGGTTAACTTGCCTAGCTAATGATATCATTCTCAAAATAAAGTCCAAGAATAATAACTGTGAGTTCAACTGACTGATTAGCTAAGTTCATAAGAAATATTTCAAGGCTAGGAGTGATTCAGTCACAGTAAGAACATTTGATATGGCAAGAAATTTTTTACAATGATTTCTTTTAAAGATATCAGGTTGATTAGTAGAAAGACATATGGACATCCAACAATGTGCCATCAAAGTATTATTTATCTACAATGCTCCCTTAAAAACAAAGAAGAAAATCAAAAAGTTGAAAAATATTAAATTCACTACTGAAATCAACCAAACAAATTTTAAGAATCAAAATCACTAATTGAACCAAAACACTTAAAAAGATAGAATCTGATCAAATCCAAAATTCAACCAAAAGGTATGTATTGAAATCCAAAAGCAAAATTTATCAAAACTTTAACTGAGAGTCGAAGAAGGTAAATAAGATCAAAAAACAAATTTAAGATAGGATCACTCTCTATGTGATGAGCTATACAAAATAACGTAAAAATCACAAAATTATAACATGCGTAAGAAATAACTACAAATCTCCTAATATTAAAATTGAACACAATATAAAGATTTAAAGTTTAAATAAAGGTCAATATAAAATAGAAAATAGGAGACATAAATATAGTATGTATGTCAAAACGGTGATTTTCACAAAAAGTATCATAAACTTATTATTGATGTAAAGTTTCGAAAATATTTGAATATTGCAGAATCATTCAATTGTTAAAATATTTCTTCATTCTTTTAGGACTCATTTAATTAATCGATGAGAAGATTGAGTAAGTCGAATCCTTTTATTCATCATTATTTACAAAAGGAAAAATGAAAAGTCTAAGTTGTACAGTTTTGTGAGAATAATTACAAAGTGAGCAAGATGCAATGATTATAGCTCTTTATTTTGGAAAATAAAAATGAAAAACCTAAAAGAAAATGGTCATAACAAAATCTTCTAAATCAAAGATAATCAAAGAAATAAAGAAGACTTGTAAGAGACCAATTATTTCAAAAAGTAAGCTATCAACTCAAAATCTAGTCAATATGTACAAGGTTGAGGTGATAAGAAATCTAATCACCTAGGTCTCAAAAGTGAAAACGACAAGCAATCAAGTGAAACCAAACTCAATATTAATTTCCTTTGATGATTAAATTAATTTGTGCAAATCATTATTAATTCCATGTCACAACTTCACTAAGCATCATAATCGAATGAAAGAAAATTCTTAAATTGAAGATCAACTTGTAATAATATTTTACACAGATTTAATTGATACGAAATTATAAAACAATTTTCCATACCCTCAATTATATTTATCTTAATTTTTGGTTGTGACAAGATCAAAATAAGACTTTTCCTTAATTATAAATATGGTAAGTATTCATAGAAAAGCCTAAATTATAAATTTTGAAAAAATGATCCATTACAAAAATTTAGAGAAATATTCATCAAAACAATATTTATGTGCAAAATCAGAAATTGGCATGAATGATTTAAAAATTTCAAGGAGTTGATTTAGCAAACTCATTTTAAGAGAAAATCAAACTTTTAATGAAAATTTGGATGATAAAAGAAATAACCATAAGGCTAGTCTACACATTTTAAAAAAATTTGATGAATGCCCATGTAATAATTTAAATATAGTCTAAAAGTGTATAATTAATGACATCATCCCACAATTGTGTAAACTAACCTAATGATTGATTTTTATAAATAGATTTATCATTACTCAATTATTGTAGATTTATGATTTCTCACAATTAATTTCAAAATTCAATACTTGTTTTTTTAAAAATATCAATATCAAAATACTTAGAACAAGCATGAGAGAATGAGTTTGTGGTTCTAGGTCAATTACAAAATTCAATATCTAAACTTTACAATATTTCAAAAAAAGATAAATAACAAGTATACAAATTTTGAAATGAAAATAAGATAAAGAATTCACTTCCCTGATGTGAGGCCAAACTTGTATTCATGCATTCCCGATTGTATCACTTGCTTCAAAACGCTTTCTAACTTGTCAATCCAACCAAGTGTACCCGAACAAAAATTAAGTAGAGATCAATCTATCCTTAGTAGAAAACTATTGAGCTTATTGATAAATATATACATTCTCGTATTTGCTACTATGTGTGAAATCAAAACTAAAAAGTAAGAAAAAAAAACTACTCTATCTTATTCCTAGTCTTATTTTATGTACACTAAAATCAAATATACAATCATAATCAGGTAAAGTAAAAAAGCCAATGAAGCCATTGAAACATTTTAATTCCTATAAGATAAAATATGTCAAACATTAGTAATAAGAATCGAAATGCTTTATACTGAAAAGTAGAAAGTATTAAATCAATGCTTATATTTACAAAAGGAAGAAAAATAGGACATGGAAACCTTTTAAGATCTGATCCTTCCAACCAAAAATAAATTGAATCATAAAAAGAAGATTGGAGGACATCTACAACTTGTGAAGATTCAATGGAGTGTGTGATAGAAAATTCATCAGGATAGTAATAAAAAAGCGGCATGTCGAGATTACGATCAATTGTTTCAAGGGAAGTTGAAGTAGAGGATATCTTTTGTAAGGAAACATCATCATCATAGAATTGAAAATCAAATTTTGACATTACCTTAGAGTGAGCACTTTCCCTTTGAAATTAATGAGATTTTGACGACTCAATTAATTTACAATTGAAAAGATTAGTATCGCCAAAATCTAAAACGTCATAAGAAATGGTTTTATCTTCTAACTTAGCTTCTTCAATATTATCGTATGCATGAGTTTCATGAGCGATATTTATAAAATTATTTTCATCATCAATATCTTGAATATAAAGATTTTCCTCATTCTTATACAACAAATCACTTTGCATAGGAACTGACCATAGTGGAAAATTTGTTTGTGTATTAGTATCTGGACATGAACTATAATCAGTAAATAGATCCGGATATAAAGCATGATAACTTTCCAAATGTTGAAAATCAGATATTCCCCTTTTCATAGGACAATCTTGATTAACTGATTCAAGAGAAAAATCATTGTCCATATTTTGATTTGTTGATATATTTTGTGAAGGAATGAGATCATTTTGTTCAATTTGAGAAGAAGAAAATGCAAAATCATGATTTATGCAACTATCATCCAAAGATTCGGTTTTAGGTCCTAAAATCATTGATTCCTTTTCGACTACAATTGCTTGAACAAGAGAATGATTTTTTAATGTAAGTGTCGAATTCAAATTCTTTTGTTCTTGAAATTGTATATTAGAAGATCCTAAGTTTTGTTGATGTTCAACAATTTTAGTGTCAGAATTTGGACCAATAATATTAGACCTTGAATCAATATTAACCGATGAAGTGATGCAACCATCAACATGCATATCGTCAATTTGAAGCTTATCATTATTTGCTTGATCATGTAAAGTTGAATGAGAATCAAGATATAAAAATAAATCTGTTATTTCTTCTGTAGAAAGTTGATCTTTCTCATGGAATCTAAAATGCATTGACATAAATCTTGAAAAGAAAGTACTAGTAGATTCACCTTCTTGTTTGCGAAGATTTCTGATCTAATACCTCAACTCTTGATAATTATAATCCTCATGCACATCAATAAACATCTCCATGAAATGTTTCCATGAATGAATGGATTTAGCTAGTAACATTTCGAACCAGACCCTAGAAAAAGGTGGCGCGTGTTGTGGCTGTGACAGGTTGTATCAGAGAGCTCCGTCAGCACTTGTCAAAATGCACCTTGTTGAGCGCTCCGTCATAAATTTCCGAAATGCACCTTGCTAAGCGCTCTGTCAATACTTTCCAAAATGTAGTTCTTCATGTGCACCTAATCCCTTCCTTCAAAAACGCTCTATGGAAGCGAATAAACTTCCTGAAACATGCTTCCACTGAAGCCACCTTCTTGGGGAATGCTCTTCTGAGCGAATGAAGGCGCTTCTGTCGACGCCTTTCCAACCTGCCAAAATGCACCGAAGCGCGCGCCTTCTGCTACTTGGCCAAAACTATCGTGTCTGCCGAACACACCTCTGTTGAGTGCTAAACACCTTAGTGCACCTAGGCGCCCTTGTTGATACCCCGCGGAAGTGCTCTTCAAAACGCACCTCCTGAAGCCTGTTGAGCGCTTTAGCCTGTGGAGCATTCAGTTGGGCACTCCTGTGGAGCGTTCCTCGAGACACTCCTGGTGAGCGTGCCTGCAGATGCTCTTGCGGGCGCTCCTCTTGAGTGCGCCGGCGGATGCTCCTGCAGGCGCTCCTCCTGAGCGCTATTGTGGAAAACCAATTGCGGACACTCTTGCTGAGCACGCTTACGGACACTCTTGATAAGCGCGCCTGTGGATGCTCTTGCTGAGCGCGCTTGCAGACGCTCCTACGGAGCGCCTCTCGCAAGGGAGTGCCACCAAAAATGACTCCCAAGTGAATCGTCTGTCCTTGATGACTTTGGCTTGCTTCCATTAGCTAGTTTATACACTTATGCACTTTCTCATGTGGACCATCGTGACTCCTTAGTCAACTTGCCACTTGGCCCACTTAGTGCACTTAGCCAACATGGGCACCATTTTGACCGACGCTCCCACCCAACTGTCCAAACTGTTGAGTGGTGCCCATGACCCCCGTGAAGTCCAACACTTAGTCGTTCTCTTAACCAAGTACCCACCTCTGTTTGGACCAACGAGCGTTTCACCCAAGTGGCGAGGAACCCCACCATCGCTACTGACATGGCCATGAAATTCTCCTCCACTTAAATTGTTGTCGTCCTTGACAACGTCATCAAGAACGTTAATTATTCATGACGTCGTCGTAGCCTCCACTGCCTGTCGCAACCCGTCCAAGCTATCGCATCAACCAAATCGTTTCAGCACTGCAACCTCGTCCTGCATCTGTCCATGTTAACCCTCACGAATGAACTAGCTGGGTCATGACTCCCAACCAATTGGTCCTTCCTGAGATGAACCGCAAGCTCGATAAAGCAACACCTCTACGCTTCAGTCCTCCCTGCAACCTTGCTAAATGTAAGGCAAAGTTTAACACTTCACCTTAAAACTTGCCGAGGCACCCTGCTCGGCACCAAGCCCACCAAACCATCATGTCATCTTACTTCCGTTTCTGTTTTCAGCCTGCACACTCCTCCTGATTTCTGGCCTGATTACATCCCTACCCCAAGCGAAGACAAAAACGACTCATTGTGCTTTCATCCTCCACAACCCCTTTCAATATGACCTGCTAACTTAGCTAAGAACCACTTAGCCTGTTGAGTGCACATCACCACATGCCCTGTGGAGCGCACTTCTGGACTCCCCTACTTGGCGTACTTGCTAAGCTTCCTGCTGAGCACACTGTTGAACGCACCACTGAGTGAACAGCCTAGGCGCACCTGTTGACCGCACTTCTGAGCGCACCTCCTTATGACTACTGAGCACATTGTCTAGGAACACCTCTGACTGCAATGACTGGGAGCACTGCTAAGCGCACCCCATGAATGCTCCTTTCCTGCAAGCAAGTCATGATGCTTCACTGCACCACACCAGAAATCACCTTACCTTCCGTTCTGAAACACACTTCCTCCATCCACACCATCTGTCATCTCTTGACACTTCTGTAGGTTTTTGGAAAGTCATTTGACTTAGCCAATTTTTTCCAAAATGCTATCGTCTACCAGCAACCTTCCGCACGCATAGCACACACCATCAATGTGCCAGCAGGATGTTGCATGCGTAGCACATACCATCAATGTGACAACAACCTGTAGCAATGAAAGCACCTTCACCGCATAAACAACTCCAAGACCATCTATCCTCAAGCAACGATGAAGAGCTAACTCCACTGCAAATCTGATAAGCTACCTTTTCCCAAGTGTCGACAAACTTCTCTGCTACGGAAACCAATAACACATCTTTGATACCACCTACTTCTCAAGCAATGGTGAAGAGCGAACCCTGCTTTAGAAACTGATCTAATACCACCTCTTCATCGGAAGAGTGGTGAAGAGACAACTCCAAGAATGCAGCTCTAATACCCCTATCATGGGCCTAGGATTTTTCTACCATCTAGAGCATCCCATACCGTTCAAAAGCCTAGAAACGCGTGGCACCGACATGAGCTTACTAGCTGGGCAAGGCCATCAACCGCAAGTTTCACCTGGACTACGCCTAACCAAAAACAGCATGACTGAACCCAAGTCAAACACCTTAGATTCATGAGGATTGTAAAGTGTTTGTTCACTGTAGACTATGCAACATGATGTAACGCCACCCAACCATAGACCATGCAGTCAGTCGCACATGCACCCTCGAGCCAACAGTTGAACGACCGACGACGCACTTACCTGTGCCGCATGCTAAGCTAGGATCAATCCTTGAGGAGGTCTTGAGGTGTCATCCTCGCAACTGTGCCAAGTCCAACTACATGCTAACATAATGATGTGTTCCCGTACCATCCATCAACGCTATTATCCTGACCAAGCGATATGTCAGACTCATGTAATGTTTTCCACATCATCCTCCGACGTGTCCACCAAGTTGACGCTCGTCGGGATGCAAGCCACTTGACTTAGCATCATCCCTTGGTCCTCCCAGTGGTACACTGTCCTGACCGACTCATACTCGATTCAACCACCAAGGCTACCAAATATTATAAACGTGTCGTGCGCTCTTTCTAGCACATCCTAGTGCACCATCCGAACACCTTGCCAATGACGTTTAGTTTGAGGTCGTGACATCATCCTCCACGAAGTTCTGCAAATTTGTTCATCTAGGGTATTGATCCAAGGACTTGATCCCCTCGCTCGATCTACACATGATCTTTGTGGATTCATTTGTGTTACATTGAGTTTACACGACCATCATGTTTATTGGTTGTTCCTTTGTCATTATTGAACTCTTCCGACATCAATGAAAACTATTTTCAACATTCTCCTGCTTTGGCATTGATGGAAACATCTAATCATTCTCCCCCTTTGACAACAATGACAAAGGATAACCTGTTGTGCCTTTTTAGTCTGCCTTTTTTTTAACTTGACTTGGTACTAACCACTGTGTTATTATCTGGTTAACATTTTCTTTCTTGCATTAAGTTCTTTGAATGATAACCTGGATGATAATTTCATAGACTCCCCCTATCATAGTGTTTCCTTCTATCCCATTGATGAGTTTTTCTGTTACTTCAAACCAATGCGATGACTGTCTAGAGAGAAATTTCTATGTGTGAATACTGTTGGACTTCTATGCACTGTTTTTCACATCAACTTACAAGAGTTCTCACAATGTCATGTTTGTCACTCATCAAAACATTTTCATGTATGTATATCAAGGTAGTTTATGAGGATCTTTGGAATACATTTGTCTTGGATGGACACTTTAAAGGAAACCATTGTTCATGGTTGGAACCCACGGGTTACACCTTCCACTTTTCAACAGAAAGCTTTTCAATACACTTTCAACAACATGCTTTGCTGCAATTTCAAATACGCACCAGTATGAGAACTCCATCAATTGATATGTGCACGAATCCCAATTGTTCCCTTCAAAAGTCTTCCAAATCTGTGTCTTCAATTTTCTCATAGTGAGTCTTCCCGTTTGTATTAAGTACTTGCTTATTCATGCTTCCCATAAAACATGGATAGATAGTATCTTAGTTTTCTTACAAATGGATCATATTCAATAGGTAACTTGATCAGTTCTAGTAGATTCTCTACAACTGTGATTTTTTAAATCAATATGTTTTTTGAGTTCATTCAGCTAACCTATATCTTATTCAGGACCTTCATCAGTATGTTCTTAAGACCCTTTCTATATCTTCTTCGGGACCTTCATTAATATGTTCTTAAGACCCTTTCAATATCCTTGCTCAACCATGAAGATGTCATCATGTTGTCAATCTCTGTCACATGAGTGTGTTGATTGCATGTAGATTATCTAGCAACCTACAAACTCATTTGAAGTTTCTGAGTTGGTTTATATAGAGATAACTGCTTCGCCTAGTGTGTCACCATTTGTTGCTGGCAACAACAGATCCCATTTTTACTGGCTAAAATGGGAGTCCCATTTATTTACCCAGGTAATCATTAATGTAATATTTTTCCTGTGGGGTCAAATCCATGGCTATTGTAAGTATTATGTTTAAATTTTTAATCTGATAAAAGCCTTGTTTTTTGTTTGGTTTTGCGGATTGCGAAAGCAATTTTTAAAATTTTTGTTTATTTTTGCTTTTCCGCAACCCACATTTTGCAATCCGCAATGACGAATGCGGAAAAACAAAATAAACAAAAATTTGAAAAATTGTTTTCGCAATTCGCAAAACCAAACAAAAAAATGAGGAAAGCAAAGTCCTTTGTTTTTTTGGAGGTTTTGAAAAGTGTTTGTCCGCAACCTGCAACCCACAATTTGCGAATTGCGGATGTTGAAATTCATTTTGTTTTCTTGTTTTTTCCTTTCCTTAATCCGCAACCCACAAATAAGATTGCGGATTGCAGAGGTTTTTTTGTTAATAAAATTTCATTTTTCGGTTCCGCATTTTCGCAACCCGCAATGCAGATTGCGGAAAGAAAAAAAGTCTTTCCATTAATAATTCTTTTATTTTTGATTCTGCAGTTTCGCAACCCGCAATGCGAATTGTGGAAAGTAGAAACTTAATTAAAAAAATTGCAAGTTTGCCTATCTGCAACCCGCAACCCGGAAATATTTTGCGGATTGAGGATTGCAGAAGCCAACAAATTTATTCCCGATTTTAAATATTATCCCACATCACGCAACCCGCATTGTGGAAATCGAAGATCGAAAAATTTGTTACAACTCATCTCCACATTTCGTTTCCCGCTCCAATTTCAACCATCAATTTTCTCGAAATATACGGTGTAGATTTTGTTCTGCCGTTAAGGCTTGATGTATTTAAATCACTTGAAGTTATGAATTCTTCACCATTTTTACTTGTGATTTTTATTTTGCTTGGGATTTTTACTGCGATTTTCTCGTTGAGCTCACCAATCCTCTGGTTCTCGAGCTATCCACGAGTAAGTTTTTCAAATCTCAGCGGTTACATTGACCTCCATTCATTGCATTGGATCTAGGCCTCCATTCATGCCTTACACAGACCCGGTCAAGTGGGTACTTGACCATTCGAGCCCTAAGGAACGGTCTTTTGATGACCATGCTCACACCCAAGTGGCCTCTTTCCACCCAAACATCTTTGCAAGAACATATTCTCTCAAACCGCCCCAACAACTCTTGACTTCCCAATTCCTTGACGCAGCCGTGACCCAATTTCATTTTGATAAAATCCTATATGGACAACCCTGCAGAGTTCATTCCTAAAACATATAAGTCCTATCCTATTTCCTAGTTTATGGAGCCTTTTTCCCTGTTAGCGGCCATACTTTGCAGGTTGTACGGGTTGCAAAATAACATTTACAAATAGTTTGCAAAATGAAACCCTCAATTTGACAATAAATATATAGTAATTTAGAATAGCAATAATTCCCAAGAGAAAGGGCTCACAGGATTAGGTCTAGGAGAACCACAGGAGAAGGGACTACCAAAGACATACAGAGGATGCCCAATAATACTTGGAAAGATTGTAATTTTTTGTAATTTTAATAAATAGTTACTGTTTCCTATCTTATGTTTTATGGTTATTCATCAAATTTCTTTCATGAATTTTAGTCATCCTCTTATCTATTGACAGATTGTTCACATGTTGCTCATTTTATCAAACATGCTAATTTATGTATTGATGTCTCATTACAATTTCAACATGTTACACATGTATTGAATAAATGTTTTTATTTAATTCATATGTTATTTGCTGCAACTATTGAACAACCATTTATGCCCAGTACTGAATTTTCAATTGGTATTGCTTGAGATAACAGTTATGCACATATACTACCTTGAATAAAACATTGCAATTTTTATTATTTAGTTTTATTTGAATTTGATCAAAATAAATAAGCCCGATCTGTATGTTTACATGTTGGGTAATTATTCCTATGACATCATCCATATACCACAAATGTTCTACTTTTAAAAGATCTTTCACAATCATTGTCTTAGTTTCACAATCCAAAATTGGTTCATGAATTCTATTTATTATATATTCTGTAAGCCTTCAAGGCCAAATCAAGGAGGAATTAGGCCGAGGATAGATGGTTGTGTTTATACCAGACCTAGGAAGATTAGAATGTAGGTTCTTAACTAAAATATGAATGTACATATTCTCGTTCTATTTGACTTGGTTATGTTATTTCATGGTTCAAGGATTGTTGCCCTTTCACAAGACAATGATATAACTCTTACTACTAAATTCAAAATATTCCAAGCATCAATTGTGATATCTATCTTATGAAAAGCTACGTTATGCTAACATTTTCACTCATCTTTATTTTTATTACTAAATGCATTTTTCTCTTTTGCAATATAATCTTCTTTGCATTAAATATATTTTTGTTAATATTAAAACTAAACAAATTCTTATTATCTTAACCTTAGTTTTCACTTTCAATATTTTTATTTTTAGTATATACAGAAAAGATATGAGATGGTAGTATATACAGAAAAGATATGAGTTCGAATTTGGGGAATGCAAGACCAATGGGATAATAAAAAAGAAAATCATATGCGTACAGAACCTCACCCACCAGGAACATGTCGAGGATAAGAGTATTATAAATATTCGTTCAAAGTGTGAATGGGTTTGCCGAATTTAATAGTTAATAAAATAGGCGAGGAGGACTCTGTTTACTGGTGATAGTTGCAGCATGAAACCCTCTCATTTCGCAGGGGAGAAAGACACCATAGGAAAGTTCCATAACCAAATAAAATGGGCCGAGCTAGACCCTGCCTTTTTAGTTATCTCACCCTAGAAAGGATGCAAAGTTAGTGACGAGTCAAGCACCTTTAACTACCCACATACACCTCAACACGTACACAGTAAATGAATAGTTACACGCATCGAACATTAACATTCATACTTGGCAAGACCATTCAAATAAAAAAAGAAAGAGCAGTCCATAGTCTAAGCGTTGGGTCTGTATATGGCTGAATCCAGACTACATAAGCTACTATTTGTAAAATACTTTCATGGGTTTCCCATCCTTATCCAAGGCTTTGGTGCAGTATACCTGGATAAACTGACCACACACTGACTACACAGTAATTTGCAAAAATGCATTCAAAACAAACTGGAAAAGAGGAGTCATTCTTCTATTCGTGCTTGCCTGGGAAGCCAAAGATCAGTTGCGCAACTGAAACTATGGAACTTCCATAGGGTGAACATCTTCAAAGGGAGATTCCTGAACCTTATCTTTAAAGGGAGATTCCTGGCAATAACTGCACTGATTCAACTTGGCCATCTTGTTAAGCTCTTTCTTGATATCCCCTGAGGCCAAAAATTCCCTCATATTACCGTGCAAGTCATCAAAATTCCCTCATGTTACTGTCCAAGTCATCAAAATTCCCTCATATTACCGTCCAAGTCATCAATGCGTGATTCCAAGCAGGTTGGCTGAAGCGAGTTATTCTTGACATCCTCTAAAGTAGAAATGGTACCCTAGAGTTAGGTACCCTAAATAACTCTGCTAATTTTTTCATAGACTCTTCTTAAAATCTTTCATACTTCCCCGAATGGTCGCACACATCTCCATCCAACTTGCCATTGTAAACCTTGCTGGAGGAAAGTCTATAAACTTACCAGCCTGCTGCTCACCATTATTCTGTAAACCGCAATTATCAAAGACAAAGGGAGTCCTTTCAGAGGAAAGCGATTGGAATATTTGACATAAGGAAATCTCAATATCCAATTGTTCTCCTCCCACTGCATTGAGTGTTTATTTTCTACAGAATGACCTTGCTCCCATAAATTCTCCACCGTCGAGAAATGAACTTGGTACATTTCCTCCCTGTATAAATTCATTTTCATTCCGAACGAAGCACAAAAAATCTCAGTGTGCGAACCTGTTTGAAGGAAGGGGGACTGACAGAGGTTTCAATGCTAATGATAATTAAACAGTTTCAATGCTAATGATAATTAAACAGTGAACCATATTCATTATGCAGCAGAGTATTAAATGCTGCAGTAAAGGTATTAGGATAAAATATTATTTACCCTAATTAAATCATGTTGTCTTAACTCTGTCATGCCATGCAAGTTGGAGGATTCACCATCATGCGTGAAGCCAGGTGTCCCCCTCAAAGGAGGGAACGAGGAAGGGACATAGGTGGGGTTGGGACATGCCGCTATAATCCTTGCTTTTTCCCAGGTGTCCCCCTCAAAGGAGGGAACGAGGAAGGGACATAGGTGGGGTTGGGACATGCCGCTATAATCCTTGCTTTTTCCCAAGCATCCTTTTTATACCCACGAGAGAAGTTGTTTTTGTTTGCATAAACAACAACTCCTTTCTCATTTCTTGTGCCTTCATTTGCAAGCTTGTCAAGGTGTGATACGCGCTTGTAAATCCTTCCATATCTTGACTTATCTTATGTACATCCTTGGTGCATATTTTGAATCACATGCTTTGAGTTACCAAAAATCATAAGATTAGGAATATTTAATTGTGAAACAATTTCCAATCTATGCTAAAGAGATAACTATTCTACTTCATTATTGGTTTTAATTCCAAGTATATCTTTGGTGCATATTTTGAATCACATGCTTTGAGTTACCAAAAACCATAAGATTAGGAATATTTAATTGCGAAACAATTTCCAATCTATGCTAAAGAGATAACCATTCTACTTCATTATTGGTTTTAATTCCAAGACCCATGCAAAGGGATTGACTATTTTTCCTCCTTGATCAAAGATGATCCCTCCTGTAACTTGCAACTGCCATCCTTGAAATTTGTTATTATTTAATACAACTATCCACCAACATTTGCAACGCAGTTTATATAACATAGAACCATTATCTTAATCATATATATCATGCAGCGAAGGACCGAGTTTCCTTTCTATTGTCCAAATAGCTGATGAATTACCATTCGATTCGATAAGTCGAATGAATGAATAAGGGAAGGGTTAGCTATTTATTAGCGAAGGTACTCTTGTTGGACCGATTACGAGAGATAAATTCATTAATTGTCCTATTTTTTTGTATATTAGAGTCTTGTAGTACTATTGGTATTATGAATCGCCCTCAAGCCTCAATCCAAGGTATCAATACTAATCACCCTCCATCCTCCAGCCTCGGTATAAGGCATGTGCCCTATACGTTGATGCAATTCCACCACCATGTCTTGGGACACAAAAAACCATGAAGATGTCACCGTGTCCGACCCAATGAAATGTAGGATACATACTATTTTTAAAAATCTTTAATTAAAAAACCAAAATACAAATGTTTCAACCATATCGTAAAAAAATTGATCACAACCCCTGAATTAATATGCTAGCGTGATCTATATATGTCCCTCCTCAAGGACATAACAAACCCACATAAAGTGGTGTTGAAGGCTTAACCCAAAATGCATTCAACAAAGACATTAAATTACATTTGTAGAGCCTATCAAAATGCTTCGGTGCACATATGTAAAGCTTGGTTGTCAACAAGGATTTTCGATTGAGTCTCTAAGGATTTTTGGTGGAGTTGAAAACTACACCTACAAAACTCTCCAAAAAAATATGGTGCAATCATGAAACAAACTTTTTGAAGGTAGCCTTAAAAGAATTTGGTGGAGTAATGACACTCCTCTTCAATGAAGCTTTAAGGTGTGACCCAAAGGCTTACAATGAAGATAAAAATATACGCTTTATGAAGCTTAGGTAAGACAATGGTGGTAATTTGAACTCTACTTTCAGATTGACTTTGAAACTGGAATAAATAGGTACTCAATGTAGAATTTTAACTAGTTTTGGATTAAGTTTTGAACTTGGTCCGAAAGGGCTTTAGAGCAATTTTGGAATTAATTTTTGAAACGACATTGAAGTGATAAAACTAGTTTTCTTATTTTTGAAATAAACTCATTTTCAAAATACTTTGAAAGCATGAAAGTTGCATGAGTTGTAAAACACTAACTTTGACGACAAATTTCTAAGTTCCCTATGATTATTAAAGGCCTTTCCAAGGTTGTTGGTCTTCTTTGATCTACTAGGTACCCATGCAAATATTTCAACGAGGAATATACCAATAAATAAATCACATTATTGTAATAACAATAGCACCTGGAAGAAACTCATCCTCCCAATCACATGAGGAGAGCCAATAGCAAATAAGCACATGGAAATCCCTTTAAAAGTCCACAACACCCTTGGAAAAAAATAGTTTTTGAATTCCATTGCATTCAACAAATAAAGCAACAAAATTGCGATTAGTAATAAGAGCACAAATCAACTTCAACAAGTCCAGCAACATAGTTGAGCTTTTGTTCTTGGATTCTTGCTAATTCAATTAGGCAACCAAATTCTATAGCGATTGTCTCAAACAATAATAAGTTGATTGTAGATGCATTTTGTTGTCACATATGGTGTGATTCACACCACTTAGCCATATATTATTACCTACTTGAAGTTAAGTGGCATGGAATAGTTGTGCGACTGGTCAAATACGAAAACACAACACTTTTAAAGGAAATTGTACAAAATTATATTGTTTTTTTATTGTTATGTTCAAAAATCATAATAGACAATTGTAATCCCACATTGCAATTTTTTCTATTTTAAATATTTCATGCGCTTTCTTGTAGATTCTCCATATTCTTATCTAAGATCTTAGAAATTTACTTGTAACCATGCAATATTGGTCTCATTTTCCATTTTTGATCACCTTGTTTAAAATCCTAGCTTGTGAAGTCTTGTGAGTTGGATCAAATGACCAAATTTATAGTTATTGTCTCATACAAGAATTGGTTAGTTGTAAAAGTAGTTTGTTGTCAAATATGGTTTGCTTCATGCCAGTTAGCAATAAAATTATCACAAACTTGAAGTTACTTGGCTTGGAATTGTTGTGCAACTAATCAAAGATGGAAACACAACTCTTCTAAAGGAAATTTTACTATTAATAGTTTGCATGCGGGAAATCATGCCTTCAAATATCTCATTTTTGTGAACAAACTTATATCGTTATGTTCATAAAAAAATAGCATTCTAGGATGAAGCTATTGCATGGATTATAGCGACATGATATTATATACTTATGAAGAACTTGTCCTGTGTAATGCCTACCAAGTAATTGGTATTGATAAGGCTTCCAATGAATAGTTGTTTCATAGATAATGATCGATCCATCATATGTTGTAGGGCATGCTACAATCACCAGAAGACAATTCACCTCAAATCTCAATATTTTCATTTCAAAGTAAGCCTTACATTTTTCTATTTTTCTGTCATTTCTATTACCATTAAAAAAAAACAAATCCACCATATATTCATCAAATAATCATACATTTATTGACAAATTAATAGCACGTGTTCTGCCTCCCTATATAAGCTAAGCAAGAAGAGCAAATGTATCTTCATTAGCTCCAACTTTGAAAAAATCGACGTCGTTTCCGAAAATACTATCCTAGTTGCAAACTGCATTGCCAAATTAGTTTTAATGTTTTATGCAACAACTTCCCCCAAGTGAAGTAGTGCATTTTTTTAATGTTGAGAATGTCCCAGTGTCCTCATTCACCATAAAAAGGAGTTGCATGTAGTTAATATTATATATCCCATATGATATTCTTCAAAATAGTTTGTATATGAATCCAACCAGATATATTTGAACTTTTGTGGTTCAGAATCAAAATCTAGCTAGATAGAATCGAAATTTCACCCAACCCGGTGAGGAAAGGAGAAAGAAGCAATTTTTCTTTTGTTTATAGGCTTAACAATGGGGCTTGGTGTACCATTACACAAACTCTCTCATTCTCAAGTTAATAGAAACCCACTTTCTCTTGAATTCCATGGCATAGCCTCTCTTTGAGTTAATCTAATTCATATGCACTATGTTGTCCAAGGACGATACATTAATGGCAGTCGATTCTTCGCTACAGTAAGAGGACGTAGATAATTTGTTGACATCGATTCATCTTGAAACCTGTAGTTAATGGATTGCATCTATCACATGACAATTATCATAATTATGATATAAAATACCATCAAAACCATCCACATTGTAATTAAAACATCAAAAAATTTAATTGAATCTATTTAAGAATAAGTATTGCAAAACAACAATTTGTCTTAAAGGATTTGTTAATATCCAGAATGTACCCAGGTTGCAGAAAGTAAATCTCGGGGTAACATCGTAACCGCTTTAGACTGTATTTCTAACCCAATACAATCAGAGAGGGATCTCTCACTATTTACAAGGTTTTCATACTCAAGATATTCAATCGCTGACAGCTAGAAGGTCAGATTTCTGAATAGAACAAGTTTGTTTTTATAAAGTTTGGTGGGGTAATCAGGGGAAAAACCATTGGGCCATGGGGTCGGCTATAAGAGTTTAAAAATGGTTGTGGGAGGTAGGAAGTTTGAAAATTAATGGACAGAGGCAAGACAAACACCAATTTCTTCAATCTAGAGTAATTAGTGAATGGATTTAGTAGACAGAGGGAGACAACCCATCTAATAGAGCACCTGGTTAAAGTGAATTCTGCAAGACTTTAGAAGAAAATATTTGAAAATGCTTGAACAATGGACCTAGAGCATGCAAGATGAATTCTGGTCCATATACACTAATGCCCAAACATGAATAGCAAATACGCACTCAAATGGAAACAAGAAAACAATCACTTAAAGAAAGTTACTTATTGAAAAAAGAGATGGAACATGAATCTATGCCATGAGAGTTTATCATTCTATCTCTGCAATTTTTATTCAACTCAAAAATCTAAACATATTACAATGGAGAGCCCCTGCTCTTGAAAATTACCAACCCCTCTCCCTTATGAGGAGAGCCTATTTATACTATCTTAGATCCCGAGGCTACTCCTCAAAATCGGACCTGGACTGTTTACAGTCACCATCAAAACTAACAACTAGAGTGTGGTACTTATGCCATGATTTACATATACTCAAACATGTATTATGGAGTTAGTGCGCGTGCTCAGTTTGGGTGGTAGCACGATGTTTCTATTGCTGAGCCTGCTAATCTTGAGAACGATGTCTTCAGACCGCTTTCCAAGTGGGTCATCACCGACTGGGTTTGAAACCTCTAGCCAGCTTGTCGAGTCAACAATGTGTTTTTCTACCTCTCCTTTTGTGTCACCTCTGTGCTCAAAGGCACCTTTCTGCATGGATGCAAACTAGCAAGGCAGTTTGTGTCCCCTCCTTGCTCATCCTTCTTCGCAGCCCTACCCTCTCCGGGTAGCACTGTTAGACGGGGGGTCTGGAAGAAGGGCCACATTGCTTCTGGCAAAGACAAGCCTCTGCAGTGGCTTGTTATTCTTGTACTCCCCACCTTCCGTGAGGTGGGCTCTCCCACAAGAAATATGGCGGAGTGTGCCTCCACCCTCCCCACCACCTTTGGTAAGTGGACTTCACAAAGAGGGCAGTGCAGGCATTGGACCCCTGATACTCCAGCCCGAACAATTTCTCCCACAGAGTGTAGCCCGCAACTTTTCACTTGTGCAGAAGCTTTGGAGGCAGTGATGGTATCATGAGCTCCTAAAAATACACTCACAGGAGGTGAGTATCCAAGCAATGCGCAGCTGGGGGTGTGGCTATCAAGAGACGGGTGTATCTCTCAAAGTTCTTGACATCTGCACCCCGATGGCTGGTGCTATCCCTGGTATGAAAAACTAGGGAAACTAATGAGCGTGGAAATGAGCTCACCAACCATCAAAACACCCAGATGGACAAAATTTTTGAACCAGATTGCCATCGCCAATTTCTTGAAACTCTAGGGACTTGTAGCAGAAATGACACTTCGGGATTTGCCTCTATACTAGCTCATGCCATGCATTTCAATGGCTCTGAAAGGTGCTCTTATATAGGACTGGGAGACTGGACTCTGTGATGATCGGTCAACACTCTTGCACATTTTCGTCACCGAGTAGCTTGGTGGTGACATGTGTGAGGGCATGACCCGAGTGATCCCTTACCTGCTGGAGATCTAGTCATGCACGCCTTATATGTTGTGACATTTCGCTATTTGTTGCAGAAAATATTTTCGGACGTCACCTTGTATGGTCAACCCTATGCTTCAAGGCATATGGACTAGATGTTCTCACACTCTTTCGTTCCTGTGATGTAGGAAACAGAATGATTCTCCTTGCCGCACTTACCCTGCTTCGTGTGGAGAGCAGATTCCCTACTTCAAAGATATGGACTTCATGTTCTCCCACTGCTTCTACGTAAGCCACATGCCGGATCTATGGAATCGAGAAATCTAATGACGCTTTGGACATGATCTTTACCCAAGGTGTGTCACAAATGGCATCGAGGGATATGATTATTGGCCAGCTCATACGTGGGGACACCATTTCTGTACCAGACCTGACCCGGACATGACCTTTACCAGGTTGAAGGGTTCCAGACCATCGATCTAGACTCATCCTGTATCCATCGTACACATGTACATGGCCTCCCCCCTACGATATTTCAGAAATACTCAGAGGGGAAGAGAATGCATACCTTATTCATTCACGCAGTATTTTGATTTGTCCATGCTGGTGATCCATGCATTTCTTTGGGTTATCACTGGCTCCATAGCTAAGGAGGAATAGACCTTTTCAACTCCACGAGGATGATTTCCTTTGAAATCTGGGTGTTTAGTACGCAACATCTTCACATCGGAGTCCAATACTAACCACCTGCACAGCTTAATCCGGGGGAATCAACAATGACCATTGATCTATTGACAGCCTTCATAGGGACCATTCAATCTCAGAGACTTTACCATTTCATCAATATTCCCTCGTCCAATTGAACGAGCCCTTTCAAACAATGGAATTACCATGTCCGTCGATCAATTCCGACCCCATGTCGTGACCGTTGATCTTTGTACCTGCTACTACCTTTTGAGATTTGGAATCATGCCTTTATCCATGCTAGTTCAGATTGAGGAATTGATCACGACCGTGGATCTATCTTCGCCTTTATCTCAACCGTCTGATCTTTTCTCCCTTTAACGCATTCCATGATTTGGAAAAGTTTCTTCCCCCACGCATGTTTACCTTGCGGAATCACCCTAGGCCGTCGATCTAGCTTCGCCTTGATCTCAACCTTCCAACACTTATCCCTTTTAACGGACCCTGCGAATGTCAAACTTGAATTTTTTCTCGCATCTCCGGCCCGCGGAATCGCGCTCCATCGTTGATGTTCTTCGTCGTGGATCCGAACTGTCGATCTACGACACTCTTTATCTCATTTTTGATGCTTCGTGTTTTGACCATAGAAGGATCTATCACCACAGATCAAGATCCCCTCTTCATCTGATGGCTCTAGCTAACAGAATATTCCAACATGATAACCTGAAAGGCACTTGCATAATTTTTCATTGAACAAGACCATTTTCGAATTCCTCAAGCCCATAATTCAAAAATTTAAACATAGTGCTAACAACTTGCTCCACAAGGGATGCTATCCTCCCAACGAGGTAGCAAAGAACCCCATAGGCCAAGTTCCAAATCTATTAGACTGCCCCAAACTTTGTCTGAAATTCTCAACTTGTTATGAGTTGAACCAAAAATCGAACCACTAACGCGGCAAATTCATGTCAATCTGTAAACTATGTCACCTTGCCATACTCTTAAAACTGAAAAGCACTTTAACTACGCACCTGAACTTTTAAATGAAAAACTACTGAAGGAAATTATCACCCTGTCTTGAGCTTATTCATATCTACCTACCCTATTTATATAAGCACAAATGTGTAATCAAGTAAAGTCCGACTTCCAATGAAGCCAATCAAGCAATTTATCTAACAATTCTATTTCTCCTTCACGCTTGATCAAGAACAGAGACGACAGACAAAATTAAAGAAGGTTATAATAAAGAAATTGATCTTTACAGTAGAGATATAACCAATCATTACCATTACCCATCCCCTCCATGTATTCTGCCACTGAATCATAGAAAACATGACAACTCTCAACATATTTCGTTTTTCGCCTACCATAGGAGAGTTGTCCAGACTGTAACTTCTCTAGCATACTGTTAAACTGATCTCCAACAAGCCTTGGAAAGGAACTATCATGATTGATTGCAAATGACATATCCACAGTTTCATTCAAATTTTTTGAATTCAAAACTTCCCCTTCATTACATGTTTCAGCAGAAATGTTATTTTTCCATCCAATGGAATTGAGCCAACATAACCCTTCTTTATGGAAAGATGAAAATTATGAATGTGAATGACCTAAGGACGAGTTACTTCGGGAACCCTCGCCTCTTGCTTCGTGATCCAAAACCTCATTGCAAACCATTGTTTCATCCATCAGCTGAGATTGACTAGATGATTGTTCCTCCTCCTCATCTTCTGCTTCAAACAAGTTCATGAAATGTACCATATCCTCAATTTTATGTTTCTGCTTGGAGTTTTTAAGTCTCTGCCTTATCAGTTCAAATGATGAGTCACACAAAGGTAAACTTCCATCCTCAGCACACTCACCACCCCCTATCTTTTCTTCCTTCTGGTTTTGGATTATAGTCAGTTTCTCTTCATTAACAAACTTTAATCCCACAACTGGTTCTATAAATATAACATCCTGGCATTCATCCTCGTATTCATCATGTATGGGAATTCTGAATTCCCTTTTGAAATCACCACTAGTAGAATTTGCAACAGGCTGATTGCACTTTTTGGAAAACAGACTAGCTAGGATATCTTCTTTTGCATCCTGGAGCTGATCATTCCTCTGTTTACCAAGAGATGATTTGAGGTGCACAGGGAATGCTTCTCCTTTCCCACGTCGTTCAACCAAGTTTAAATTCTTTTCTACTTTATCACCATTGCCCTGGTCTAAGGAATTTTTAGACATCCTAAGATTGTCTTCAACCTCCAAACAATCCATAAACATGTGTTGTAATGTGACCAAATTTCTTTCCAGAAGAAGCAAAGACACTTCAGGAAGAAAGGGAGCTACATACTGAAGTTTAGCCGCATTTTCGAGGGGTTGGATTTCTTTTGGCATGTTATAGTAAAAACTAGAAAATCTCTTTTTAAAACCAGACATGGTTTCATCTTCTTGCTTCTTTATGGAATAGAATTCTAAAAGTATTTTGGTCCAAAGGCCGTCTCTCACCCCAAAAATTCAGAAAAATATTTGAGAACTCCTGTAATGTGCCAATTGATTCAGGCTGCAAGTGCTTGAACCATTTCTTAGCATCTCCTTGCAAAGACAAGGAAAAAACCCTCATGCAGACATCGACATGTTCAACTTCAAAAACATAAAGGAAATGCTCAAAGGCTTGTAAACGCTTTTCAGCCGTGAGGTTCTTGATGTCCCCATCAAAATTAGGAAGGTATTTCTAATGTTTTGCAGGGAAATCATGAAGAATAACAGGTAAATGAAGGGGTTTGTACTGGTTTTGGGTAGTGGAGGAAACAGAGCTAGGTGGAATAGAAGTATTTCCCATTGAGGTTCCATGAGTTTCACAAGGGTGGCCTTTAAGGTCACATGTTTTGAACGAAAGATTTCGATCAAGATCAAACGTACATTGTGACAGAGGACTTTCAGTTGGTAAAGAAGGATATACTGGAGTAAATTCATGGTTCTATTTTGGGGGTAAGGCGTACTGATTTTTTTTTTTGACAGACTTAGGAATAGATAATAAAAGATTTATAAAAAAGGACAAAACATCTTGGAGGAAAATGAAACCCGAGTACCTTATCCTCTGATCATGCATTTCTAATTTTTTATAATGAGCTCATTTCCCCAGTGGAGCCTGTGGACTTCTTCGAAAACTAGGTCTCTGGATCATATCACCAGTGGAGTCACTGAAAGCTAAATGGAGTCACCAGGTGAAAAAAGTACAACCTTCTTGATAGTCTGACTACTATTCAGCGTTTACAATCAGATCTTCTCCATGTCGTTCATGCCCAGAGAAGATTTGAACCTTCGTCCCCGGCAACGATGCAATTTTTTTAACACCCAGAACGTACCCAGGTTGCAGAAAGTAAATATTGGGTAACATCATAACCGCTTTAGACTGTATTTCTGACCCAATACAATCAGAGAGGGATCTCTCACTATTTGCAAGGTTTTCATACTCAAGATATTCAATTGACGACAACCAGAAGGTCATATTTCTGAATAGAACAAGTTTGTTTTTATAAATTTTGGTGGGGTAATCGGGGGAAAAACCATTGGGCCATGGGGTTGGCTATCAGAGTTAAAAAATGGTTGCGGGAGGTAGGAAGTCCGAAAATTAATGGACAGAGGCAAGACATACACCGTTTCTTCAATCCGGAGTAATTAGCGAATGGATTTAGCAGACAAAGGGAGACAACCCATCTAACAGAGCACCTGGTTAAAGTGAATTCTGTAAGACTTTAGAAGAAATATTTGAAAATGTTTGAACAATAGACCTAGAGCATGAAAGATGAATTCTGTTCCATATACACTAATGTCCAAACATGAAAAATAACTACACACTGAAATGGAAACATGAAAACAATCATTTAAAGAAAGTTACTTATTGAAGAAAGAGATGGCATATGAATCTGTGCCATGAGAGTTTATCATTCTGTCTCTGCAATTTTTATTCAACTGAGAAATGTAAACATATTACAATGGAGATCCCTTGCTCTTGAAAATTCCCAACCCCTCTCCCCTATGAGGAGAGCCTATTTATACTATCTCAGATCCCGAGGCTAGTCCTTGAAATTGGACCTGGACAGTTTACTGTCACCATCAAAACTAACAACTAGAGTGTGCTACTTATGCCATGGTTTACATATAATCAAACAAGAATTATGGAGTTAGTGCGCGTGCTCGGTCTAGGTGACAGCATGATGTTTATGTTGTTGAGCCTACTGGTCTTGAGAACGATGTCTTCAGGCCGCTTTCCAGGTGGGTCATCACTGACTGGGTTTGAAACCTCTATCTAGCTTGTTGAGTCAGCAACGTGTTTTTCTACCTCTCCTTTTGTGTCACCTCCGTGCTCAAAGGAACCTTTCTTCATGGACATAAACTGGCAAGGAAGTTTGTGTCCCCTCCTTGCTCATCCTTCTTTGCATCCCTACCCTCTCCGGGTAGCACTGTTAGACGGGGGGTCTGGAAGAAGGGCCACATTGCTTCTGGCAAAGACAAGCCTCTGCAGTGGCTTGTTATTCTTGTACTCCCCACCTAACATGAGGCGGGCTCTCCCACAGGAAATACGGTGGAGTGTGCCTCCACCCTCCCCATCACCTTTGGTAAGTGGAATTCACAAAGAGGGTGGTGCAGGCATTGGACCCCTGATACTCCAGCCCAAACAATTGCTCCCATAGAGCATAGCCCGCAAATTTCCGCTTGTGCAGAAGCTTTGGAGGCAGTGATGGTATTAGGAGCTCCTGTAAAAACACTCACGGGAGGTGAGTATGTAGGCAATGCGTAGCTGGGGGTGTGGCTATCAAAAGACAGGTGTATCTTTCAAAGTTCTTCACATCTGCGCCCCGATGGCTGGTGCTATCCCTGGTATGAAAAACCAGGGCAACGGATGAGCGTGGAAACGAGCTCACCAACCATCAAAACACCTAGACAAACAAGATTTTCGAAACTATAGGGACTTCTAGCAGAAATGACACTTCGGGATTTGCCTCTATACTAGCTCATGCCATGCATTTCAATGGCTCTGAAAGGTGGTGTTATATAGGACTGGGAGACTGGACTCTCTGATGATCGGTCAGCACTCTCGCACATTTTCGTCTTCGAGTAGCTTGGTGGTGACATGTGTGAGGGCATGAGCCGAGTGATCCCTTACTTGCTGGAGATCTAGTCACGCCACCTTATCTGCTGCATCATTTCTCTATTTGCTGCAGAAAATATTTTCGAGCGTCACCCTGTATGGTCGACCCTATGCTTCAAGGCATATGGACTGGACGTTCTCACACTCTTTCGTTCCTGTGACGTAGGAAACATAATGATTCTCCTTGTCGCGATTACCCTGCTTCGTGTGGAGAGCGGATTTGCTGCTTCAAAGATCTGGACTTCATGATCTCCCCCTACTTCTACACAAGCCACGTGCTAGATCTCTAGAGTCGGGAAAGCTGGTGACGCTTTGGACATGATCTTTACCCAAGGTGTGTCAAAAATGGCGTTGAGGGATATGATTATTGGTTAGCTCGTATGTGGGGACACCTTTTTGTACCAGACCTGACCCGGACATGATCTTTACCAGGTTGAAGGGTTCCAAACCATCGATATAGACTCATTTTGTATCCATCGTACACGTGTACATGGCCTCCCCCCTGCAATATTTGAGAAATACTCAGAGGGGTTGAGAATGCATACCTTATTCATTCATGCAGTATTTTGATTTTTCCATGCTGGTGATTCATACATTTCTTTGGGTTATTGTTGGCTCCATAGCTCAGGAGGAACAAACCTTTTCAACTCCACGAGGATCCTTTCCTTTGAAATATAGGCATTAAGTACGCAACAATTTCACATAGGAGTCCAATACTAACCACCTGCACAACTTAATCCTGGGCAATAAACAATGACCATTAATTTGTTGACAACCTTAATAGGGACCATTCAATCTCGGAGACTTTAGCATTTTGTCAATCTTCCCTCATCCAATCAAACGAGCCCTTTCAAACCGTGGAATTTACCACGTCCGTCGATCAATTTCGACCCCGTGTCGCGACCGTTGATCTTTGTAGCCGCTACTACCTTTCGCGATTTGGAATCATGACTTTATGTGTGCTAGTTCAGATCACGGAATTGACCACGATCGCGGATCTATCTCCGCCTTTATCTCAGTCGTCCGATCTTTTCTCCCTTTAACGCATTCTGCAATTTGAAAAAGTTTCTTCCCCCGCGCGTGTTTACCCAGCGGAATCACCCTAGGTCGCCGATATGGCTTTGCCTTGATCTCGACCTTCCAACACTTATCCCTTTTAATGGATCCCGTGAATGTCAAACTTGAATTTTTTCTCGCATCTCCGGCCCGCGAAATCGCGCTCCGTCATTGATCTTCTTCGTCGTGGATATGAACCATCGATCTACGACACTCTTTATCTCATTTTCGCTGCTGCGTGTTTTGACCATAGAAGGATCTATCACTGCAGATCAAGATCCCCTCATCTGATGGCTCTAGCTGACAGAATCTACCAACATGATAACCTGAAAGGCGCTTGCATAATTTTTCATCGAACAGGACCATTTTCGATCCCTCAAGCCCATAATTCAGAAATTTAAACATAGTGCTAACAACTAGCTCCACGAGGGATGCTATCCTCCCGGCGAGGTAGCAAAGAACCCCGTAGACTAAGTTCCAAATCTATTGGACTACCCCCAACCTTTGTCTGAAATTCTCAACTTGTTCTGAGTTGAACCAAAAATCGAACCACTGCCGCGGCAAATTCATGTCAATCTGTAAACTATGTCACCTGGCCATACTCTGAAAACTGAAAATGATTGTAACTACGCACCTGAACTTTTAAATGAAAAACTACTGAAGGAAATGATCGCCTTGTCTCGAGCTTATACATACCTACCTACCCTATTTATCTGAGCACAAATGCGTAATCAAGTAAACCCTGACATCCAATGAAGCCAATCAAGCAATTTATGTAATAATTCTATTTCTCCTTCATGTTTGATCAAGAACAGAGATGACAGACAAAATGGAAGATGGTTATGATAAATAAATTGATATTTACAGTAGAGACATAACCAATCATTACCATTACCCAACCCCTCCATGTATTTTGCCAGCGGATCATAGAAAACATGACAACTCTCAACATATTCTGTTTTCGCCTACCATAGGAGAGCTATCCAGACCATAACTCCTCTAGCATACTGTCAAACTGATGTCCAACAGGCCTTGGAAAGGAACTATCATAATTGATTTCAAATGACATATCCACAATTTCATTCAAATTTTCTGAATTCAAAACTTCCCCTTCCTTGCATGTTTCAGCAGAAATGTTATTTTTCCTTCCAACGGAATTGAGCCAACATAACCCTTCTTTATGGAAAGATGAAAATTATGAATGTGAATGACCTAAGGATGAGTTACTTCGGGAACCCTCGCCTCTTGCTTCGTGATCCAATACCTCATTGCAAACCATTGTTTCACCCATTAGTTGAGATTGACTAGATGATTGTTCCTCCTCCTCATCTTCTGTTTCAAACAAGTTCATGAAATGTACCATATCCTCAACTTTCTGTTTCTGCTTGGAGGTTTTAAGTTTCTGCCTTATCAGTTCAAGTGATGAGTAACGCAAAGGTAAAATGCCATCCTCATCACACTCACCACCCCCTATTTTTTCTGCCTTCTAGTTTTGGATTATAGTCAGTTTCTCTTCATTAACAGACTTCGATCCCACAGCTGGTTCTATAGATATAACATCCAGGCATTCATCCTCGTATTCATCATATATGGGAATTCTGAATTCCCTTTTGAAATCGCCACTAGTAAATTTGCAACAGGCTGATTGCACTTTTAGGAAATCATACTAGCTAGGCTATCTTCTTTTGCATCCTAGAGATGATCATTCCTCTGTTTACCAGGGGATGATTTGAGGTGCACAGGGAATGCTTCTCCTTGCCCACGTCACTCAACCAAGTTTTAATTCTTTTCTACTTTATCATCATTGCCCTGGTCTGAGGAATTTTTAGACATCCTAAGATTGGCTTCAAACTCCAAACAATCCATAAACATGTGTTGTAATGTGACCGACTTTCTTTCCAGAAGAAGCAAAGACACTTTAGGAGGAAAGGCAGCTGCATACTGAAGTTTAGCTGCATTTTCGAGGGGCTGGATTTCTTTTGGCATGTTATATTAAAAAGTAGCAAATCTCCTATTAAAACCAGACATGGTTTCATCTTCCTGCTTCTATTGGGAATAGAATTCTGAATGTATTTGGTCGAAAGGCCGTCTCTCACCCCAAAACTTCAGAAATACATAGGAGAACTCCTCTAATGTGCCGATGGATTCAGGCTGCAAGTGCT
The DNA here is from genome assembly GCA_001517045.1 of Pseudotsuga menziesii. Lineage (NCBI taxonomy): Eukaryota > Viridiplantae > Streptophyta > Pinopsida > Pinales > Pinaceae > Pseudotsuga > Pseudotsuga menziesii. The sequence continues at coordinate 487,647 of LPNX011209881.1, read as the reverse complement.
GGAACCATTTCTTAGCATCTCCTTGCAAAGACAAGGAAAAAACCCTCATGCAGACATCGACATGTTCAACTTCAAAAACATCAAGGAAATGCTCAAAGGCTTATAAATGCTTTTTAGCCGTGAGGTTCTTGATTTCCCCATCAAACTTAGGAAGGTATTTGTAACGTTTTGCAGGGAAATCATGAAGAATAAGAGGTAAGTGAAGGGGTCTATACTGGTTTGGGGTAGTGGAGGAAACAGAGCTAGGTGGAATGGAAGTATTGCCCATTAAGGTTCCACGAGTTTCACAAGGTTGGCCGTTAAGGTCATGTGTTTCGAACGAAAGATTTCGATCAAGATCAAACGTACATTGTGACAGAGGACTTTCAGTTCGTAACGAAGGATATTCCAGAGTAAATTCATGGTTCTGTTTTGGGGGTAAGGCGTACTGAAAAAATGTTTTGACAGACTTAGGAATAAATAATAAAAGATTTATAAAAAAGGACAAAACATCTTGGAGGAAAATGAAACCCGAGTACCTTATCCTCTGATCATGCATTTCTATATTTTTATAATCAGCTCATTTTCCCAGTGGAGCCTGCAGACTTCTTCGAAAACTAGGTCTCTGGATCATATCATCAGTGGAGTCACTGAAAGCTAAAATGGAGTCACCAGGTGAAAAACGTACAACCTTCTTGATGGTTTGACTGCTATTCAACGTTTACAATCATATCTGCTCCATGTCGTTCATGCCCAGAGAAGATTTGAACCTTCGTCCTTGGCAACGATGCCAGTTTTTTAACACCTAGAATGTACCCAGGTTGTGGAAAGTAAATCTCGGGGTAACATCGTAACCGCTTTAGACTGTATTTCTGACCCAATACAATCAGAGAGGGATCTCTCACTATTTACAAGGTTTTCATACTCAAGATATTCAATCGACGACAACCAGAAGGTCAGATTTCTGAATAGAACAAGTTTGTTTTTATAAAGTTTGGTGGGGTAATTGGGGGAAAAACCATTGGGCCATGGGGTCGGCTATCAGAGTTGAAAAATGGGTGCAGGACAGTAGGAAGTCCGAAAATTAATGGATAGAGGCAAGACATACACCGTTTCTTCAATCCGGAGTAATTAGCGAATGGATTTAGCAGACAGAGGGAGACAACCCATCTAACAGAGCACCTGGTTAAAGTGAATTATGCAACACTTTAGAAGAAAATGTTTGAACAATGGACCTAGAGCATGCAAGATGAATTCTAGTCCATATGCACTAATGCCCAAACATAAAAAGTAAATACACACTAAAATAGAAACAGGAAAACAATCACTTAAAGAAAGTTACTTATTGAAGAAAGAGATGGCACGTGAATCTATGCCATGAGAGTTTATCATTCCATCTCTATAAGTTTTATTCAACTTAGAAATCTAAACATATTACAATGGAGAGCCCCTGCTCTTGAAAATTCCCAACCCATCTCCCCTATGAGGAGAGCCTATTTATACTATCTTAGATCTTGAGGCTAGTCCTCGAAATTGGACCTGGACTATTTACAGTCACCATCAAAACTAACAACTAGAGTGTGGTACTTATGCCATGGTTTACATATACTCAAACGGGCAATATGGAGTTAGTGCGCGTGCTCGGTTTGGGTGGCAGCACAACGTTTCTGTTGCTGAGCCTGCTGATCTTGAGAACAATGTCTTCAGGCTGCTTTCCAGGTGGGTCATCACTGACTGGGTTTGAAACCTCTATCCGGCTTGTTGAATCAGCAAGGTGTTTTTCTACCTCTCCTTTTGTGTCACCTCTATGCTCAAAGGCACCTTTTTGGATGGACGCAAACAGGAAAGGCAGTTTGTGTCCCCTCCTTGCTCATCCTTCTTCACAACCCTCTCCTCTCCGGGTAGCACTGTTAGATGAGGGGTCTGGAAGAAGGGCCGCATTGCTTCTGGTAAAGACAAGCCTCTACAGTGGCTTGTCATTCTTGCACTCCCCACCTTCCGTGAGGTGGGATCTCCCACAGGATATACGACAGAGTGTGCCTCCACCCTCCCCACCACCTTTGGTAAGTGGACTTCAGAAAGAGAGCGGTGCAGGCATTGAACCCCTGATGCTCCAGTTCGAACAATCGCTCCCATAGAGCGGAGCTCGTGACTATCCTCTTGTGCAGAAGCTTTGGGGGCAGTGATGGTATTAGGGGCTCCTAGAAAAACGCTCATGAGACGTGAGTATCCAGGCAATGCGCAGCTGGGGGTGTGGCTATTAGAAGACATGTGTATCTCTCAAAGTTCTTCACGTCTGCGCCCCGACGGCTGGTGCTATCCCTGGTATGAAAAACCAGGGCAACAGATGAGCGTGGAAACGAGCTCACCAACTATCAATACACCCAGACGGACAAGCTTTTCGAACCAGATTGCCATCACCAATTTCTTGAGACTCTAGGGACTTGTAGCAGAAATGACACTTCGAGCTTTGCCTCTATACTAGCTCATGGCATACATTTCAATGGCTCTGAAAGGTGGTGTTATATAGGACTGGGAGATTGGACTCTGTGATGACCGGTCAACACTCTCGCACATTTTCACCGTCGAGTAGCTTGGTGGTGACGTGTGTGAGGGCATGAGCTGAGTGATCCCTTACCTACTGGAGATCTAGTTACACTGCCTTATCTGCTACGACATTTCGCTATTTGCTGCGGAAAATATTTTTGGGCGTTACCTTGTATGGTCGACCCTATGCTTCAAGGCATATGGACTGGACGTTCTCACACTCTTTCGTTCCTATGATGTAGGAAACAGAATGATTCTCCTTGCCATGCTTACCCTGCTTCGTGTGGAGAGCGGATTCGCTACTTCAAATATCCGGACTTCATGATTGCCCGCTGCTTCTATGCAAGCCACGTGCCGGATCTCTAGAGTCAAGAAAGTTGGTGATGCTTTGGACATGATCTTTACTGTGTGTCATAAATGGCATTGAGGGATATGATTATCGGTTAGCTCGCACGTGGGGACGCCCTTTTTGTACTAGACCTGACCCAGACACGACCTTTACTAGGTTGAACGGTTCCAGACCATCGATCTAGACTCATCCTGTATCCATCGTACACGTGTACATGGCCTCCCCCGTGCGATATGTCAGAAATACTCAGAGGGGTCGAGAATGCATACCTTATTCATTCGCGCAGTATTTTGATTTGTCCATGCTGGTGATTCATACATTTCTTTGGGTTATCACTGGCTCCATAGCTAAGGAGAAGCATACCTTTTCAACTCCATGAGGATCCTTTCCTTTGAAATCTGGGCGTTCAGTACACAACATCTTCACACCGGAGTCCAACACTAACCATCTGCACAGCTTAATCCGGGGGAATCAACATTGACCGTTGATCCGTTGACAGCCTTCATAGGGGCTATTCAATCTCGGAGACTTTAGCATTTCGTCAATCTTTCCTCGTCCAATTGAACGAGCCCTTTCAAACCACGAAATTTACCACGTTCGTCGATCAATTCCGACCCCGTGTCGTGACCATTGATCTTTGTAGCTGCTACTACCTTTCGCGATTTGGAATCGCGACTTTATCCATGCTAGTTCAAACCGCGAAATTGACCACGATCGCGGATCCATCTCCGCCTTTATCTCAGCCATCCGATCTTTTCTCCCTTTAACACATTCCGTGATTTGGAAAAGTTTCTTCCCCCACGCATGTTTACCCAGCAGAATCACCCCAAGCCGTCGATCTGGCTTCGCTTTGATCTCGACCTTCCAACACTTATCCCTTTTAACGGACCCCGTGAATGTCAAACTTGAATTTTTTCTCGCATCTTCGACCAGCAGAATTGCGCTCCGTCGTTGATCTTCTTCATCGTGGATGCGAACCGTCGATCTACGACACTCTTTATCTCATTTTCGCTGCTGCGTGTTTTGACCATAGAAGGATCTATCACCGCAGATCAAGATCCCCTCTTCATCCGACGGCTCTAGCTGACGGAATCTGCCAACATGATAACCTGAAAGGTGCTTGCATAATTTTTCATCAAACAAGACCATTTTCGAATCCCTCAAGCCCATAATTCAAAAATTTAAACATAGTGCTAAGGACTTTTGTAGAGTAGTATTCTACCATTCATAAGTGAAGTATTCTACCATGGAAAAGTCCGAGTTCTACCATGGAAAAGTCATGTATGTGCGATAGAGCCAAGGAACACGAGTAACATTGAGCCATCCAAGCTACGAATAACATCGTCCCCCAAAAATGAGGGATATATCTCCCAAAAAGTTAGCATCACGGTGAAAATAGATTCTCGCAAACACTTTCCTACTTTCATCCTCGTAGACATCTTCTCATGGTACATTCTAGAAGCGACCTATTAGTCTTAACATATTGACGTATATGCCAATTGGGAATCTTGATTGAAAAAATTACAAATCTAACACGAAAGAGTAAATGGTCATGACAAATGTCACTTTTGTGCTAGACAAAATCACGATCATTAAATTCCCTCACAAATTTGATATCACTTTGCCATGAAGGAAGGGTGAGGTGAAGGATTTAGTTAAGAGGTGAAGGATTTAGGTAAGTATTTTTATTTTAATTTCTAATTTTTTTTTAAGGTAGTTAATGATAAAAATTAGTATTTTTCAAATAATCTCATCCAATAGTATGTTGCCATTTATACAAATATTTTTAATAAACTTGTTAAAATGAATTTTTCATAAATATTTATTATATTAACTATATTAATGTTGATTTGGCAACTATTTCTAGGCTTCTTCCTGTGGGAAATATGGAAGGAAATGAATCATAGAATTTGTAAAGTTTGCTCTCTCAGTAGTGAGTAAGTATGTATGGCATATAATTAAAAGGGACATACATGAAACTATTTAATCCACACCTTGGTCTCTGAAAGTTTGGAAGTGCAATGCTGAGGAGCGCCCCATTATGCAAGCTTGGGGACTGGATTCCCTTAGTGCCAATGCTCTGCCTCATTTGGGCACCACAAAGACCTCCAATCAAACCATTTGGTATCCTTGATCCCCTGGATTCATCAAACTTAAATTTGGTGGATCCTCCAAAGAAAATCCAAGTCCAACAAGATTTATGAGAGCTTTCAAGAATAAGCAAGGATAAATCCTATGGGTCTATGTTGGGTCATTAGGTTGGTAAACAAATAAACATAACATAACTTCATGTACTTTGCCAAGGCATACATATAGCTACTTGCTAAAATTCTACAAAATTAATTGTCGTAGGTGACTCCCATATTATCATCAGAATGCTTGTCAAGCTTTAGAACGGGTCATCCATAACTAAGATTGCCACAAGCCGATGACTAGAATAGAAGCTGAAGCATTTAGTGGAACTTGTTACACTTCCTATAGTCATCATACTAGCCATGTGAGGCACTAAACAAATAAATTGACCAACAAACTTGTAAATGTAGGGGTTGAAAGCAACCAAGAAGACATTAACTTAGCATGGAAGGAGATCCCGCCTTCCAAGTAGTTGGAGGAATGCAGAATGCATGCAAATCTCCAAGGAGGACCTAAATTCTCCAAGCCATGTGCATGTGGATGGAGATGGTGTGTTGTTATAGTCCATGGAGGGAGACAAGGACAACCCTTAGGAGATCAAGACTCATAATAATGAAGAGAGGAGAGGATGAGGTAGTACCAAACACAAAACATCCCTTCCTCACAATTTATGATGATTTTGGAAGGTGAAACTTGTCTCCTCAACTCCTTGGAGACTTGTGCATCATAAATCCCCAGTCTAATGTGATATAATGCATACATAAACCACCAGTTAAGGACAACTGCAGACTCATGGTGAGCCAAGGAATTGTGGGATATGTAGGTGAGAGTAAATATAGGGGTCACACTTTGTTTGGATCCTTCCTCAACAATTTTTGGTGGACAATCCATGGGAAGTAATATGAATGTCGAGTAGAGCAAATTAGAAACTTGCTATAGTCAGTGTTTGGTTTGGTAAAACCAATGGCTAGGAAACTTTTCTTTTTGGGGGGGATAAGGATTTTACAATCTCTATCATAGGCCCACCCACTTTCTCTCTGTTCAATTGTTTTAGCATTAAATGAAGGGGAACCCTACTATTCTATCCCTTCTGTGATATCGACATACATGTTTCAATAGGCACCATGGATGGGAAAGCGCAAAGCTCTAGATGCCAAAGTGGTAGGTGTGAAAGTGGGTTCAATCATTGCCCTAGAGTGATGTAAGAAGTGAAGGGTTTTGCATCATGATATAGAAGGCATAATCCCGTGGGTATTTAGAGCGAAATTGCAAAAGTTGGAGTTGGGTTAAGAATGGACAAGAGTTACAAAATGAGGAAGATAGAAGATAAAAATTGCAAGCCTAGATACCATATGTTGGCACTTCTAGGACAAGGGACACTAAAAACTTGTGATGGTTTGGCTTTATTGGTAGTTGAAATCCCTACTTGGGAAAGCATTGTTGGATCACAAGGAGGAACGGAAAAAAAATACTTCTCCAAATGGAAGAAATCTAGGGCTAGATGTGGAAAATGAAGGCCAAAGTCAACATAATTGCTAAAACTAAAAACAGGGCTCAAGTTCATTAAGAAGGTTGTTGAGGCAAAAGAAAGTATTCCTACCTATCCACAAGATGTCGCCCTCATATCCATATCTAATGATGATCATCATTCTCCTTATATCTTGTAGTGATCACGATAGTTTTGTTCTTTTTAGCCACACTAGACTTTTAGGGAAGTGTTATCATACTTTCTATTTTTATTACATGCACATGCTTAAGATTTTTAGGCTTAAGTCTTTATTATAGTTTTGTTGCTCTCCCAAAACAATTTTAAATGATGACTTACTTTTTGGTTGTTGGTTGGGTTTCCCTAGTGGTCAACCAACTCTCTATACTTGTTTATATTTTCTTAGGTTAATATAGTATTTTAGCTTAAGTATAAGGGGATTTAGTAGTCCAACATATGATATATCATTTTCAAGATTATATGTGTAGTGTAAGTCATTAATCAATGACCCATATCCCATGAGTATAGTCTCAATTGACCAATTTCTCATGGTTTTTGAATAGTCCACTTAACACTCATTGCATTTGGTGGTGTTCACAGGGGTGAAGAAGTCGGATTGAGACTAGCGAAATGAATCACATAGCATCAATCAACACCTTTGAGGATTTCAGCTGGTAACCAAGACTTCCTAGGTGGTCACCCATCCCAAGACTCCTCTGGCTCAAGCATGCTTAATTTTGGAGTTTCATCCCAACAATCAAGCCCACTTAGCTTGCTACACCATTTGCAAAACCTTGGCAAGTATTATGTGTTATGAAATGTTCAATTAGAGATCCCTTGGCTCTTTTATTTAAGTATTGAGGGTCTTTCACAGTCCATTAACTTATGATATATCATTTTTAGGATTATCCACCTAGTGTAAGTCATTAATATACAACTAATATCCCATGAGTACATTTGCAATTAACCAATTTATCATGGTTTTTGAACAGTCCACTTAACACTCACCGAATCAGGTGATGCTCATAGGGGATAATACGTGGGATTGAGACTAGTGAAATGAATCACATGACATCAATGAACACCTTTAGGGCTTACACCCGGTAATCAAGATTTCCTGTGTGTTCACCCATCCCAAGATTCATCTTACTCAATTGCATTCAACTCTGGAGTTTTCCCCACAATCAAGCCCACTTAGCTTGCTATCCCATTTGTAAAACCTTAGCAAGTATTGCGCCTTATGAAATATTCACTTAGAGATCCCTTGAATCTTTTATTTAAGTATTGAGGGGCTTTCACAGTCCAACATATGATATATCATTTTGGGTATTATTTACGTAGTATAGTCATTACTATATGGCCCATATCCCATGAGTATAGTCACAATTGAGCGATTTCTCATGTTTTTTTAACAGTCCATTTAACACTCGTTGCTTCAAGTGATGCTCATAGGGGTGAAGAAGTGGGATTGAAACTAGAAAAATGAATCACATAGAATCAATCAATGCCTCTTGGACTTGCACCCAGTAACCAAGAATTCCTGGGTGGTCACCCATCCTATGACTCCTCTGGATCAAGCATGCTTAGTTGTCACATTTTTCCCCACAATCAAGCCCACTTAGCATACTACCCCATTTGCAAAAACTTAGTGCGTATTGTGTGTTATGAACTATTTAGTTAGAGCTCCCTTGAATATTTTATTGAATATTGAGGGGTTTTCACAGTCCAACATATGATATATTATTTTCAAGATTATATGGTGTTGAAGTAGTGTTGGAATAACCACCGCACCTATGGGAATATATTGTGGACTAACTACCACATTGGGCTAATGGGGCTAACCATGTGTGCTTGGTTTGGAANGGGGGGGGGGGTGTCACGTCCCCTCCGCTCATCTCGGAAATGGAGAGGACGCGATCTACAATGGTGCTGCTCTATCAGAATGGACAATCTAGCCCCATGAACATTGTAAACAAATGCATTGCAAACAAAATATATACAAATGCATAATAATGCAAATACAACGGAAGCAACACATTGCAAGCATTCTATATGTTCATAAACATTCATAAAACAAATACATTGCAGAGATTAAATACACAAGAAATACTTATCTTGATAAGAGGCTTTCCCCACAACTAGCTATGTCGTTGCAACGTTCCACCCAACCATAGGCTAGTGTGCTCATCAATCTCTCAGCACCACTGCCACCCTCGAGCTGGGCATGATTTCCACAAGGAACTAGGGAACAATAGACTTACACACAGCAAGACCATACACCCATAGTGAAGCAAACACACATTTGGGTTTCACAAACTATCCAGCCAAGCCAATAAACAATTGGGTTTCACAGGCTACTAAGGCAACAAGCCAATAACATATGGGTTCCTTGGACTTACTTAGCCAAGCCAACAATCACATCCAAACACAATCAAAACATCTAACCGATGGGTTTCTCATACTGCTAAGGCAACAAGCCAATAACATATGGGTTCCTTGGACTTACTTAGCCAAGCCAACCTTCACATCAAAACACAGTCAACCAATTAACAGATGGGTTCCTTGGACTTACTCAGCTAAGACAACACAAGGGTGCACTTCACAACCAAATACAAGTTTTGGGTATGGACAAAACGTCTTGGAAGCCAAAACAAAAAATAAAAACAAGGGAAAACAAACCTCTGATAGCAAATTTGATTTCAGAGACGTCTATGGGATTCACGTGGGAAAAACGACCTCTTCAAACCCCCCAATTTGTGGATCTATTCTCCCATCGACTGTGCAACCCCCCAAAAATGAACTTCCCCAGCCATGTAAATGAGGAAACAACAGAAAAAACGTCTAGGAGAGAGCCCAACCATTGAGCATTACAAAAGTGACTTCCATACCATGGGGAAAAGGAAGGAAATGGTTGAAAACGTGAGGAAAATGCCCAGGAGCTAAAAAAATGCATGAGGAAGAGGAAGACATGAATGCATAATGGTATGGGGTAGCATTTATGGGCATTTACTTGCCTAATAAGTCAAAGCATGATTTTCAAAAACTGATATCTCGTCAAATTCGAATTTGACTGTCATACTATTCCCATCCCCATGCATTAACTACCTCAACCATTTTCTAGAAGAAATAAATGATTGGGCACAAAAGACAAAATTGGTAGTTGACAGGTTTGTGGGTTTTCCATTTGACATTTGGCTTTACCCTATTGGCTCAAGGGTTTGAATATGCCCCCCCTATTGAACAAAACGCTACATTGACACTACCCTCAGTGCTACATAGAATTGAACAAAAATGGATGTACCAATCGCATGGCATCCTCCAGCTCCCACGTAGCCTCTTCAGGACTGCAGTGCTTCCTTTGCACCTTTACCTGTCCAATGGCACAATCTAGAACTCCTCCTTGGTTCCACTACGTGGTTGTCTTGCATATGAACTCCTCCAAGTCCTTGATTGCATGCATCGGTACACACCACAAGATCTTTTTCTGGGTTTTGGAGAATCCTTCTCCTCGTCTTGGAACATTTCCAATGTCCTTGAAAAACAACAATACCTATGCTCAAGCCCCAAGCAATGAGTCAATTCTCATGTCATATTCACAAGATTTTTCAAAGTCATAGATGAATCACGTGCACATGTATATTGACATAAAATCAACAAGAAGTTTTCAAGTGAACCAAATACTTATCTGCATAAGTTTCTTCTTTTGGCTCCACAGGTATCCGACTTGGCTTTATACAACCATGGTACCCACAAAACTTGCCCCACCCCATACAAGGATGGTACCTCTTCTCTGCTATATAGTCCTTCGAGTGTACCCACCCTTCCGGTGCTCTCTAGGGTGTACATTAAAGGGTAGCCAAGTTTTTGCAAGCCTCATATCACCTGTGGAAATATCTCTCAACCGAGATTTGACAGCTCCGTTCCAGAGCCTAACACCTCCTCTAGGTGCTCACAAAGCTCATGTGCTTCCTTTTCAGACACCAAAATGACTTAACTCACATGTCAGATTCATTCCTATTGGATGCAATCCAAAATAAGATTTTCAAAACCATGGTTGCATCATATGCTCATGTGTATTTACAGAAAATCAACAACAACAAAATATTGATAAGTAATCCAAATACTTATCTGTATATCTCTCAACCGATATCTTGTTCATCCCCACTTCAGATCCTGACACTTCTTTGGGTGCTCAATGACAGCTCTGCTCCAGAGCCTAACACCTCTTTGGGTGCTCAATGGCAGCTCTGCCTAAGAGCCTAGCACCTCCTCCGAGTGCTCACCAATGCTTAGGCGCTTCCTTTCGAGACACCATAATGAACGAATTCACATGTCAGATTCATTCTTATAGGATTAATTCCTTAACAAGATTTTCAAAATCATAGTTGAATCACTATGCACATATGTAATTATAGAAAATCAACAAGGATTTTCCAAGTAATCAAATACGTATATGTGTAGAATCTCTCAACTAAGATCTAGTAGCCCCTATTCAGAGCCTAACACCTCTCTGGGTGCTCAATGGAATCCCTGCTCAAGGGCCTACCACCTCCTCCAAGTGCTCACCAATGCTCAGGTGTTTCCTTTCCAGACACCATAATAACTAGGGGTTATTCTCTTCACGGAGCCCCCACTCTCGTGACAGTCCCCTTACGGCGCGAATGAGTGTGGAAAGAAGTCTAACTAAATGTCTTACACCCTGGGCGTCCCCAGTGATGCATACCGGTGCCTAGCTGGCTTGGGGGAGAAGCTATGTACCCAAGTACATCCCTTTGAGGAGCCATACATCCAAAACACATCCTTTCGAGAAGATATGTACTCCAAGTACATCCTTCTGAGAACTATGTACCCCAAGTACATCCTTTCGAGGAGCCATGTATCCCAAACACGTCCTTCCAAGAAGCTATGTACTCCAAGGGCGTACTTTCATCATCTCGCCTGTGTTACATACAAGCATGCAATTCATATGAGATGTCATCATGAAAATTTCAATCATAGATTTTCAAATCTATTTCATGCATACATGATTTTCCAAATATCATGCAATCAATAACATTAATAATTAAATAAAAATCCGAACTCACAATTCTGGTTCCCAGATAAAAATCATATTTTTGCAACCATGAGGCCAAACTCATTTTGTTTGGCTTTCACAAGTGGGAGTACTTATCCCCTACTTACACATGCTGTCCAAAAACCTGGACATCCACTTACAACATGTCATATGGACACCATTTTAGATCAACCAAACAGTTAATAGCATTCAACAGGAAAATTTGAAATTTGAAATTTAAAATCTATTCTGTTCAGAGGTTAGATTTCAGTCATGAGATCCTTCTCATAGCACATGACAAATTTATGCCTTGGTTTCATTGGATACAACCATACTGCTCTGTTCAAGTCATCCATCCTAAAGTCCACAGGACGTTCTGAGAGGGATGTATATATGCATGAGGGTCACCTCCTCATGGAACTACAAGTTCGCATGCAGGCCTCCTCAACCCATACATATACTTAAGTTTACTTGCAGAATATCCTTCAGTGAACTTCCTATAATATCCTGCAAGTCCCATTGAAGGTCTTACATCTGTCACCTTTCTTAGAGCAGGCCAACTCATAATGGCCTCAAACTTCTCAGGGTCCACATATATGCCTTTATCTGAGATAATGTGACCCAAATAATGAATTATATCCCTATAGGAGTCATATTTGCTCAACCCTGCATACAATTGATGCTTCATGAGTAATTTCAAAATCAGCCTCAACTGTTCCACATGTTCTTCCTCATTCTTAGAATAAGTAAGAATATCACCAAGGAAAACAAGAACAAACCTGTCCAAGTACCTATTGAAGACACTATTCATAAGACACATAAATGTCACTGGTGCCTCTGTGAGACCAAATGGTACGACTACAACCTTATAACGGTCCATACCTTGTTTTGAAGGCTGTCTTAGGAATATATTCATCTTTGATCCTTACCTTATGGTAACCAGGCCTCAAGTTAATCTTGGAAAATACCTTTGCTCCTCTCATTTGATCAAATAGGTCATCAATCCTAGGCAACAGATACTTGTTATTCATATTGACTTTGTTTAATTGTCCGTAATCAATACATAACTTGAGTGTACCATCTTTCTTTTTCTCACACGAAGATGGGGCTCCCTAAGGAGACACACTTGACCTCATATAGTTTCTCTCGAATATCTCTTGCAATTGCATATTCAACTCTAGCATTTTCGGTGTGCTCATCCTATAGGGTGTCTTGGACATTGGTGTTTCTCCTGGCACAAGTTTATTTGTGAAATCAATGTCCCTCTTTGGAGGAAGCCCTGGAACTTCATCAGGAAAAACATCCCTGAATTCCTGCAACACATGAAAGTCCTCCAGCCTAGGAGTATCATTCTCTGCTGCCTCCAAAACATGAGTTGCATACACACTGCAATCTTTCCCACATAACTTCTTCAACTACATTACTGAAATTTGCCAATTGGAGATCGCTTTTGGAATGCCTTTCACAACCTTTAGGTTGCCTTCTTCATCCAAGCACCCAAAAGTCTTGTTGTAACAATCAATATTTTCTCTATGTGCTTCCAACCAATCCATTCTAATGAGGACATCATAGGATCCAAGTGGAAGAACATTCAGATCTACACAAGTGACTAACCCATCCATGACCAATGGACATTTCTTTACCACCTCACTGACTTTCCTTCTGGTTCTTGTGGCTAGTTGGACTAACCATGATTTTCCATGCTTTGATTTCTTCAAAGTGCACATCTCAACAAGTCTAGGGGTGATATAGTTGTGAGTGGATCCAGGGTCAATCAAAACATAAAATGTCTTCTCAGCAATCTCACCCTCAACTTCCACAACAATTGATCGACGATCTGCTTGGTGGTCTTCTGACACTGCACAAATTTTAGGAATGGTCCCTGCTTCCCGACCCATAGTTTCAACTTCTGGGGTGTTGTGGACATGAATTTCATTCCCACTCTGATGTGGACAATACTTAATCAGATGGTCTCATCCACATCCCCAACACTTGAGTGGGTTCCTTGACCTTTCCCTCATCACTCTGGCTGGCTTAATCACAGGTTGTGATGTCTGCCTTTGTTGATTTAGGAGGTGAGAGGGTTTGAAACCTTTATTCCTTGGGTCAAGCTTCACATTATTCTTGTGGGTATTTCTCCTACCCCCCTTTGCATTTGTTGTTTGATGCCCAGAGTTAATCCACCTTTGGAGGTCTGTCAAACTATGTAGCATGGATGCAGTCAACTATTTTTTCTCTTCCAGAGCCTTGATCATCCTTTCATTTTCATCTTTGCAAATCCACCCTCAGGCTCCTTATGGTAGTTGCAACATCTAGGGAAATCTCTTGGTTTCTCTTTTCATCAAATTCTATTTCAACTTCTTGGATATTGTAAGCTAGCCTTACATACCCTTCCCCGTGTGGACAACTCCTGCGTAGATGGGGTCCTCCACATCTTTAGCATTGGAGTGGCTCTCTATTCTCTCGTGGATATCTTAGCTTTTCCCCCATAGCATCTTCCTTGTGTCCACAGGGATCCTGTGCATCATCCATGCTGTAAATCGTTTTAGCGCTGATCTTCTTGGTCAGACGAAGACCAACTTTTCAATCTGCACTATGACTCTACAAAATGTCTTCAGGAACACCATTGTTAGCTGCTTAACATTATCAGGAATTTATAAATTACTTACCTGTATTTGGAAAAATCTTATATTGACAACTTGTCAAAACACATACTTTTCTTTTCACAAACAACGACTATCTCAGGGGGACAATGGGGTTCAAGGGGGCTTGCCCCCTTATGGCTTCCCTATTTTGAAAAACTCATCTTTTTCCTCCGATCGACGAGCTCGCCTTTTCCTTCCGACATGTCGGCAAAACTCACTGGGTTTTCCCGACACGTATCAGAAAAACTAGCCTTTTTCTTTCGATCGGCAAAACTCCGTTTTTGCTCCCGACATATTGACAAAACTTACCAAACTTTTTCGATATGTCGACAAAACTCACCTAGTTCACCCGACACATATTGAAAAAACTCATATTTTCTTTCTGACATGGAAATTTCGACACTTAGAAAATTTTCAAATTTTTTTCTTCTTTCCTTCATCGGTGAAACTCCACTTTTTCACTCGAAACGCATCGGTGAAACTTATCGAGTTCACCTGACATGTATCAGCTAAACTCCCTAAGTTTGGCCGACATGTCCATACTTAGAAAATTTTTGAATTTTTTTCTGTCTTTTCTCTGTCGTTGACGAAACTCGCCAAGTTTGGCCAACATGTGTCTGCGAAACTCATCCAACCCAGGTGACATATCGGCAAAACTCACCGAATTTTGCCGATTTTTCAAATACTTAGAATTTTTTTTCTTTCTCTTTCTTCTTTATCAGCTCAACTTAGCCTTTCCTGCCGACACGATCGCTGCAAGCTTCGATGGCTCAACTCAACTAACTCAGCCGACATGTGTTGGCTCAACTCGGCTAACTCAACTGACACAATCATACTTAGAAAAATTTCCAAAAAGTTTCTGCCTTTCTTTCGACATCGACGAAGCTCGGCCTTTCACGTCGACACGTATCACCGCAACTCGGATAGTTCAACCGACATGTTATCGATACAACTTGGTCAATTCAGCCAACATGGAAAATATTCCAACACTTAGAAAAAAAAGAAAAAAAAATTATGTCTGCTTCTGTTTCTGTTGACCACAGAGGGTGATCTTGCCTTGTCAACTACTCAACTTGGCCCATTGAGGCCCAATGCTGCAACTAGTGCTATGATGCCACACTGCCACGTCCCCTCCCCTCATCTCGACGATGGAGAGGACGTGATCTACACTGGTGCTTCTCTACCAGACTGGGCAATCTAGCCTCATGAACATTGTAAACAAATGCATTGCAAATAAAATATATACAGGTGCATAACAATGCAAATACAACGGAAGCAACACATTGTAAGCATCCTATATGTTCATAAGCATTCATAAAACAAATACATTGCATAGGTTAAATACACACGAAATACTTATCTTGAGAAGAAGCTTTCCCCACAGCTAGATATGTCGCTGCAACGTTCCACCCAACCATAGGCTAGTGTGCTCATCAATCTCTCAGCACCATTGCCACCCCCGAGTTGGGCATGATTTCCACAAGGAGCTAGGGAACAACATACTTACACATAGCAAGACCATACACCCACAATCAAGCCGACACACAGTTGGGTTTCACAGATTGTCCAACCAAGCCAATAAACAATTGGGTTTCACAGGCTACTAAGGAAACAAGCCAATAACATATGGGTTCCTTGGACTTACTCAATAAAGCCAACAATCACATCCAAACACAATCAAACCATCTAACCAATGGGTTTCTCAGAATGCTAAGGAAACAAGCCAATAACATATGGGTTCCTTGGACTTACTCAGCCAAGCCAACCTTCATATCAAAACATAATCAGCCAATTAATATATGGGTTCCTTGGATTTACTAAGCCAAGCCAACACAAGGGTGCACTTCATAGCCAAATACAAGTTCTAAGTATGGAACAAAAATGTCTTAGAAGCCAAATGAAAATGGAAACAAGGGAAAAACAACCCTTTGATAGCAAATTCGATTTCAGAGACGTTTATGGGTTTCACGTGGGCAAAAACGACCTCTTCAAACCCCCCAATTCGTGGATCTATTCTCCCATCGACTGTGCAACCCCAAAAAATGAATTTCCCTAGCCGTGTAAATGAGAAAACAACATAAAAACATCCAGGGGAGAGCCCAACCACTGAGCATTACAAAAACGACTTCCCAGCCATGGGGAAAAAGAAGGAAACTGTTGAAACGTGAGGAAAATGCCCAAGAGCTAAAAAAAACATGTGAGGAAGAGGAGGACGTGAATGCATAATGGGATGGGACAACATTTATGGGAATTTACTTGCCCAATAAGTCAAAGCATGATTTTAAAAAACTGATGGCTTCTCAAATTCGAATTTGACTGCCATACTCTTCCCATCCGCATGCATTAAATACCTCAACCATTTTTTGGAAGAAATAAATGATTGGGCACAAAAGACAAAATGGGTAGTTGACAGGTTTGTGGGTTTTCCCTTTGACATTTGGCTTTACCCTATTGGATCAAGGGTTTGAATACCCCCCCGCTATTCCTTGTGAAATCATGGCCCCTATCTCTTTAGTGTTGCATTGACATAGCTAATTGTGGGTATTTTTATGAATTGCATAGTTACATGATGTAGAAAATTATATTGTGCCATCGGCTAACACGATAACCATCGGCATCGATTTCAATTGCCGAAACATAAAACGCTAAAATCGATGGTGGGGCTTTTGCCTTGAGCTCCACACCATGATTAAATAACACTATTTACATCATATACATTTTAATGCAAACAAGGTCAAAACCAGGGTGTTATAGGGGGGTGTTGGAATAACTGCTGCACTTCTGGGAATATATTGTGGACTAACCGCCACACTGGAATAATGGGACTAACCATGTGTGCTTGGTTTAGAATGTTTACCAACACCTACAGGGGTTGGTGTAATGACAAACCTTACAAGTATAAGTCATTAATCTATGACCCATATCCCATGAGTATTGTCACAAATAACTAATTTATCATGGTTTTTGAATATTCCACTCAACAATCATTGCATCGAGTGATGCTCACAAAGGTGAAGAAGTGGGATTGAGACTAGAAAATGAATTACATAGTATCAATCAACACCTATAGGGCTTGCACTCGGTAACTAGGATTTCTTGGGTGGTCACCCATCCCAAGAAGTCCTCTAGCTCAAACACGTTTAACTGTGGAATTTTCTCTACAATCAAACCCACTTAGCTTGATACCCCATTTGCAAAACCTTAGCAAGTATTGTGCCTTGTAAATTATTTAATTAGAGCTCTGTTGACTCTATTGAGAGGCTTTTGTAGTCCAACATATTATCATTTTAAATATTGTCTGCATAGTGCAAGTCATTAATCTATGACCCATATCCCATGATTATAGTCGCAACTGAGAATTTATCGTGGTTTTTGAATAACCCACTTAACACTCATTGCAAAAAAATATTATTATTAATATTTTTAATTTATGAAAATTCTAAAAACTTACATAAATGTTATTTTCATGTAGAAAAAAAATGGTAATTTTATTGATAAATTATAAAATTGCATTCAGCAAATGCATGGCGGACATTTCAGTAGTTTGTAGACGAAACGAGTTCAACTCACATTTCTTCTTTCACAGGGACATTAACAAATATTGCAAAAGTTTCAAACAAAAAAGGATTGATGCCCAATTAGATCAAGCATGATTGATATGTAGTACCGGCTAAAAGTCCCTTCATCATGATCTACAACTTATAAACTACGCACACATACACACTCATCTGTCCATTGTGTATAGATAAATTGTTTTAAGCATGCAGTCAAAAACCGATAAGCATTAGCATTAGAAGGTTGTCGATGGTGAGAAATAAAAGATAACACCATTATGCTCTTCCCAAATTTTCCATAGGTATGGAGCCACACTTAAAACCATCGTTTAAAAGGCCTTACACTTGCATATTCTTTTCTTTGTATCTATGTTGAAAACTTATAATGAAGAAAGCAATTTTTAGATTTATGATGAAATCATAAATCAAACTTAGATTTAAATTTGTACATTCATTTTAACTAATCCAATTGATAACAACTTGGAAATCACCAAAAATGTGCATCTTTCAAGAACCATCATCCCAAACTAGTTTGAGAGCAAGCTTCAAGAACATCAACTCTGCCTTATTAACCACTGCCGATCCCTCCTTTGAATTTATCAAATGGCTATTTATAAATGTTTCCACCAATGCATTTAAAAATGGTTCCACTATTGCCACATACTCTAGGATTCCCCTAAGCAAGTCCATAAAAAATAACTGTGCCTTACTTTTATTAATTGTTTCTTCGACCAACACTCTTTGTGGCTAAAACTTACATAAATGTTATTATAAATTACTAAGTAAATTTGATTAATGTTTCATTATTGGTCTATTATGTATTCTAATTTCAAAGTAGAAAAGAGAGAAATTAGTTAGGCTTATAGTAAGAAAGGTCATAATAACTAAATATTTAAAATGTCATAATTGCAAGTTTAATTTTTATCAGCATTTTGTGAGTTTTTTTTTATACAAAGTTTTTTCCATGTATGGAAGCATTTGATAAGATTTAAAATACATTTCGTTTTTGGAGTAAGTCCTAAAATAACTTTTGATTGGCCTAGAGTTCATTTTTCTCGAATTTAAGGAAAGAGAGTAACGACCCAAAACCCAAAGGCTTATGGCAGAAGAGGAAATATGACCCCTTATGGATTATAATTATTTTAAGTGGCATTTTTTTTAATAACAATGATAATTCAACTCGTATTTGCAGATAATAGTCAGTGATAGTTGTCCTCATAGTCAGTTTAACAATTGAGTTATGAGAAATTTCTCCATCTTTAAATTTTTTTTAAGCACTTTAATTTTCTTAAATGATTTTAAAACACAATTTAATTATATAAAATTAACATAAGTATTTGTATTATAAAATTAAACAATATGATAAATGAACTATGAAAACAAGATTCAGCGTTTCAATTCTATATTTTCAATTTAAAAGAAAAAGAAGATTTATTTATCACTCATCTATTATTTCTAAAATATGAAAATAAGGGATTACATATTTTATTTTATAGTTTAATGTTTTTTTATTGATGAAACTATCTTTTAAACAAGAGCCATGAGGTGGCAATGTCCCCGACATTGCATCCGTGATAGCTAGTGGTTTGTAATTGCCTATGCAAAAAATTAAAACTCAATAAAAATAGATTAAATTTTGTGATAGACTACTTAAAAGTCAATAAAAATAGAATAAATGTTGTTATAGCCTACTTAGGCATCCTTTTGAGGATGGTAGATATTTGACTACTTATAAGACTCTAGACTCAAGTTCTATTTCAATGGATCCAAAGTGAGGATGAGCTTTACCAGCTTTGCGATAACAACTACTACATCTCAAATAGGCCATGAAGGACATAAAGACAAGCCTAAATACAGAGTGGGGATGAACCATTTTTTATTAGCTAGATGATAAATTGTTGATGCTTGTTGGGTGGTTAAGTTAATTCATTCAGTATCAGAGTTGGAAACCAACTTATCCTTCTAAGATGGTACCCACCTCTCTCTTGGAGTTGCACATTTGGGCTTGAAAAGTAACTTATCCTCTAAAGGAAGGGTAGAAAGGCAAAAGAAAGGCAATGAAAGCGAGGGCACAACTCCATATTTGAATAATGCTAAGCCAATATAAGAAAAAAAGAAATTGAAAGAAAGCAAAACCTTCCTCATTGAAGGAAAACTCACCACCTATCCTTCAATCAAATAGAAAAGTTTTAATAAAGTAAGACAACAATTTCCATTATTACATATATCATAATAATCACATATGTAAGTATACACCTATCTTAAAAAAAACTATTAATAAAAATTAATAACGTTTTTGAAATCTTTTTATCATGAAAATAAGTTCTAGTGAATTATTTGCCCATTCTTAGAAACAGTTTCTTAAGATTTTCAATAGTATTTTGACGGAAGGGCATATGCCCGTCAAATTCCAAGCCTTCCTCAATAACTTGAGTTAAAATGAAAAACACATTACATAGATTATTTTAAGACGCTTATCAAATATAAAAACCATATGGACTTTATGTAACAATTTTATACATATATATTTAAAAAAAAACATGTATAATAAAAATATGTAAATAAAAAATAATTTTACCTCTTACTCAAATATACTATGATAAAAATATTTATATTATGAAATTTCAAAATAAAAATAAATATCATTCTAATATATTTACACATTGTAAGATATTTTATCATTTCTTAAAATTTTGTTAAACATTTTACCATACGATTAAGTAATCAAAATTAACATAAAACTATAAAATTTTCCAAAACATTCGGTGGTTGTTTTTGATGTGTCATTCATGATAGTTGAGGGTAGATGGCCAACCTGAGCATAACCGGTGAAAATGAAATCGTCATTAAAACTAGGAGAGAAGTCGTGTCGACCCCATCTCACTCAACCTAATCAATTTGGATAAATAAAAAAATATAAGTAAAGGCGTTACAAACAACGCCGGTGTCGACCCCATCTCACTCAACCTAATCAATTTGGAAAAATAAAAAAATATAAATGAAGGATTTACAAACAATGCCAATGTTACACCTATGACATTAAAACAAATGGCATGACAATGCCAATGGTACACCTACACGACATTAAATCAAATGGCATGGGTTGGCACACATCCCAACTAGGCCCTTCAACTATCTAACATGTAGCAACAACCAATTCATTTCTTACATATATATTCACCATAGTTTCCATGTCTACACCGATATCAAGAGAAGTGTGCGTCAACTCTCCATACCATTAATTCCTTCAACACGCGTTAAGTACTAGGAGTGTACGCGCTCTACGTTGCGATCTCTAGGTCGATTTGGTTGACACTTATACATGGCTTTGAATGGCCTGCGGCCACGCATCCCTTTCTTATCCACCCACCAACTCTAACACTAAAGAGAGGACTATACTAAACACGTCCCCCCTCCATATCGTTCATTTTATAACAAATTTTTTTGCTACGATCAGGTCTGAATGGAGTTCAGGTAAGGATTTGTTCTTTGCCTATCACTTGGCACAATTTTAGGGTTTTTCGCTATAGTTCCTATGTACAATTATTTTTTAAAGTACATGTTATGGTTTGCTCTTAGGTTTATTGACAAAGTAAGCTCTGATATTTATGCCTGACTTTGGAACGTGGCTCGACCTCCTTACTGTTTTCTTATGTGGCTTATCTGGAAAAGATACTTGCACCGTAAGTTTTGCACTATTACTAGTTCTGGAAGGGTCTCAGTAAATTTCATTGGGCTTTTACTCTTACTCTTAAGAGAGTTTATTAGAAACGACTTGTTCATTCTTTAGGCGGGGTGGGGGGGTCTTCTCAGTGTGAACTTACCGCATAAGTGAGGAAGTAGTTATAATTATATTATGGACCATGTTATGGGTGTCCTTCTCTTCTCTCATGTTTTTTTTTGTATCTATAGCGCAAGGTTCTTGGGATGGTGCTATGAAGTAATAGAGCTTCCAGTTATGGAAACATTGGTATCTTTGAAGAAGTGTGCACATAGAAGGCTCTCAAGGAATTAGGGTCCTGCATTATATACTTGCAAGCTTGTCATAAGGCTTAGCTTAGAAATTTGGGACTTATGCTTCCTAGTTTAGTTGGGGTTTGAGCTGGGGATCAATGCATTAAAAAGAAAATGTAACAGTGGAAGCAACATTTGAATTGGTAGCAAAATCCCCAGGATAGAAGTGGGCTACTTGGAAAATAGAAGTCAATCCACACCAAAATCGGCTTTGGAATACTCTGTATCAAATGCCAAATTTTCCATTGTAAGACCTTGTGCTCTATGGATCGTGCGTGCACAAGCTAGTTGAATTGGAAATTGTGTTCGCATGACACTACTATTATTTTCAGTAGTTGTTTGCAATGTGATTCTTTTGATCGATTTCCATGAAGATTTGATCTCAGAAGTAAACAGGCGATGCATTTTATTTCGCTCCAACAAGCCAAATTTTGTTCACAGTAAGAAATCAATATATAGAGAGATTATGTACAAATACTCTGCTTTCCTGCTATTACAGTTGCAATTGCTTCGATACAACGCAATTGCATAAGTGCCTACTTTGGAATTTGTGAGTTCTAGTCTGCAAAATTATATGAAATGCAAAGCTCAGTCACAGTGCAAGGGTTTGTAGAGCTTACAGGCCTAAGGCCTTCCGTTTCTTCCTCCAACAAATTACAACTGGCCTTCTCCAAGAATCCAACAGGTAAGCTCAAGGTCCATTTTAAACTAATTTATAGAGTACAAATTACAACTGGGCTTCTCCAAGCATCCGGCAGGTAAGCTCAAGGTCCATCTTAAACTAGTTTACAAAGTAAACTTTAGTGGTCAGTAAAGTGATGTTTTCCTATGGAGAACCAATTTAACTTAAACAATGTTGTTTTTGAAGAGGGATGGTTCAACCTAGAACTAACTCCTATCCGTTAAGTTAGCATAAAACATTTATTTTCATAATTTTATTTTATGCATCCATTGATCCCTAACTCTATCAATTTAAAAGCGAATCAACCAAGGAGAAAGAAGAGGAATTCAGAGTAGAATATATTCAACGACCATTAATGTTTGTTATTAGCTAGAATAACATAAGGAATGTAATATAATATCAATAAAACTGGAGCATGCTCAGTCATTCTAGAACACTTGCACTTCTAATAAAAGTAAAAAATCATCATTTAGTGTTCTCAAGAACTTTAAGGTC
This sequence comes from Pseudotsuga menziesii, assembly GCA_001517045.1. Classification (NCBI taxonomy): domain Eukaryota; kingdom Viridiplantae; phylum Streptophyta; class Pinopsida; order Pinales; family Pinaceae; genus Pseudotsuga; species Pseudotsuga menziesii. Next base: position 464,710 of record LPNX011209881.1, on the reverse strand, counting down.
TCCAGGGAATTTAAGATGACGTATAAAGCATTGTGACAATAATTAAACTCAGGAACAATATCCTATCTGTAACACTGGCTAGATTACCAATAATAGCCATTATAAAGGAAAACATATGAACCTCAGCATCCTGATTGACAGAGGTCCCAAAATAGTAAAATCCACTTAGAAGTCCACAGATAAACCTAAAAGTATGCCAACCTAGAATAGGATACTTGGACCTAATGTGTTTAAAAAAAAATCTTCGGGCATGAATAGGGTATCCTAGACATAAGAAGAAATAAGAAATGAACATTACAACAAAATCAGAAAATAATGGGAAAACAACAAACTTAAAAGCACTTTATTCATTTGAGGACTAAGCCAAAGGAAAAAATCTCGTCATTCATTAAAAAAACACTACCAATTCCCGTGAAGTGAAAGAAGAGAAGTAATGTGCATACCTTGGAAGCTTCAACCCATTTGTTATCTATGAATTTGAGACAGGGGCGCAATTTGGCATGATTAAATATTATCTCTTCTTTTGTCTGCAAGAAGTATATTATATACTCATGATTGTTAAGGACCTTCGTGACCACACCCATTATTCTCATAAGCATCAACTTCCTCATACATATTAAACTGATCTTTACTCTGTTCCGGAGAGCTTGGCCTTATGTGAAACTCATCTACTCTCTCCCTCAGTTGTTTTGTGTCATCCTCATCGTTCACAAGGTCTCTGTACTCCACCAAGTACCCCGCCCCCTTCTTTTTTACAAGTCATGCACAAAACCAGGCCCCTCTAAACCCCTCTTCATCATTGGACACCTACACCAGATCACTATTGCTCAACTTCAATTTCTCCTCCTCACTCAACACTACAAAATCAAGGTATGTTCCCACTCTTGCACAAATTTCTCACTCAAACCTTCACCAGCTTACAAGACCCATGTCTACTCTGATCAAATAATAGTCTTCCATTCCTCCATGCAAAACTGAATTAAGGCATCATTCACTGAAACAAAACTAAAACAAAACTAAAACAACAATAATTCAATGATGGGTATCACGATAAATTGCGTTGTATCCGAGGCTAGCAGTACAAGCATTGCCAAGTGGTGCTCGACACGGAAAACAGAGAAAAAATAAATGACAATGTACATAAGCCATAAATGACAGCTTACATAAGCCCGCCACCAACGCATGGGAGAGGATTCCAAGACATGACATTAGGCCTTCTTGATCCAATAACCTATCCAATAACCCGTGGACAAAAAAACCAAAACTAAAACATAAAACAACAATAATTCAATGATGGGTATCACGATAAATTGCGTTGTATCTGAGGCTAGCAGTACAAGCATTGCCAAGTGGTGCTCGACACGGAAAACAGAGAAAAAATAAATGACAACGTACATAAGCCATAAATGACAGCTTACATAAGCTCGCCACCAATGCATGGGAGAGGATTCCAAGACATGACATTAAGCTTTCTTGAACCAATAACCTATCCAATAACCCGTGGAAAAAAAACCAAAACTAAAAAAAATAAAAATAAATAAATGCCTTAATATTACAATCACAAAAGTTTGCACCTAAAAAACCACCGACACGAAATATAAATGTCCCCGTCGGGGATATAATAAAAAATTACATGGAGGTAAATGGAAATTTTTAATAAAAACATGGATGTCAAGAGACGATGGAAAATTCTAATAAAAAGATGGTATGAAGGATAATTATTTAATTTATTTTTTACATTGAAGAGAGATTAAATTCTCCAATAATAATTTATATTTTGACTTTTTTTAATAATAAAATAAATTATTATGAATTTTTTTAATAATAAATATAATTTATGTTTTGATTTTTTAAAATAATGAATATAATTTATGTTTTGATTTTTTTGAAAAAATAAATATATTTATAATATTATTTAGAAAAATATTATATATATATATTTTATAAAATTAGAATGAATATAGGTGTTATATTAAAGATCGAGGAATATATATATTTTTTGTTTCCCAAAATTGTTATGGTCCCAATAGTGTTGTGACACAAAAAAATCTTTAGGAGTAAAACTATTGTTGTATTGACATGTTTCAGAGAGAACTTGAAACTATATATTTTGGCAAACAACCCTAACAAAACTATGCAAAAAAATACAAGTTAACATAAATTTAGTGAAAGACATGTTTGTTGTTTGTATCATCCATTTGTTGCTCCTTTGGTGGGCCCTGAGAACTTGGAATTTCTATACTTGTCATTGTGGTTTGTTGAACAAAAGCCTCCTCTATTAGCTTAGTACTAACACATGACTTGTTCTGGTATTGACTCGCATGAGTTAAACCTAGCAACATATTGCAATGCATTTTTGTATCATTTATCAAATTTTCAATTTGACCCCCTTGTTCTTTAACTTTGTTATCCAAGTCATCATGTTTGGTATCTTGATGTGGAATATGGGAATAAATTTGATCAATTGCTCCTTTTAGACCTTCCATTTGGGAATTAATCATTCTGATCATTATTTTGAGCTCCCTAACATCACTCTACACTTTCCCTCCACTTGCTACCTAGTTTTAAGGGCACACCATACTCAACCTCAAAGATGACCTCGGGAGCAATAAATCCCCACCATGACACCAATTCTTAACCCTAAAAACAAAATTGGGCTCATACATGAAACAACACAACAACAAACTATCTACCTTATGTTCTTCACTTAACACTTGAGCATACTCAAAATAAGAAACCAACCCAGAAAAAAAGACAAATAGATGCCTTACCTTCAAAAGACTACTGAAATCCCTTGAGTATGACTGTGTTAAGTCCACCCATAAGACATAATAGCTCTGGGTTTTCCAACGACTCCTGGGCATATATCTCTTAACAGAGATACCCCACCAACATGAGCCAAGAACGAGTGATACTCCATAAAGGAATGGACCTATGGAAAAGAGTCACAGAGAAATAGGGATCCATCAAGGAGTAAAGCTCCCTTGCTTGGTAATAAATTCGAGTAGGGGCTTGTACCGAAGAGAATACGTTCATGCCAGATGTAATGCATGCCAAAACGATCCATATTCATTACCTTGTTGATTGAAGTGACTTGCTTGAAGTTCAATAAATATCTAATTTTAGGGGAGCTTCCAATGTATTGGTTGGCCCCCATTTTTTATTCACACCCCCCCTATCCAAAGAAACACCATTGTCAGCTAATTTTGCTAGTGATTAGATTGTTGTGCCTTCTCATGTGTAAGAGCTCTCCCTCATTTATCTGCTTGAGATTTTCAATAATTCTCTTTTGAACTCTACCTATGATAGTTTCTTCCTTAGATGTCATTTTCCTTGCTTGATTGATAACCAAAAGGGAATCTATTAGAATTAAGGCTTTTTGGGTCTTGAGAGAATTGATAAATTGCAACCCCATAAGCAAAGCATACTACTCAACTTGATTGTTTGTTACTAATCTCATTCCCCAAGCAAAAGTAACTTCCATATTTCCTTTAGGATCCAAGAGAGTCCCCCCTCACCCTTATAATAAATCTTGAAAACATTTTTTTACATAAAATTAGAAAATTAATTAAAATGAATTTATAAAATATGTGCCAACTGAGTGTAAAATACATGGTGAATGGCTGTAATGTTAAGGAACTCCTTGCATAAGGCTAGTGGTTCGAAACTCCATGGGTGAATTTTGATGATTAAAATTTACAAATATTTGCATCATAAGTTATATATATATATATATATATATTTAAATTTTAATCATCAATTCACTTAATTCAACTACCTCTCTCATGAGTTCAACCATTTATGGTAAGGGGTATTTATTTTGTGTCTCTTCTTGAATCCCTTTTCAACATGACATGAAAATGATGAAAATTTGCCACTAGATTTGAAATTGCAACCTCATGCATCTCAAACTTCAATCTCCACAAAAATTGATGCTCATGAATCCACCCGAATAAACAAAAATATGATTTCAGTAACTGATTTTATGACTTCATCAATTATATCTTTGTTGGATTCTAGGGAGAATGTCGGATATGGGAGGATATGAGTGCCCCATATACCATGCACCACTTCACATGATTGAACTACCTATTATTTCTTTCTTTACACACATTATATTAGTCTTGGAATACTTTAAATATGTGTAAGGGTGCCTCTTCACCTGATTGAACTACCTATTATTTCTTTCTTTACACACATTATATTAGACTTGGAATACTTTTAATACATGCAAGGGTAGGCAAAGTCCTAGAAATTCACAGAATGACAACTTTCTTGAGTTTTTTTATTTTTATTTTTTATTTTTATGAACATGGACAAATGTTGCGTGTCTTACTGTATTAATTGAAAAGTAATAATACCCTTGTCTTATAAAATAATTGGAGATCAATCAAAATCCTATTTTTGAAATGATCTACTAAGAAGATAAAAAAAAGCATACTTCCACTCATATTAGATATCTAACCTTGGTTTCCTTTCATATAAATTCTATAATCAATTAACTAAATACATTTTTAAATCTTACTCTAAAATTAAAAATATATATATACTTTCACATCTATATTAAAAAAAATCAAAATCCTAATAATTTTGACTCCTATGTGTTTTCTTTAAATAATGAATTTGATCTCCAATTTCCACAAATGTAAGATAGTGGACCCGTTGCAATTTAACTTCATATCAAGAAAGTGACCTTTCAAGACTTGGGTCTCTTTTACTACCAAATATCTATGAAAATTTTCTTTTACTACCAATATTTATGAAAATTTTCTTCAACTACCAAATATTTATGGAAAATTTCTTTGGTTGTTTGCATGATATGAAGCAAAACCTTAATCAGAGAAGGCTAGAAGGCTACACATAGACAAACAAAGAAAACCTCTATGCAAACCAAACCATTTTTTAGAGTGGAAATGTGTAATCTAATTTTTATGGTTTTAGTTTATCTAATTTATGTTGTTATATATATATGCAA